>CM035232.1:68964147-69564147 GCA_020226215.1 Sindora glabra | reverse complement strand
TAATGCCTTGCGGAGAAATTTGCAAAATTGAAAAAATAATAAATTTAATAAAAAATTTAAATTTTATATATTTAAAATTCAAACACAAGAAACAAATCATGTTTAATATAATCTCACAACATAGGTCTAAAAATATATATAATTTAATCAACAAATTGCAATAATTGGGACAAAAATAACACCTTTTTATTTTCTTTATTAATTTTCTTTTTTCTCAAATTTCATATAATAGTTAAGTTAAAAATAAAATTATTAAAAAATATTTTAAAGAGTTAAATTATAAATTTTTTTACATATAATATATATATATATATATATATATATATATATATATATATATATGTACGTATGTATGTATGTATTATTTACATGGGCAAAATTTGTAATATTAAATATGTTGAGTTTTATGGGCCAAATTACACTAATATAGCCTTGTGCCTTAAATCTACTTCAAATTAAAAATTTGACCCTACCTTATCCCATAAGGTAAATTTTTCTACTATATCCTCTAAAATTTTGCCATCCCTATAACTAAGTGCTTCTCTTATGAAAAATATATATGCTAATTTTAACTTGGTTAAATTATATTCAATTGTCTTGAAGTTTCACGATGTTACCTAATATTTGTTTATTTTTAGACAAATTACATTTCGAGGTCTATCCTATAATGAAAAATATTTAGTTTTGTCATAATATTGATACTATTATTACAAAATTGCTAATAAACATAAGATGTTTAGAAGCTTACATATTAGTTTTGTACTGATGTTTAATCAGACATTATTATAAATCAATTTTGACATTGATTTTATAACTATCGTAAACAATAACAATAATATTAATTATTATATTAGAAACAACATTTAACAACAAATGTTGTTTCTTTTGAAGCATTATGAAAAATAACATTAAATGTTAGTTAGTTATAAAAATCCAATGTTAAATTTCTAAAATACTGTGTTGATTTTATTAAATAACCAATGTAATATATTTTGCCACCCTAACCCTAAACACCTTTCCTTATTCCTCCCTTTTTCATCCTCCCTATTCTCTTTGTATTCCTTCTTACAAAACACCTTAATCAGAAATAGAAATTAACATCTTCATGGCACTAGGAAGTTCTAATTTCAACAATTTTAAAGAATAAAATGAATAATAAAAATTGGAAAATAGTGAGAGATTATATATAATGCTTTAATAAGAGATAAGTACTTTACTAAATTTATTTTGATGCTCATGCTTAATTTGTGAGGTTTGTACCCCCTAAAGAGGCATTTTTGAATCCAATACCTATAAGTACAATGAGCATTCATTAAAATTTTATGTATGATATACATTTTATACAAATAAGTAATCGATAATACCATTGAATATCATAGAAGATGAATAAAATCAAAATTTTTATCTATACAAAGTTGTAAAAGTTACATAAGAAATGAAAGGTAACAAAATATAGTTGATTATAAAATCATAAACTAAATTACAAGGGAAAATACAAGAACATAACAAATCCTTACTTTTATATTTTATATTTTTTGGAGAGTGCATAATATCATATATTTAGCAATAAAGCTTCAATTTGGCAAATAGATTGGTGAAAAAAAAACATAAAATAAAAGAGAATCACCTTAAGGTGGAAATGAGTGCATAACTTGTTAGAAAGGGAATCATTCGAGGGTTGCAAGAGTTGTGCAATGAAATTTACAATTAGCAATTAGCATTAGTCACTATTATAGAATTACCATTTAACATTAGTTGTTTTAGAGTTTTAACGTTAGTTTCTACTAGACATATATATATATATATATATATGGGCATCATTATAAATTAGGTACATTCAATGTTAGTTCTCTAAATGACTTTGTATATATATTTTTTAAATAACATTGGTTTATTTACAATAAAATCAATTTGTTTAGTTATAGTATAGTGTTTAATAACTGAAATATGATGCTAGGTTTGTTTTAGTAATTGATGTTAATAATTAAAAATTAAGATGTTAATTTTTTTCAATAATTGCCATTATTTACAGTTTTTAATCATTGAGATTTCTCCTAAATCCTACAACCTTAGAGCAATATCCAAACTTCATAGAATCCAACAATTTATATTATAATACAAGCAATAACAACAATATTCAAGCCTTTTCAATGTTTCTATGGTCAAAATTAACATCCTAAATGCAATAAATTGAAAAAAGATGAAAATAGATACATTTATTTGAGTCCGAATAGTAAAAGGTATATAATATGGTAAAGTTTCAAAAACTATAAATAATACCTTTATAAATTAAGAAGGAACTTACATTTTCTTCCAATAATGACATGGTTACTAACAGAAATACTTGTGAATTCCACTATGACAAAATAAGGGCACAAGGATGTTAAAATTGATGTTGTAAGGGAAACACTAATATAATAAGCTTCTATTGGAAAGAAATTTATTACTTAACTTATGTCATTAAACTTTAGTAGTATCATGTATTGTTTAAATTGCTCAAGTCATCCTAGCCTTTTTTTATAGAAATATCCATTAACTTTTGTAAGGAAGAAATCTATTGCCCTTTATCAAGAAACCCATATTAATCAAAACCCTAAATAGTAAAATCAAAAACAAAGATTCCAAGCAAGTCAATACAATACATAACATATAGATGCTCTTAATTAAGTTTAAAGGAGAAATAAACCTTAACATTGAGATAAAAACACTAGTAAGAGTGAACTAATGGTTAAACTTAACCAAACCTAATCTTCTATATGAAGAAATTATAGTGAACTTTTTACTTATAAAAGAAAATTAATTAATTGATCACTACATAGGTCACTCTTTAGTATATATTTGCAAAATATAATAAAAAATTGACATCATTTTACACACACACACACATACAACTTTTACATCCTAATATTTTCTAACAAAAACTTATACAAAAACTATACTAAATTATCAATACATCCATTTATGCTACATATTCTTATTTTAAAGAATAAGTATTTACCATTGACATTTAGAGAGATATAATGTTTATAACAAAAACCACTTTGAAGAAAAGTGATAGTGATTGTCTTTATGGTAGAAGGTAAAAATACAATTCATATAGGTAGTAGTTTGATTTCACTTCTTCAAAAAAAAAGTGATGATGATTGTCTCCATAGCTTGTATGCATATTTTATCCTTAGTCTCTAGTTACAATCCATTGTAATGATATTTTATCCTTAATCCCTTATTGTCAAGCATTCCATTGCAACAATATTTTATCTTTAGTCTTTTGCTCATATATCCATTGCAAATTATGGAAACTTAACACAGATTATAACTGAGAGAGGATAATAGCCTAAGAGTAATAACTTGCATCTCAACAATTGATTATTATGTAACATCAATTGTGTATTATTCTTTATGGAGTGAAAACTTAAGTAAAAGATAGAGTAAAAGGAAACTATGGAGTCAACACCTAAATGAAAAATAAAGTAAAAGAAAAAAGAAAGTGAGGACATAATTTTATGTTAATTAATAAATATAACTAACTTAGTTCATTGAATACTTTTTAGATGTCAGTTATTGTAAGAACTATCATTGTAAATGTTTACCTTATCATTGCCATAGTGCATTTCAAATAGATAGACTATTGAAATATAAATAGTCTATATCATTTCTAATAATATCATGTAAGTATCGCATGATGTAATAGCCACACTTCACGCTATTGCTCTGTCGAAGGCACTATAATAGAATACTAGGTCAGTTTTATCCCAATGACACACATGCTTTCATTTATAATATGTTACAATTTTACTTAAGAAACAAACTTGCACTATATCCCAATTTAATTTTTAGTCTTTTCCATTCAGTTGCAAACCTTTATTGTAGCATACTCTTAAAGCTCTATTTAAGCATGTTTTCAACATGGATCACACTTCTTTGCCTAAGAGGTCTAACCAAAGGATGAGCCTTTTTCTTTAAGAACACAATGATAAGCATCCAATGGTGTATATAATACAATGGCACAATAAAATGTCAAAATCTATTTACAAAAAATAGAAGTTACGATTAATGCATG
Source organism: Sindora glabra (assembly GCA_020226215.1). NCBI lineage: Eukaryota > Viridiplantae > Streptophyta > Magnoliopsida > Fabales > Fabaceae > Sindora > Sindora glabra. Next base: position 69,560,087 of record CM035232.1, on the reverse strand, counting down.
AGTGAGACTTACCTTTATGGTGTGGCATTAGGTAATAAGCTTTCCTCGGGTGCCTTAGTAATGTAGTTACAATGTAATCCTTCCTTATCCTAGCTTTTGATTGAAACTAAGGTCGATTTGATATGAACACCAGAATCTATCATAATCTTTTTAATTGCACCAAAGGTAATAATAATGCTTACAAAAAAATTGATGTGAGCTAAACTTCTAATTAACTAAAAGTGGAATCAATTTATGTTTGTTTAAAGATAACACACTTACCTCACCCAAATTTGAATGCAAGTGACATCGAGCTTATCAAACCCTAGGAGTTATAAGATATTGACCTTATCAATGAACAATAGATTATGTATTCCTACCATATTCATCTCTATAATGAGCATAGCTTAGGCCCTTAAGGCCCAGGAACTATAAGCTTTGCTTATAGTGCTTTCCGATCATTATCAAGAAGTTGCTAAAACATATGTAATATTAATTAGTAATCTTAAATAAGACTAATATAACTTTAACTATATAAAAAAGCTAACATTGGGGAAAGGATACATACTGCTAATACCTTTATTAAGAATTGAATGAGGACTTTCAACCATGTGATGAAGTTCTCATAGGATTCTTCCTTTGTTTAAGCTTCATCATTTAGCATTGGCACCTTAGCTATGCAATCCAAAGGCTTGTTGACTACTACCTTGCCTTGATAGTCTGACCATGGATGATGGTAGAGCCTTTAACTCAGTAAAATTCACTTAACCATGACCTTTCACATAAATGGTTCCTCCACTATCAAAGCACATGGAGCTCTACCCTATTCAATGTGAACTTTCACTATAAGAAACCTAAATTATGCATAGATATGTATGGAAAAGTGTAAAGGTTAAGGGTCTTTGAGTATAGTCTTTATAATGTCTTTTGTCATGGCAGCCAGTGTTATAAATGTTGTTAAGTCCTCTATACTAGTTGTAAGAAGGGTGAAACCTTTCCTAGTTATGAGTCCTAATAGTAGTTCAAATTGTGGTTGTAAGGGTTAATTCTTTTATTGAGTAAGGGGTAATGGGGCTAGTTAAATATATGCTATAGAACTTAATTGTGTAGTCTGCTAGAAGACTATCTACTCCATTAGAGTATGAAGCTATTGCTGCATTTGCATGTCTAGCTTTTATATTTGTTACATCTTTGCCATCTAATCTGTATTAAGTCTTTGTTCCACGTTAAAGGTGATGCTTACTCTGAAATCTTCCAAGTCGGTGTGCGAATATTCCACTAGATGGTGTCTTGATGGATTGAAATAGTCCCTTCGATCAACATCATATCTAACACCTTGAACATGGTTAAGATGCTCCTCAAATTCTAATATTATGGTCAAGATGTCCTTTTTCCCAACTAACTTAAACCCACCTTAAAAGCCTTATTATATGAGAGTTTCTTATACTAATAAACAAACATAGATAATTATTTTCAATTTGCATGAAATGAAAGCTTCAAAATCAAATAATATGTGTTGATTTAATTGTAAATACTTATAATCTTCTTTATAATAGCTTGATTCTTTGGGTTATGTACTGCCCTTTTTTATTAACTTTGTCTCACTTTCATAACTTTATGTAAGAAATGAAAGGTATTTTTTTGTGTTATCACCCTTGGCTTCTATGTACCTCTCTTCCATTAACTATTACTTTATCTTTTGATAGCCTTCTAGGAAAAACTTGTGTAGATATATGTTCTTCCTTCACCTTTCTTAGTTTAACTTACTTAACTCTTATTGAGAGAGTGACATATTAGTTCATAAGAACAAATGATACACAAATAAGATATTGAGAACTAGCCGTTAAAATGTAAAATTTTTACTTAGAAATGTTCATCATCCTTTTGTTCTAAGAACTTCTTATATGAATGTTGGTTAGTGAAGTTCTATTCCTATATTGGGTTTATTTTTTGTAACAGTCTTAAGATCGGCATAATCTTACCTTAAACTTATTTTGAAGTCCCTCTATTAATCTACTACATGCCTTAGTACTCTACTATGCATGTATAAGATATTGGGAATATTGAATGCATTTCACAAGAAAAAAAATAAAACATAAATGAAAAGTTACATATGATGTAGCCATAAATATGGTTGTACATATCTATAACATAAAGCTATTCAAATCAAGTGTACATACTAAGACATCCTCCTAAATGTTATCCTTCAATGTTAGGAGGACACATCTCTAAAAACTTACTGATACTTTGGAATGTCTTGTCAATCTAACATAACTATTATATATCACTTTATTTGGTTCGCTTGTCTACCCCTTCTCATTGAACTTAACATTTAGCTTCTTACCTATAGCTTGTGCTACGATAATGCCCTTCAATGTTATAGGACCTTTTTTATTTTTTTGAGTGGATGTTGCTACCTTTCTGGAAGGATCAATATTTTGGTTGTTTAAAAAAAATCATTGTAAATCATGTACAATGATATGAAATAAATTTAGAGGTTGACGTTACTTAATGATAAATAAAGTAGTAGATATACAACTTATCCCCATAACAAATGCTGCATAGTAGGCATGACAAAGCACATAGCTTGTATGATAAGCAATTGAACTTAAATTACATTAGTTATCATGCTTTACAAACTCTTTTTACTAATTTACATAATTAGGGAGCAAGCAAGAATCATTTCATAATATAATATATCCAATGCCTTAAGAAGATACAATGTCACGCAATAACAAAGATAGTAAGTTAAAATGGTAGAGACATGACCACCAATAAACAAATCATGATCATGATCATAATCATATAACTCAAGGGTGACTAAACCTTAAAAGTACCACTAAATGAAACAAATAAGATAATTTTAAAATTAGTGATGAACAAAGCTATCACAATGCCACTATACACATACTTTAAGTGTATGATAACTTAAGCAAGCACGGAGCTAACTTTGAGTGCAATTAAGAATGTGGCAGAGGTTTGGAAATCATCAGAAAAATAGTGAAAGCAAAGATTATTGCCAAAGAAATGAATTTCAAAAAGTACGAATAATATGAAATAAATGATAAAATGAAAGTTATGTAGACAAAATATTTACACATTAATTTTTAATTCACCGGTAAACATCTTATATGAATGATGTTAGATTGATACAAAATAGACATATAAAATTAGGATTATATTTATGAAAAAATTATCATTCCATCAATGTTAACATCAATTAAGTAAGTAATCAATGTCTTAAGTTTATTTAGCACTTCACAAAGTGGCAATTTAGTCCACTTTAGATGTTGATAAGTATAAAACTAACATTTTAACTTTTTCTAGTATGTTTAAACATGAAATAGCATCAAAATAGAAGTTAGCTAAAAGTTTAATCATTATCTTAAATTTCACAAGATTTTAAAAAATGCCACAATATCAACATGGATGTAAGTTGTATTTATTAATTGTTGTCTTATTTTTTCATATAATTTCAAATATATCACCGCACCAATATATTATATATATCAATTTTATTTAGGTGAATTCTAAGGTGCCCCTAGGGGTTTGATACTCAGGGTGGTGTGGCAAAATACAGGCTATTAGATGAGATTATTAAGTCATTACTAAAATTTTTGTAATCTCATCTAGTGGCCTGTATTTTACCACATCACCTTGGGTACCAAACCCCTAGGGGCACCTTAGCAAGCACCTTTTATTTATTAATTATCATCTAGTTATTTCAAATAATTTTAAAATATCATTGCCTCAATATATATGTCAATTTTAGATTTAATAATGGTTTATTAGTAATTTTGTAGTAGTGTACTCATTACTACTTCCAATTTTATTACTATTAGAATTTAAAAAATAGTTTATTTATTACAATGCAGTCTTTTCTAGGATACCCTGGCCAAAATTGTGGGTACCAAATATCATTAGGAGAGAACTATGAGCCCTAAATAATGTAAGAAGTAATAATACTAAAATTTATTTATAATATTATGATATAACTACTATAAATATTTCTCACATAATACAATCATGACAGAAGAATATTTTTCTTAGTCAAATTTATAACTCATTTTTGTAAAATTAACGAAGCACAGAGAAAATTATGGAAGAACCTTCCATTGTAATAGTCACTTTACGACACATGTTAATCTATACATTGCATAATCACAGGTAATATCACCGCTTCAATGAAAAAGAAATTATCATGATATATAATAAATTAAAGAGAATATTTTTTGAGAGATAATTATAATATATTATTGATATAGTAGCATACTATCAAATCTTTCCTTATTATATTGTGCAGTGTATGATATTATATTAATAATGTATTATAATATTCCCTTATTATATAGAGTTCAATTTTGTAAAAAATTAAATATTTTATTATTAAATTATTTTTATTTAATTTTAAAATAAATTAATTAAAATTAAAAATATAAATATATTTTAATAATAAAAATATTCAATCCCTTGAAAAATAATGCATTGGTAGAATGCAGAGAAATCCTGTGAAGATATGGTATAAGATTATGCTTCCATAGGTCCACCTCCAATGACTCCTCAAAATATTGGGAAGGGCATAAATAAAAAGGGAATGTGTAACTGCCTCCAAACCTAAGAATATGCTAGCAAAATTTACACTACAAATTCTATGAAATGGAAATTGGTTGATGTTAACTGTATAAAGCTACATTTATTGTTAAAAGTTATTAAAAATAGTTTAGAAATAGTTTTATTCATAAAATGATTTTTATGCAATCATTCTTTGAACTTAGATGTAGAGATAATATATACTTTGTCGTAGAGATAATATATACTTTGACTTGAGATGAAATTTTTATTCAAAAATGTGTAAGCGATGCGAGCTATGTCGTACTATGTCAAATACCAATATATCTTAAAACTATGAAGAGAATGTCCATGTATAGTTTTTGGGGTTTGCTTGTATTAGTATGAACTTTTACAAACTTCATGATAAAGTCTCATAAAATTTGTAATTTTAACTTTTTTATATGACATAAATTACATGAATAAATTATTCACATAAAATTTATAATTTTTTTTATAAGATTTCATAACTTTGTCCGTAATATAAAATGGTTATCGTGTAATAAAAAAATTTGAGGAATTTTTATGAGATTTTATAAAATAATTATAAACTTTTATATAAAATATTGTGAGTTTTATGAAAAAAATTACATAAAATTCGCAATAATCATATTGGTACATCCTATTTTAAAGATATACCCAAAGAAATCCCCATAATTTTATTATGATTATGGCATACTATCTTGATATATATATATATATATATATATATATATATATATATATATATATATTTTGAATTTGAAGAATGAGCATAGCATATGTCTACTTTATCTTATACCAAAATTTAATATTAAACAAAGGAAATAGGACAATTGAGTTGACTTTTTAATATAAGGAGATTTAATATTATAGTAAACGTTAATTGTGATTAAATTAATCTTTGAATGTTAAAAAATTTCTTAAAGGAGAGTTATCCATCCAATGAGATGAATAGTATTGAAAAATATTTAAATTTATGATAAAAGAAACTTATAATAATCTTATCTAAAATCTAATAATTAATTAAATTAACTTGTGCGGATAAGCTTATATATTTTTGTATTTTCAAACTTGTATTTATCCCTTACTCCGAAATAAGAAAAAAATTCCTGCTCAGAGTAAGAATTTATCCAAAAAATTGAAAGTTTAGTCATGGTGATGTTAGAATCTCTGACGTAACTCGATGGGATATGATACCAGTGGCAAGGACAAACGATTAGCAATGTCTCTGAAATTGTAAAGATACTGAGCAAGTAAAGTAAAAAACTACCTCAAATAACCAAGAATCGATGCGGGAGGCAAGCGAGATAATGCCTAACTATGTATTCCAATCCCACAATGTACAATACATAATCATCGCAATTTCCATTATCCACAGCTGAATCTAATTGAGAGAACATAAAAGTCAATATTCCATGAGAAATAAAAGGCTAATTGAGTATATTGAATTCATAACTGTTATTTATCAATTGATTTGTGAATAAATCAAGGCGAATTAAGCTTTAATTTAATTAGAGCAAATCTATTTTATAAAATGTCGGTATGTGCTTGATTTACTAATTTATATAATATTGAAATTGAACTTGGTCTGACCCTGCTAACTTATTTAGAAGTAATATTGTATAAATAAATTTTCAAATTAATTAATAAATAAAAAATTTTAAATTAAAAATAGAATAACAAATCAAATTAGATCTATACATAATTATATATTATTATACGTATTAAAATATTATTATATATTCATATTTTATAAATATAGATGTTTTATAAAGAGTAATAATATTGTATTATATTATATATAAACATATTAATTATTGAATAAATTAATCCAAATCCACACTTAGATAAAGGTAGGCACGTGCCCACCTTGATTCAAAATTTTTGAATATGATTGCTTTAGAAAACATAATGGCCCATGAGAATTTTAAGAAAGTTTTAGTAGTGCCTTACTAAAAAAAAATAGTTCAAACATAAGACATCGTAAGTGTAAGCAAAGAAGTTATCCTATAAAAAAAAATATAAACGCATATGTAAAATGACGCTCTAAGTTGTGATTTATGTAGAGTTATGAATTATAAATAATACATGTAAAAGAATTAATATTTTGTTAACATTTTGTGGTTCAAGTAATATAAAAAAAAAGGTCTTTTGGCCTTTTTTTTTTTTTTTGCATCTTGAATTCAATTTATGATCTTTATGTCTATATGTTTATTGATTTAAACATTTCTACTATCACAAAAAAAGCATTGATATTTTATTATCTATGATACATATGAAATAATTATAAATTTTAGGATTTATTTAGTTACTGTTTCTAAGAATAATTTTTAATTTTATATTTCTTAAAACAAAAAAATTTATTTGGGTAGGTATTCTCAATTTTTAAAAAATTATAATTCCTATTGTATGACTTATAGTTATAAATAAAAATAACTTTCAAATATTTTGTTAACTTGTTTTTATTTTTATGGTAATTTTGTAATTCAACAAAATCTTTTTTTATTTACTCTATTGATTGCGTTGTTTCCTTGAACTCAAAAACAACTTTTAAAATAAAAAACTTATATCCAAATATATTTTTTTAATTCTTTCTTGATCAAAATTTTAAAATTTTATAAATAATATATTTTATTAATGCTTACGAAAAATAAAATTAATAACTATTTTGTGTTAAATTAAAAAAGTAATGTTTTTTACAAATTTTATAATACCCACCCTAAAAGGTATTTTCTAGATTTGTCATTGAGTTGATTTTAACTTGTTAATAGACAGATTCAAATCGCAAGTGGACTCCAGAGTCAATAAACACAAGTTTGAATCTCAGAAATGGCGTTTATTGGAAGGAAAGAAATCCTTACTACTTTAATCTCCAAAGTGGTTATTAATTTACCAAAAAAAAATACTAGTCTATTTGGCTTAAGAGCCGAGCTTATATAAAATGATAGACTCGATCTATTTATCTAAATAAATTATTTATCAATAATGATCTAATTTATTTAGATAAAAAAAATTAAATTAAACTATGCTAACCGTTTGTTTGGATAAACAAAAATAAAAGAATATGTGCTATTCTTTCTTCCTTTGGGAATTTTACTTAAGGAGGGGAATGAAATGAGAATTTATGGTTAATCTTCCAAAAGTTTTCACTCTTTCATATTTTGTTTTCCTCTAAATTAGAGGGATTTTAGAAAATTATTTACTTAATTTGGTATTTTAACCTATTTTATTTTTTTAAATTTATATTTATATTTACCTTTTTAGTATTTTATTATTGTTTAAATTAAAATATATTAATTATATTTTTAAAAGGTATCTAGCATGCAAAAAGTATATATATTACAATTGTGAATTTTTTAATAAAAAATATAGAATTATTCTTTTTATTATTAATAATAATTGTAAATAATAATTATAAATTATATTTATTTACTTACATCCTTATTTTGACATATCAATATTAGTTTTAGCATGAATATGAATTAGTTTATTGTTGACCTTAAATAAGGATCATGTTAAATCAACATACGGTAATTTTCTCACGAACCATTTTAACAAGAATTATAATATTATTAAATGTTCACTTTCTATATTATTTTTCACAAAAAAATTCTTCAAAGAAAAATTTTGAAGAGATTTTTTACTTATAAAAATATTAATAAATTATATTTTTTTAAAAGTGTAAAATTGTAAAAATGTACACTAATTATATATATATATATATATATATATATATATATATATATATATATATATATATATATATATGTTTAATCCTTCATTATTCTCCCTTGTATAATTTTAAACATCCAAATAAGGGAAGGTAAAACTATAACTTAAACTTAATCCTTCATTTTCCTCCTTTCCTTCCCTTCTATTTTCCTTCATTTTCTTCCTCTTCCTTTCTCTTCCTAAGCATACTATAAAAAATAAGTTATTAAATCCTTTGTTTGCATCCTATCAATTTCTCACTTATACTGAATTGGATAAAATCTTTATAGAAAGCTCTAGAGTAATTTATTTGAATTTTGAAGTAAAACAAATAGAAATCTTGTTGACTCTTTTTCCCATTTGGATACTTCGACATTTTTCCTGCATGGTGTCACACAATTTACCGGATATCACCTTTTAATAATTGAAATGAAATTTTAACTTTCATTAAAGATTTGTTAGAGCAATTTAGACACACTCACTCGAGCTTTGTTTATAAATTGTTTTTGGAATTGAATTTTAAATTAATGTTATATTTAAAAATTGGGAGGGGAAGAGAAGAAAAAGTAATGGAGGAGAATGGAAAGTTAACTCACGATTTCCCTTCAATTGTTTGGATGTATAAGGAAGAATAATGGAGATTTAAGCAAAAATATATAACTAAATAGTATACATTTTTACAATGTCATCCTTTCCTAAAAAAAATATTGATTTATTGGTGAATTTTTTACACCTACAATTTTTTTTAAAATATTATCCAATCATTTTTTAAAATTTTCCTCTCATAAAAAAATTCTATGAAAAAAATATATGAATTTAACATACAAAAATATTTACTATTACAAAATTATAATTCCATGTTAGTTGATAGATGTCAATCATAGGTTAAACTGATGTCTATATAGACATGATGGCATCGTTTTTGAAATTATTGAAATAAATAAGATAACAATTTTATGAAAAGCCAACATCTATAGTTAATAGTGACATTTTGAGATTTAATTTAAAATTTTAGACAATGATAACCACCATCCAAAAAGGCATTTAAAATGACACAAGGGAAGAAGAAAATATATACATGTCAGTTTTGTTATTAATCAACATATAAAGGTATTTAAAAAGTTTCATTGGATAATGCAACTAACACTTATTTATAATGGAACAAGTCTGAGATGTTAGTTTTTATTTAATAACTAGTGTTTATAGTTTAGTTTATTGACTATTAATGAGAAAAATATTTACTATTATATTTTTACCTATTTTATGCCTCTTAGGTGTTACATATGCTTAATTTTACAGAATAGGCCTTGTTTTATAATTTTGGATTAATTTTACAATTTTTTGAATTTATTCGATAAATGCTGGATTTTGATACTATTTTTGTTTTTCAGTCATAACTTAGGATGCGGATATTTTGTTGAGGCAAAATTTATATTTTTGGAAATATAAAAGAAATATCTACAACTTTTATGTTTTGGTAAAAGCCCAGTTCGGACTCCTTCAAGCCTTTACTTGACCGGTAAGTTAAAACCGTGTTTTTGTCCTTACTAAACCCGTTTCTGTATTTGGGCCATATCTGGAGCTATAGTAGTCTAATTAACCTGATTCTAGTGCCTAAATTCTTAAAAGGCACAGGCCTACAACTTTCATGTTTATGAATCTTCCAGAAGGAATCTATTTCGTGGACTTATTCTGCTTGGAAGACAAGCCTATGGGAATTCGCTGATTGATCTGATTGGAATTAATTGACTTGTAAAACAAGTCTGGACTTCTAGAAATTAGGAAAACCTTATTATTGTAATCCTAAGAGTCATCTAATCCTAGTCCAATAGGGTTTTAAGCAAGTTAAGTTGTATAAATAGGCAAGAGGGCTAGAGAGAAGGGAGATTCAAATTTTACATAGTTCAGCAGCCTAGTTTTCTTTCTTCTTCTTCTTATTTCTTCTTTGTTCTTCATCAATGGAAGGCTAATTTTTTGAGCTTGATTCAAGGAGTTTGAAGCTCTCCTCTTGAGAATTATGAGATCATGCTTTGTAATATTGACCTTTCTCAATTAATTTTCCTCTTTCTCTATTTAATTGTGCTAAATTCTTGAGATTCCATATGTTGGGTGTTGATTTGATAAAATTGATATTCACCTTTGTGATTTCTGAATTTTTTGCTATTTAATTATGAAATTATGGTTGATAAATCATAGTTTTATGCATAGGGATAGAGGGTTGAGGGATTAATTTGGAGATTTCTAATTTAATTTCTCAAGTCAACTGAATTCTATTTATAAATCAATTTTAATTTAGCATAAGGATTATATCGATTGCTTAATTCAGCTAATTTTAATTAATCAAATCCTAGGTAATTGTCTTGCGTATAATTCATGAATTATTTTAGGTATTCTAGATAATTCAAAGTTGAAGAATTAATTAGAAAAAGTCAAATCCTAATTGATCTATAATTAATCTAATTCAGGGCTCTCAATTTCCTTGAATTGGCTGTTTAGTTCCATTGATTTCTCTTCTATTTTATTTCTATTTTAAACTTAATTTTCATGCTTACTAATCATTTAATTTCCTGCAACCACCCTCCAATTCTAATTTCATTCTACATACATACATTATTGCATTACTATATTTTGCATTCTAATTCTATTTTTGTTTTATCTAATAGCAGCATTCTATTTCATTATATTGCATTATGTTTATATTAGTTCTTCACATTTTCATTGCATAAATAATTTAATAATTGTGCATATATTATTAGAAAATTATTTAGAAAAAGTAAAATCAAAGGATCACTAGGGGTACAACCTGGTTGTGCCACTATACAACATTATATTTTTAGCACACCAGCTTTTAATTAATTTTACTGCATTGCGGCGTGCACGTCAACTATTTATTTTATGTTCAACCTCCATTATCTAACTTTAATGTTTATTTAAGGAAGACGAAAACAACTCCCTTTCCATCTCATCTAGCACCTTTCGGAGACATTATGCAATTTGATTATTGTTGCTTCATCCACTATCATTTCTAAATGTACTAGATGAGAAGGAAAGGGAGTTATTTTTCTTTTCCTCAAATATCAAAATTTTAGGATGGCTACAAGAACTGGTATCAAGTTTAATAATAATAATAGAAGACCAAAGTCCTTGCTTTTTTATTTTTTTTCCTTGTGTAATAATATTGTAAATTTACATTTGTTAATATAATATTATATAGAATGAATAAAATTGAAAAATAAATTTCTTATATTGATGTCTTCTTTGTCATATTTTTGTATATTCATGTTCAATATGTTGATATGTATATCTTTGTAACAAATATATACAAAAGAACATATAACTTGTCTTGAATTTATGATAATTAATCAAATTGATTAAACATCTTTATTAATTTTGAAACTTGTTTTAAACTTATAAAAAATAATATCTTTTAAAATAGAGTAAACTTATCACTCTATTTATTCAACTTTCAAGCTTTCTTACACTTAATCCATCTCCTAAATAGTTCATAGAATGGTCGCTTTATTTTCTAATAGTTGAAACAATTTTCTAAAACTTTATGTGGTATATAAATTAATTAAAATATAGTGGATATTAAATATTGGTTATTTAATAAAATCGACATTGTTTGTTGAAATTAAATTCCTATACCACAATAGTTTTTTTTTATCATAATCGATATATAACATCTATAATAAATATCTACTAATATAATAAGTGAAGTTTAAAATTCTCTAGTTGAATAACACCTTTTACTTAAAACGTTTGTTGTTTAATTAGAAACTAATGTAGAATATCTTGACTGCATATAAATTATATCTAGATATAATTTTTTCTCTTCCACTCCTTTTTTTCATTCAAGATTTCATTTCATACTTTTTCTTTAATTCCATTTATTTATATGACATATGAGAACAATACAAGATTGATGTTTCCAGTCACAACTTCTAGATACAATTATCTACAAATTTTGCATTATTCAAATGAGGGTACTGGTATTAAGATAAAACAGGTATATAGGTGTTCGTTGATAAGAAAATTTTATTTGCAAGTCTTGCATCATTCATACGAAGGCATACCTTGTTGAAATTTTTCATGGAAATGAAAGCCAAAGGAAAGGATTGCTTTATGGATATCATGCAGACATTCACCATCACTTTTATTCAAAATTGTGAAATCAAATGATTAATTATAATATTACTATATGATGTTTACTAGTTAATCTTAAAAATATTGTTAGAATAATGATTTTTTATTGTATCTATTTTTTGATAAATGTAATATATAAGGTGTAAAAAAAATGAAAAAAACAAACAAACAAGTTAGTTATTTACTATAAAATCAACTTGGTTATAATTGGATGATACCATATTGTTAGACCAAACTAATATATAAAAGTTTAGCACCCTACCATCTAACTCTAATAAATGGTGGTAGCAAGTATTTACTAATATTGGCATCTTATGAGATATAAGTATATGATGTCAAATTTTTTAACAACTAAGATATAAATTATAGTATAAGACATCAAATTTTTATTGAGGACGGATACCTAAAGTTTGGTAATCCATTTTTTATTATCATGATGGTTTATTTGCACATTGTCACTATTCATCAATAGCTTGCACATCATGATGATTCATCACTAATTTGGTTATTAGTCTATAAATAGGGCTCTCCTTTCTAATTTGTAACAATTATCAAGATAGCTTTTTTTGTAGTGCATTATTACTTGCTATAAGGGTTTGACTATTCTTGTGTTTTAGTATGAGAATTGACAGGTTAATTGCTCTATATTCCATATTAGACTTTAATACACATAGAGCAAGTAACACTATCTTGCATTGAAAAATAAGAACACTTAAATGCTTAAAGCCAAAGATTAATTAAGTAACTTAAGTGGTATTCTATTTTGAGAAAACACAAAGATGATAAACTAATGAGAAATTGCAGTGAGAAGAGGCAACATGTTTATTTTTGCATTAGAGCTTGAGTTCATTATAAAAAATAGATATGTTGCCTCTTCTCACTATAGTTTATAATCAATTTGCTGCCTAAAATATAACACAAAAGCAATATAAAGCCCACCTTAAGTAATATAAAAGAATTAGAAGAAAGGTATCCCACTTTATCTTTTTATTTAAAATCTATTGTTTATTATTTTGTTTAGTTTCCTATAATTTATTGGATTATTGATTCTATTGCTATTTATATATGCATAATTATATAAAAAAACCTTTCTAGTTTATAAAGTTTTGACATATGTTATTCTTGCATTTATTGTTATTTATTAGATTGTTCATTTTAAATTTTTTTTTGTATCAATTGTTATTATTTTTTATATCTATATAATTGTATAAGAATTGCCTAATTATTCAATGCTAAAAAGATTTTAATACCACTAACTTGTAAAATTATGTGAAACATATTTTTAAACCTAATATTTTGGTTTAAAATGTTAGTTGTTATTAAAAATTGACATTCAAACCTCTGTAGTTGAATGATATCATTTTACTATACACATTAATTTTTTTTATTAAGAATTGACGTTTAATATTAAAATAGTTCAAATCACAAGGTGCAAGATGAAAATAAAAAAGGTGAACATATGGCATCATTTATAAATTTCATCAGGAGGTTTTTCTAACCTTAAAATGATTATTTCTTTACTAACATATGCTTATATTCCAACCTTACAATGATTCCCTTCAATTTTTTTTATTTATACTCACCAATTATTTTGCAATATTGAAAATTTATTAGCCTATTAATAAATATATGAGGTTATGCATTTATTGAAAAAGTATAAAATATAAATGTAAGAACTTTCTTAATTTTTTTGTTTTGTTCTTGCAATGTAGTTTTTTTTTTAAGTTATACTTACATATAGAATTGTTTGATTCTTATTCTATATATGTTGAAATACTTAGATAATGCTTGTCTTATTTGAGAGATGCATATGAACAATGAATTAAACATACTTAGATAGAATAATATTTATGATAATTTAGAAGATAATTTTTTTTTTTATCATAATAAAACTTTCCTTCACAGTTGTTATAACATTCAAATGCTTTGAATGTATGCCATTTAGTAGTGCAAGTTATTAGGTATTCACAAATCTTATATCCAAATTGTATGGAACTAATATAGAGAAAAAATAGGGCTATTCTATCTATTATGAATTGCATATGGAGAATTTGGAATTGAGTACAATAATTAAGATAAAATGTACATTATTTTTTATTCAATATGGTGTTTGTATATATTATAAAGTAGTTGTACTTTGGTTTTGAGGGTTCTAAATGTATTTTAGATTAGAAATAGTGCAGTAAGACATTTCATAAGATGCTGTACAAAATGGAAAGGGTGTCGAAGATTGGATTTTCAACTTTTGGTTAAGGGAATATAATATAATATTAGTTATGTGAATCATTAAAATGGTGTATTAAATATTTGACATCAATTAATAATATAAACGAACTATAATTTTCAATAATAGTTATTAAGAGAAAATTGAAGTATTTAAATATTACTAGTTATTAAGTGGTGTGACCTACAAAAAATGATAATGATTTATTTTTTAAGGAACTAACGTAGTATTACTTTTCTACAATAGCTTTGTAACTAGCATTGTAAAATATTTACTATGATGATAAATAAAATGATAGTACAAAACTGACTTCTAATCCTTTAAATAACTAATGTCAATATGTGATTCTCTAGTAGTGATTATAATTTTTATTTGAAAAGTTAATGAAAAAATTACTATGAGTTGACCTATAATGACCCTTATTTGATAAGGTCAATAATGACCTAATTCATATTCGTCCCTAAGTTAATATAATTGTATCAAAATAAGGATGAATATACATTGGTAAATAAATATGAGTTATGATTGTCTAGTTTACTTATTATCAATAATAAAAAGTATTTTTTATATTTTTTAATTAAAAATTTCACAATTATATGTACTTTTTACACACTAGGTACCTTTTAAAAAATATGAATAATATATTTTTATTTAGATGAAAATAATAATGAAATATTGAAAATATAAATATAAATATAAATTAAATAATAAAATAGGCAAATATCAACACTTAAAAATATATGTAGGTTAAGTGAAATTTAATGAAACTATGTGGGGATAATATATAATTTACCCTAAATTAGAGAATATTTCATTGAAATTTGTCATTAATAGAGTGTGGAACATATCTTGTAAAGATCTACCAATTAGATTAATTAGTAGATAGTAAAGATTAGTTTGTTCTTAAATTATGCTTAGAATATGAAATTTATGGTTTTTGTAATAGGGAATTCAATGTTGTAAATTGGTATTGATTTGTGTTTGAATTGCTATTTGATTGCTTGTATAACGTTAAAGAACATTTTTTAGTGGCATCCGTGGTTTGTGAAATAGGAAGAAGTTAAATAAGAGCATATTAGCAATTTTGTGAGTAGATAATATGCCTTTACACATTTTTATATATTTTCCAAGCTCCTCTATACTTTTAAATTATTAATTTTATTAATTATTTTATTTTTTATGCATTTTAATTCCAAATATATGTTAGAGCACTATGTACTATTGAGATAAGCACATTAAAAATTTTCTTGAGTTATATTAATATAAAATGGTACCAAAATGACTTTATGATGAGAAAATTAATTTATGTGATTTATTTTGAAATGGTGTCTTGCTGGAACCTTATTGTATAATGTTCTTTTGAAAGGTTATTATGGATGAAGTGATAATGTATCAGATTTTCATGTATGCTTGTAAAGTTAATTATTGGATATGTTTGGAATGATTTGATATTAAAAATGTTGACTACCAAGGTTGAAGACCTTGATGAACTATTCATAGTTGAAAAAAGTATAGTATGAGATTGATTTAAACCATTTATATATGGAACTATTTATTTCCAATGACTTTCTTATATAACTATTACTTATATGTATGGTGTTTTGTTATTTTTATAAACTTGTTTTGGGAGAAGACTAGTTAGAAACTGTAGCTAAAGACAGTGATGACATTAGCCTTAGTGCATTTCAGTTCGAACCCCAATTAGCAAAGGAGTTGCTAACCTCGTGTGTGGGCTAACATATGTGAGATTGGTTTATGGTAGCCTGATGGGTTATCTTAAAGTTAAAAACTCTCTTGAGATTGTTGTTTTTTAAGTGGAAGGCTTATGTTTATTAATCATAACTAAAAATCTTCCACCCCAAAATGTAATTTTAATGGTTTATGTATTTTAAGATTTATTAACTTTGATTTTGATTACTTATTTATCATGAATATATTGTATTGAAATTTTTACCATGATTCTATGTTCATGATGATTTCCTATACTATGATTAAAAAACCTACTATCTACCTTTTAGCTTGAAACTTATTTTTTAGTATTCTACTTCTAATGAACATTCCAATTAGTATTTTATCAAATATGATTGTATAACTTTTATGATATCATTTTGTATTGAAAAGCTTATTTAATTCTTTCCAAGGGAAAAACTCATATCATAGCTTGTTTCATTTTTGTTGAAAATTCATATTATCTATTCACTGAGTCCATGACTCACTTTTTTTTTATAATGTTTTTCAAATAGGGATTTGGCTTTGAGTCCATCATTTACAGCTCCTTAAAGAGAAAGAGGGGAGTATTCTTTTGTGGTTAGCCACACACTTTGTTCATGTGGGTTTGATGTAAAACTTTTACATATTTTTTAAAGTTGTAAAATTTTGAATACTCTTAGATATGTTTCATTAAACCTATAGGAAGGGCATGCTTCTGTTAATTTACATATATGTGTTTTTGTTATAATTGTGAAGGATTGCTTGGATACAAAATGATATGGATATTTTGTTAATATATGGATTAACGAGCGAATATATATATAAAAAGAAAGTCCATGTGGGACTATATGCATGTGAAAGGTTAATGAATGTATAATGGCTATATGCTCTCTTAAGTTTGAAATAAGTTACAGGTTATCTTATGATGTTTTAGGCTAGCATGGCCTATATGGTTATGTTTTTCCTTTAGGGTCGTATACTAATCACTACCTCTAGTTTCCGATCATGATAATACTTTTCTATAAAATGTCTTTGTATGAATTAAGTTTCCTATAGCTAAGGTTCATATTACATCAAGTGGAATCTTATGCATTTGAATGGTGGTAGGACCACCTTCTTAAAAAGTTAGGGTCAAATGGATTTTAGTAGGTTGCAAGCTCCACCATTGATCATTTTTAGACAATTAAGTGAAGGTGATGATTGATAAATCATTGGTTTGCATAATTAAGGTGTTGGTGCTAAATGATAAAGTTTGAAATAATAAAAGAAGCCCATAGAACTTTCATCAAATGGTTGGTGGCCCTCATTAAATACTCAATGAAGGTATTATCATGTATCCTTTACCTTCTACTACTAATTTTTTTATACATTTTAAATTTATATTAGTTTTATTGTGTGAGATTACTATCTAGCATTATTCATGTTTTAGCAATCTTCTGATCATAATCGAAAGATGTTGCAAACTTAGCTTGATTACTCTTAGACCTCCTTAAACTAAGCCATAAATTTGATAGAAATAGAAATGATAAGAAAATATAATCCATTTTACATTGATAAAGTCTCCATCTAAAAGCTTTTGAAGATAGGACAAGTTGATGTCACTTGTATCTAACTTTGGGTTAGGTAAGTTTATGTTATCATCTTTGAATAAATGCATATATATATATATATATATGTATATATATATGTATATATGTATGTATATATGTATATATATATGTATATATATACATAGAAATTTAGCTCATGTTAATCTTTCTATAGGTATTACTTAGACCTGTCAAAACAGGTTAATCTAACTTTACTGAGTTAACCCAATAGGCAAAAATTGTATGTCGAGCTAGCCACAGACCGGGCTACTTTTTCACTAAGTTGGGTTTATATCAAGTTCAGGTTAGGTTGCTACAGTACCAGTACCAATCTTAATCCCAGTCTCAGTCCCAATCCCAAATTGATATTTACCAAACAAGTTTTTATAACTCGTTACATTTTATTATTATTATTATCATATTAGTTATTTATTATTAATTAATTAATTGAAATATATTATTATAATTATTAAATATAATTTATTTTATTATTATCACTTAAAATTTTATTAAAAGGATGAAATTAAGATAAATTTATTAAAACAATTGAAATAAAAATGATATCTTTTTAAATTTTAAAGAGATTAAATATGAATTCTTTTAATGATAAATTGCATCATAGTAATGCTTCTTGGACTTCTTTTCAATAAGGTGCTAACACTGGTCTTTATTTTAAATAGATGCCAATTTTATGAATTATTACTATTATATTCCTAAAATATCCCTTTTTAACTAAGAAAATATGGTTATAAATAAAATTTTTTGAAAAGGCATAGCTTTATGATTAGTTAACCAATTTTTGCATATAACTACTTATTTTTATTGGTTTTCCCATAATCTTTCAATAGAAAATAAGAAATTTGAGTTTGGCAGTGTTTACCTAGTAAAAAATGTGTAAATTAAGTTTAAAACTTTAAATGATCATAACTTTGTGCTTGGTTGTCCATTTTAGATGAATTTTTTTTATTTCATGTAATTTTTCAAGATCTACGTACTTACAAAACGCCTTTGGCATTTTGCTTGCTCTGGTTGGTGAAAAAAGGCTTTTTTCAATGATTTTTCTAATTTTTCTTCATTTTCTTATTATTTCTCTAACTTTGATTTCGTTTTTGTCAATTTAAATTCATTCGAATTCTATATTAAACTTTTTCTCCCTAACTCTTTTAGTGTCTAGTAGTGCCATAATAATTTTCCTAATAAACAAAACTACCAAAGAACTATATATTACTATTTATAGACTAAATAGTAACATGCTACTATTTTATTTTAAAACAGTAACACTAACTAAAAATATAAATAAATACTTAAATTAAGTTTAATTAATAATAAAATTTTCAAATAATACTATGTTATTGTTTGTTCTCAAAATAATAATATTAACAAAAAATATTAAATAAATGGATAAATTAAGTCTAATTAACAACTAAACTATCAAAGAAGTGCATGTTATTGTTTTGTTCCAAAATAATAACACTAACAAAAAATTCAAAATAAATGCATAAGTTAAGTCTAATTAACAATCAAACTACTAATGAAGTATATCTAATTAACATGTTAATGTTTATTTTTAAGACAGTAACATATTATTATTTCATTTCAAAATAATAACACCAACTAGAAGTGCATCTAATTAACATGTTAATTAACAATCAAACTACTAAAGAAGTACATCTAATTAACATATTACTGTTTATTTTCAAGATAGTAACATATTATTATTTCATTTCAAAATAGTAACACTCACTAAAAATTTCAAATAAACGGATAAATCAAATTTAATTAACAATTAAACGGTCAAAGCAATCAAACAGTCAAAGAAGATGTTATATTTTTATTTCAAAATAGTAACATTAATAAAAAATATCAAATAAATAGATAAATTAAATGCAATTAATAACCAAACTATCAAAGAAGTGCATATTACTATTTGTTCTCTAAATAATAACATGTTATTATTTCATTTCAAAATAGTAACACCAACAAAAAATTTCAAATAAATGGATAAATTAAATCTAATTAACAATCAAACTTTCAAAAAAGATGATGTTACTATTTCATTTCAAAACAATAACACTAACTAAAAATTTTAAATAAATAGATAAATTAAGTCTAATTAATAACAAAATTAGCAAATAACACTATGTTACTATTTATTCTCAAGACAGTAACATGTTACTATTTCATTCCAAAATAGTATTACTAACAAAATATGTCAAATAAATGGATAAATCAAGTCTAATTAATAACTAAACTGTTAAAAAAGAGGATGTTACTGTTTTGTTTCAAAACAGTAAAACTAACTAAAAACTCTAAATAAAAAAATAAATCATGTCTGATTAACAACCAAACTACCAAAGAAGTTCATGTCAATATTTATTTTTTAGATAGTAATACCAATGAAAAATTTTAAATAAATAGATAAATCAAGTCTAATTAACAACCAAATAGTCAAAGAAAAGGATATTACTATTTCATATCAAAATAATAATATCAACCAAAAATCATAAATAAATAGATAAATCAAGTTTAATTAATAACTAAACTGCTAAAGAAAAATATGTTACTATTTCGTTCCAAAATAGTAACTCCAACAAAAAATTCTAAATAAATGAATAAGTCAAGTTTAATTAATAACCAAACTATCAAATAACAACATGTTATTATTTGTTCTCCAAACAGTAACATATTATTATTTCATTCTAAAATAGTAACACAAATTAAAAATCCTAAATAAATGGATAAATCAAGTCTAATTAATAATCAAATTATCAAATAATAAAATGTTACTATGTCACTAAGTTCCTATTTATTTTTATTTTTAATTAAATTTTATAATAATAAAATGTTAAAATTTTATTAATTTTATTTTTAATTAAATTTTATAATAATTAAATTTTTTTAAAATTAAAAATTCTCCAATTTTCATTCTTATAAGTTTTTAGTAATTTATTTTTTATTTGTATTAAATTAAAAAAAATTTAATTTTAATATGTGGCAAAAATATATTTTTATTTTGATACTTTTTATCTTCTTAATACGTATAGTAAATGAGTCATTTTGTCTTCTAGATATCACCGTAAATTTTCATATGTGGGTGCACTTAAATGAAAGAAAGTGATCTTCAGGTACCTTACTGCAATAAATTGCAACAAACGATACCAGCTTGAATTTTTCCCTTCTTTTAAAATAGAAAGTAAGAAATTTTTTAAATATTAATGTGGTTTTGTTCCTAATTTCTTAAGATATATTGGTAACTTTCAATATATTAAAATTTTAAATTAAAATCTTGTTACCATTAATACATAAAAGAAAATATTGACTAAAAATAATTTGATTACTTATAAAAATTATTTATAAAAATACATTTAATTTAAATTACTTAAGTTTAAATTTAAGATATAATAATTAATAAAACTTATAATCAAAATTATATATTAAAAATTTTAGGTGATTAGTTAATAGTGAGAAACTTTAAATTTTACATTTAAATTCCTTCTTATGATTATTATTATATATTATTATTGTTATAATTACTCTTATTATTATAAAATATAATTATATTTTATTATTATCACTTAAAAATTATTATTATTATTGTTATTGTTGTTGTTTAATAGAACTAAAAATAATGAAAAAATAAATTCAGACATAACAATTTTTAACGTGAAAAATCACCATTAAAAGGGGTAAAAACCACAGGACTTAGTCCAAATTTTTTTTATTATTAGATAAAATGAGTATAAATATTTTACTAACTAAATTTATAACATATGAATATATCATTCTTTCTAATTATCTCCTTCACCCAATAATGATCCATATTCTTGTAAATTATTTTATTGTCTATCTTCTATATCAAATCAATTCTTTAAACAAATAGCCATTTTTAAGTTTTGATCATTCATAGATAATCGCTTGTCATCCAAAATTCACTCACTAAGAGAAAATGCATTTTCTACTGCTATTGAAGACATTGAAAGGGTTAGTATATCATGTGTCATAAGAGAAAGTATAGGATATTATGTCATTTGTACTTTCCATCATTTTAAAAATGGCAAATTTTGGCATATTAGCGATAATAGGTGTAAATAAGTAAGAACTTAACTCATTGTTGATTGATGGAGTATCATCAGTTAAATCTAAGAAGTTATCATATTCTTCATGGGATGGGATATTCATTTTTGAAGAAGATGAAGAACTCATGTATGAATGTGAAGAATTAAATTTATTACTATATACTTAAAATATTTCTAACAGTAAATTATTTATATCATTCACGTAAAACTCTAAGTCAAATGCATATTGCATATTTTCATAGTACTTTTGTTGCAATTTTTTTATTCTTTCTTGTTTAATTCTAAGACCCATAATTGTAGTTATAACATATAAATGAGGAATATTTCTAAAGTATTTATTCCATTTTGGTAAACATTCATTAATAATAATTTCAAACCCATTAATATTTTTAAATTTTAAAAATGTAGAACTACAGTTAAGTAAAATATTAAGTATTGAGTGAGATGTAGGATAATAAGAACTGGATAAAAGATTAGTTGCTCTATAAAATGTTTGTAAAAATTGTAAGCAAATTTGTACCCTTTCCCATTCAACATTTTCAAGGTGATGATTAACTTGAATATTTGTTGAATAAAAAATATTTATGACATGTTTATACTCTAAACAAAATTCTAATATTTTAAAGTAGAATTCTATAGTGTACAAACATCTTGTGGGGGTGTCTTAGGTTTCTTAGATATTTAAATACATAATTATTTCCAATCATGCTTTCTAACTAGTGATGGTTTGATATATAAAATTATATTTCTAAGATTTTGTATAAGTATAGAAATAACTTTTAATGCATCTTGAACAACTAAATTTAAAATATGGCATGCACATCTAAGATGAAAAAATTGAGCTTCAAGAATAGGATTTAAAATTGGAATTAAAATTCTAATAGCACTAATATTAGTAGATGCATTATCAAAGGTAATTGAAAATATTTTATCCAATATCATGTATTCACTACAAGTATTTTTTATATAAAAAGCAATAGTAGATGATTCATGTGGTGGTGGAATTGGTTTAAAACAAATAATTCTTTTATGTAAAATAAAATTATCATCAATATAATGAGCAGTTACACAAACATAACCCATTTGAGATGGTGATGTCCAAATATTAGATGCAAGTGTAATTCTACCTTTAAATTTTGAAAAAAAGCTAGCTAAGCCCATTTTTTGCTTTTTAAAAATGTTATTCAATTTATTTACACTAGTATTCCTACTCATACCACACCATTGAGGATTAAAATGTTGAAGAAGGACATTTAACTTTGGAGAACTAGCTACACTAAAAGGCATTTCGGCATGGCAAATCCATTTACATAATTCATACTCACAACTATCTTGATTAGACATGTTAGAATTTTCATGTGAAATATTTACAATATCCACATGCTTAGAAGAATAATGACATCTCAATATACTAGTACCACCATAACTATCATAGTTATAATTTTTTGGATGATATTTACAAAATGCTTTAATTACACCATCTATATTTTTTAAATCAAAATGATTCCATATTTCAGAATTTTTTAATTTTTCTGTTAAATCAGATGAGGATGCAGGAGTGTTTACATTCTTACGACTATGAGCACGTTGTGAAGATGGATATTTAGAAGGAAGAGAATATGATGTAAATTCAAGTGTACTTGAAAGAATATTTATAAAATTGTTATTTGAAAAATTAGTAGCTACATTTTTTTTAAAATTTTTATCATCAAAATAATTTTGTATATTAGTAGGATTATTCAAATCCATAATTAAAATTTATTAATAATATAAAAATAAAATTACTAATATTAAATTTAACAAGACTAATAATTAACTAAAATACTATAAAAATTAAAATACACAAAAATTAATAAAAATATAAAAATATAAATGGAAATTAAAAAAGCGTTGAAGTTTCAAGTGAAAATTTCAATGCTTTACAACTTCATGTACCACCTTCACCTTCAATCTTCAATATTTATACAGAAATAAAAATTATAGGGATGGAATTGAAGAGATTAAGATTGAAGAGAGAAAGAATGAATATTCATTATGTGAATAAGTGAATTAAGTTTGATTGAGAAATGAGAATTTAAGGTAAGTATTTATAGTAGTATAAAATATATAAAATATATAGGAAAGGGCTGACTGAGTGACTATGTTGTGTTGTTGTGCAATGGCTACCTACACAGCAATGGCTAGAAAGTCGTTGCACAAAGGACCAAGGCCCAAGGCCCAACCCTAATGCCAACAGTAATTCTGCATTCTGCTTTGCCTTGACTTTTGACGTCTGCAACTGCAACTCTACAAGTTTGCATTGTGCTCTGCAACTACAACATTGGCCTTTTTGTATTCTATACTTGCATAGAAAACTCGTACTCTATATTCCATACTCATGGTTCATGCTCATCTTAATTCTTAGGATGATAAGGCCTTCATTGTAGCAATACGGATTACAAATGTAACCACAATAATAATAATTATATGAGATGAGATTTGCTTCGACACTTCATTGAAAAAGATTACCCATACGCCATATAACCATATAGTTTTTTTTATAATTCGTAACTTTTGTTTAGAGTTTCTAAATATTTTTCATTACAAATTTAATTAATTACTTTTGTTATAACTTTTTTTTAAGTTGAAAGCTCTCTATAAAATTTTTGCAAGGAAAAAAATCTTTTTTTAAAATTGAAAGGCAATAATTTTAGTACACTGTGCACTAATAAATTTAATTATTTAATTTTATTTATGTAATATTATGTAAGATAAATAAAATTTGATAATTAAACTAATAATATATCAAAATTCTCCAAATTGAAATTTCTAAAAAAATATTAATATTATATCATAATGTTTGACTTCTTCCATTGGCTAATAATTCACGAAGAATTTGCATCAGCCTTTTTTATTCTTGTGCATATTTTCTTATTTGATCTTGTAATATATATTTAGTCTATTAAATAAATTTAATTTATAATTTATTAATTTTATTAATAAATTTTCAATTAATTTTTAAATAAATTTGATGCATTACTTTATTTTAAAAAATAAATTTTTATTTAATAAGATTTAAAATATACTTTATAACATACAATTTACAAATTAATATTTTTAAATATTTTTCAAATTTATTCATATTTTTAATTAAATAATAATTTATATTATAATTATATAAATAAATATTTAATATATTTTTATTAATTTAATATAATATATATGTAATGTCATAAAAATAATTAATTAAATTTCATATTATTAAATTATTATTTTGAAAATAAAAATAAATAAATAAAATTAATTAATTTTAAATAATTATATTATTATTTTATATATTTTAATTATATTAATTTAATTTTAAAATAAATATAAATTAATTTAATACATACATCTATTTATATTAATTTTAATCATATCTATTTATGTTAAATTAAATAAAAGAAGTGACCACGCACATTGATTATTCATTAGTAAAAGATTAATTGAATTTAATGCACTTGAAATTAAGTAAAAGATAATATATTTTTTATTTAAATTTAATTTATTATGATATAAATTAATTTTATATCATCACTAATATTTATATTATCATGTTAAAAAATTTATTAAGAATTTTTATTATAATTAAGAATTTTTAATTATTTTTTATTAAGTGACATATTTTTTATTATTAGTAATAATAAAAAATATTTTATCATAAAAATAAAATTTACTTTTTTTTTAATTGTGACTTAGGTTGTTAAGTATAATTTTAATATACCAAAGTTATTATTTTAATATACATAAAAATTAAAAATTAAACATGTAATAATAAATTAATTATTTATTATTTATTACTATTGTCAAGTTAATGAGTTAACCCAATAACCCGACAGGTTAACATTTACCAGTCCTAATCTCAGTCTAAGTCCTTTACTAGATTAGGTTAACTAGTCCTAATCTCTTACTCGGTCGGGCCCCAATCCCTTACTAGATTGGGCTAACCAATTCCAATTCCTTACTAGGTCGAGCCACTGTTATTGTTTTCTGTTTCGGTCCCAATCCTTAGTTAGACAAAATTATACCAATCTCAAGTTAACTCATTAAACCCAACCTGATTTAATAAGTCTAGTATTACTATGCACAATAGTTCTCATGTCGAGTTTCATTTCAAAAAGCATAGTGAAAAGTTTAAAAATTAAACTTTAAAATTTATTTTGAAACCCATTAAAGCCAAAGAAGTATAAACTAATGTTAATGTTTTATCTTAGTTTCATAAATGACATTTATTATAGAAAAATCTACTTTTTCTTCTTAGTGAACAATATGATCACTAACATCCAAATAATCCGATCACAAATACACAAATAGTTGATCAGGATTTTCATGAATCATAAATGTCATCCAAAAGGTCAACCTTTCTATGATATCCACATAAGTAGTTAAATACTCTAATCTAATTAGATAAGATTGTTCTCTTTCTCAACATTGTGTTAGTTGTAGGACCTTTCTGCTTTTGGATCACACTAACAATAAACCTTTAACACTTTCTCAATCTTATAAATGATGGTCATATGGTTTTTTAATCTTGACTAGAATTTATTAAATTATGTGATCAATATCTTGACTAAATATCCCTTTTTTTAAAAGATTAATATCTTGGCTAAATATTTCCTTTTAAAAGAATTTAATTAATATTATTAAATATTATTATTTAATCTCATAGATAAATATGTTTAACTAGAACTACCTTAAAAAAAGATAAAATTAGCCTTTAATTATTAACCAAGACCAAATATGACTTTAGTTAATAACCAACCCATATCTAGTGTCTTTTAAGTGTAACCTAATCATTTTATGCTATTATTTTGTGAAGTTTAATTATATTATGCCTATCCCAATTAAAAGCTTTAGTTTGAATAAAATTTCTTAATTAAATTATAGTGCCAATATTTGACATGCTCTTTATGTGTGACTATAGAAGTTCTCATTACATTGATAATGATCATAAAATCTTATTTTAGTATTACAGATGGTGAATGGTATGTAGCAATGTATCACTACTAACTAAGCAGTGAAAATATCAAAGATTTGAACATAATCTTTCTATGACTAATTTTCCATGTATCTTAGTCCCTTTCATCTAGGATATTTTAATTAAACTCGAGCCATGGAATATATGACCTTCTTCATAATTTAATTTATATATTTCTTGATTCATAAATAAACTAACTAAAATAAATGAATTAATATCACATATCAATCCGAAGAGCAACTTTAGATAGTTATAATCCATTATATAGTAAACCACCATTGTCTAAAGGAAATTCCTGGGTTGCTACAATCGACTATTCATTTGACTTTACTAGTCCAAAAAGCAACTCGAACATGCATAATCAACTATTGGCTAATGTTTTATAGATTTCTCTATGCAAAAACTATTCATCCCTTATTAATAACATTCAAACTTCATTCAATTCATACCAAACCTCAATTAAGCCATTAAAAGCATTAAATACCATTTTAAACATCAAAACCCATCATATAGTCATCTAATTTAAGGTATCAAACATCATATTTATGTATGATCATTAAAAAAATATAAACCTTTAAAATTTAATAATGTAATGTGTTTAAGTTAGATTTTAGGTAAAATACTATTACAAAGCTTATGATAGAAGCTTGAAGTGTAAGATGGGATGATTAAGCCCTAGATTCAAATAAGGAAGAATTTATGGGTGAAGGTTTTTGTGATTCAACTTGCATCAACAAATCTTGCCTTGAAATTCAAGTAGAAAATGGAAAATAGAAGAGTATGGGTAAGACTAGATGATAAGGAATCATTAATCGATAAATTACTTATCTTAAAAAGATAAGATTAATGAAGAAAAGGAGAACTTTTTCTTTGAGGAGTTGATGGTGGAGAATAAAGAATAAGGGAATGGAAAATTGTTTGGGAAATTTAGGGATATTAAGGTTAATATAGGCTAAGGGCATTTTAGAAAAATAGAAGTTAGCAATTTCTTTTCATCAACTAATACCTTTTTATTTGCCTTATTTATCATAACAATTACCTTATAAATCCTTTTTACTTTAATTCATCGCTAAAATCTTATGTTATCCTAATTTCTTTCATATGTTCATAAATCTCAAATTGCTCATAAAACTCAAGATATATCATTCAAGAAAAAAAATATATAACTAATAAGTAATCAATATATAGGTAATTAAAATTTAAATTCTTAGGGGTATAACACACTATCTCACTTATCATTATCTCTCACATCATCATCCTTTTGCCACCTCCATATTTTGTTGTTAGTAGCAATTAAAGGTAAGAAACAATACATAACTAGCAAAAAGGAGCTAGATCTACTAGGCATGCATGATAAATAAGCAAATTATTTGGCATGAAAAAATATATCATTTTATCACATTAAATAATAAAAATAATTATCTTGTATAATGTATTAACTTATTAGATTATTTTAATATTAACATAAAAATAAATGAATTATTTATTCTTATTTTAAAGTTTTAGTATATTAATTATTTCTTCAAATTACTTAATGTGTGTTTTGCTTACTTTAATTAATGACAAACTCTAAACTAAAATCATGTATTTTTTTAATTAATCAAATTCTAAGTTATTAGTAACATATTGAAAATATATTTAAATTATTTTAGTTATTTAATATGTATTTAATGTAACCCAGTTTCAATGATGCTAACTTAAAATGTAATTATTATATTATATTTTTAATTTTTCTTTAACGCCTTTTTCTTGTATTCATTAGAGATCTAATTCAAAATTAAAAAAAGTATATAGATCTATTTAAAAAATTCATGAAAGTATATGGAATTAGATTGTACTTGCTAAGTTTATGTGGCAACTCCAAATTAGCAAATTATTTGTCACATCATTTAAAATTGATAACAGACAAATGATAGGGTTTCAATTTAAAATTAAATGATAGTATAAGCACTTATTTTGAAACTTTTAAACTGTAGGAATCCATTAAGGTAAAAACAAGAAAGTATAAAAACTTACAATACAGTTTAAATATATTTTTGATAAGTACAATACTTTAACATCATATGTTTCATTTGTTTCATTGAAATGTATTTTTTGTAAGAAAATATTATTTGTATGTATATTAATATATAGCTTGTGATTAAAAAAAGCTAATACATAAAGCCATAGTAAGGGAGAAAAATAAATTTCGTTTTGAAATAAAGGATAGTGATTTTTTTAATCTCTTTATATTTAACATTGAAAAAATGATATATTTTCTCCTATTTTAATATTTTATAACTATATTTTAAAAAAATATTCATTGAAACAAATGAACCGTATTTGAATCATTACTAAAATTTAAGATGTAATTTTTTTATTTATTAAAATACAAAATTAGTAATGTTAAAATATTTATAATTAGAAATATTTCTCACATGATAGAATCTTGATAGACATTAACAGAGTATTTTTTTTCTTAGTCAAAGTTATAAACCCTTAAAATAAAATTAATGAAAGATGGAGAAAATTATGGATATTGAAGAATCTTCCATTGTTATAGACACTTCACGACCCATGCTCATTTGCACATTATATAATCACAAGTAGCATCACCACTTTACTAGTAAAGAGAAATTATCATGATAACTAAATAAATCAAATATTTCATTCATTGGTCTTAGAATTGGTAGAATAGGGAAGAAATTTTACAAAGATATGTTATAAGAATATGGTTTTATTGAGCCACCTTTAATAACCCTTCAAAAATTTTGGAAGGAAATA
Source organism: Sindora glabra (assembly GCA_020226215.1). Taxonomy (NCBI): domain Eukaryota; kingdom Viridiplantae; phylum Streptophyta; class Magnoliopsida; order Fabales; family Fabaceae; genus Sindora; species Sindora glabra. The sequence goes on along the minus strand of CM035232.1, from coordinate 69,530,303 downwards.
AACAAAAGGGATTATTACACACATACACACATTAAAAAATGAATACGTAATTACTTCTGAATCATAGGATGTTCAAGTAAAATTTGCACTTCAATTTTTTTAAAATGGAAACTGGCTGATGTTAGTTGTATGAAGTTACATTTATTAATAGTCTAAGCTATTAAACATAGTTTAAAGTTAATTATTATTGTAGATCCATTTAATTTAATGGACATCATTTTCTATAAAATATAGTTATAAAATATTAAAACAAAGAAAAATGTTCTATTTATTTAATATTAAATATAAAGAGTTAAAAAAAATAACATCCATATTTTTATAAAGAAATTTTCTTTTCTCCACTACCATAACTCTAGATATTATCGTTTTAATCACAAAGTATAAATTGACATATTACTCTTCTACTAAGATCCATGCAAATGATATTTTCTTAAAGTTTAAAGAAAGCAAAATCTCACGACAAAAAATTCACTACTTAGCGATAGAAATAATTAGTCACAAAATAAGTTAGCAATGAATTTAAACCCATAAGAAAATCATGTGTTAGCAATTCAAAAAGTGACATATTTTTGTATCAATCATTAAGTCCATCACTAAATGTACAACCACAATGATCTATAACCGATGATCATATAATAAATTAACGATGATGATCTACAATTGATGACCATATAGCAAATTAACGATAGGTAATCTATTAGTAATTTCATCACTAATTGTTCTCATTGAGTGATGAAATATTTCATTGCAAATTTTTAGTCTATTGGTAAATTTGTCACTAATCTAAGAATTTCAAGAAAATTAGAAGCATCATTATTCATAAATCTTTTGCTAATTTCATCAGTAATTTAGGATATATTCATAAAATGCTATATGTTTTTATAGCAAGCCAAGCAACAAACACCTTGTACTAATCAAACCTAAATAAAAACAAATATCAATTTAACAATAAAATTTCCTAAATCAAATTTCATAAAACAGAATTTAATGTCAATCTTATATTTATATAATGAAAAATAAAAATAGAATAAGTGAGATATAATATACCAGAATAATGAAATCCAATATTTATACATATAAAAAATAGCCTTAGACCTAAGCTCCTAACATCTTGGTACTAGTCATCATCCTAGTGCTAACCTCCCTAATTAATGGGTGGTTTATCCTTTAGTGAAGTGTCAAGTGTTATCTTCAACTTTCAAAACAAATGTTTAAAGTAATGGTCATGGTGGTTAATCTTACTTTGTTGGATAGCAAGCTATAGCTTGGCCTTTGTAAACTTTGTATTCTACTACTCAATCATAATCTACAACTCTTATAGCTTATCCTATAAGCATGAACTAGCCATGGCAAATAAAGGCCTAGTAAGCTTGTGAGCCTTTAATCCCATGCCATAATTACAACCTTTTTGTTCTAGCTACCTTATCCTCTCATTGATTTTTGCTAAGCTACCTTCACCATTCCTAGTTAATGCTTGAGAAGAATACTCCTTTAACATCTTAGAGTACTCAACCTATAAAATTAAATTTGAAAGTTAAACATGTTTAATATATAAACTACATATAATGTAATGTATATTAAAAGAAGCAATTAAATATCTTACCTAAGTTTCCTCTAATCTTTGGTTAGTAAATTCTTTGGTGCCTTCCTTGTTCACATGAAGGTGTGCAATAACACCTTCGAATCAATGGACACTTGACAAGACTAGCTACTTAAAAATTTACAAATAAAATAAAAGTAAGTCATAAAATAGAACAATTATATACTAAAAGTAATCATTATTAATGCATTACAATCTTCCTTTTATACTTAGACATATAAATGGAATCGCCAATGTGCAAGCTTGTTCCAATAATTGATGCCCTATTTTTTTAACCTCTTTTTTTTTTTCTTGAAGTTAGTATTTTTAGCCCACTTCTTCTTAAGGTTATAAAAATTTGATTAGACATCTACTTCGTGTTTTTTGGTAGACCCTTCCTCTTCTAGTCCATCATGCCTTAAGAATTTACCACAATAGTATAAGCAAAATTTTTCTTTATCAAGTATGTGAAATTAGACTTTCACTTGTTTGTGGCTTGTAGTGAACCTATATTTACTTGTCAATCATTAAACTATTAATCTTTAATGTCATGGGAAATGTTATTGTAGGTAAGCGTCAGCTCCATGAAGCTAGCTTAGATGAACTTTTTGATGTCCCTCATATGACCATGCTAAGATAAATTGACCAACCTACAACTAAATACATCAGCAATAAGTCATCCTCTAGATTTACCTAAACTCTACCATCATCCATCTCTCTAGCTTGCAGCAAAGCCAATGGCCACCCTAGATAAGTTACCAATATAAAAGCATTTCATTAGGTAGGTTGCCCTAGACTAGCACCTAAGTGGGTTGTTCCAAACCCATGACAAGAGGATGTGAGGCATGAGATTCTTGCCTTGGTAATTGGTAGGATGGCACCTAGCGATCAATTAGTGGTCCTAATGTCGTAGGGTGGATGGTGTTATGGCTAGTGTGGCGCTCTAAGTTGCAGAAGATGATGGCATCATTGTATCACCATGACAAATGGCCATGTGGCTACCCCTAGTAGGAATATTTGTACCACTATGAAATGAAGACATAGTAACCTAGAATTAATGAAAAACAAAAGTTATAATTAAAATAGAAAGTTATATAAAAAGTTACTCACAATTATCACTTAAAGATTATGTTAAAACTAGCAATTTCACACTTAAATAATCAAAACTATGGGTAAGTTAAATTAAACCATTAACATATCCTAAAAGCTAGTAATTTTATACTTTAATGAATAAAAATTACTATAAAATTGCCAATAGATGTCAGTTATCATTATAACCGATTCTTATTTTGACATGGTGTCATCTTTGAAACTATGAAAAAACATAAGATGATGAATAGTAATTATGACTGATGTCTATAATAACATAATGACATTTTAAAATTTTTGGAAAAATGATAACTTCAATTTTAAAACTAATTGATACATAATAAAAAGATGCTTTTTGCAGCAATGGGATGCGTGAAAACTTAAGATGTCAATTTTCTGCATAACTATCATTCAAAAGGCATTTGAAACATCAAGTTGGGAAAGGTAAAAGTTTCATAGATTAATTTTAGACTTAACTAATAACTAAAGGTATGACAATTGCCTACTGACTTTGAAAGTCTGATATTTAGAGCATCAATTTTGCATTAGTAACTAATGTCCAATATTTTTCTTAATGCCTATATATTTTATTTGCATTCTTGTTTTTATGTTTAGGTGGAATTTAAGCATTGCTGACTCATTCTTGGAAATGCTTCAAATTGATAGGAATCACCTTGTCCATGATAAGTGATTAGAAGACCTTAGTTATCTTGGATAAAATAATTCTCACCAATTTGAAGAATTTCTAAATTAGTAGTAAGGATGAGTGAATTGTCCTTATATTTTACTAGTGCTCTAGAGTTAATAACAAAAGATAATGCTTGTGAAATCTTGTGGACCATTTCCTTGTTCTTTGCTTTAATATGATCAAAGGACTACTAGGTTCCAATTGAAAGTAACAGAGTTTTCTTTAACACATGAAAATCTATAACAAAGATAAAGATTTTGATACAATTGGGATGGAAATTCAGTTACATAGTGATTTTGCTATATGATTTATTTTAGTTTTTGTTTAGGTTGTTTCATGGAATACATATAGATGTAATAATTTCGAAGGAAATAAAATGTCAAAATTAATTTGCAAAATTGTTTGTCTCCTTCTTTATTGGATTGTACTTTCATAATAACTTGTTCATCAATAATCATACTTTTTACTATAAATTTGTATATTTGATATTTAATTTACAAAGTATATCAAATAAAAAAAATGAAAATACAAATTAATATTTTGTATTAATTTATAATATGGTTATAGCATAGGATGTTGGTTATTAACATACCTGATGTTTAAAGGTATCTTAAAAGTCTTTATTGAGTAAATGTCAACCTTTAATACATCAGTTTAGGACTTAATCAACATCTAATAAAATGACATTTATGATGTTACTAGAATACATAAAAACTTAAGATATTAATGATTTACAAAACTATCATCTAAAAGGTATTTTAAGAGTCTCTTTAGGAAATGTAAAATTTTATCACATTGGTTTTGGACTTGAATAACGTCTTAAGGTATGATAACCATCATTTACTTGGAGAAAAAGCAAACATAAGGTTAACTTTTTTATTAACAACTAACATTTCATTTTTTGATATTGCTTTGTTACTTTTCATTTCAAACATCTCAATGATATCTTAATTTTTATTATCCAATTCTAGCATTTGTGTGAAGTAGGAAGACACCTCTCCCTACTATTTCATCTAACACCTTTAGAAATGTTAGATAATTTGGTTGAAAAATTGCATAATTTAATTTATTTTTCTTTTCCATAATGGCAAGTTTCTAAATATATCATTGAAATGGTGGTGCAATGTCTTCCTCCTCCACACAAACTCTAGCATTGTAAATAAAGGCAAACATATTAAGTAGATCCATGATTTGCTTATATGCGAGAAGACATATTTTTTATGGCAACAAGAATTAGCAATAAGAATAGCAATGAGTGTGGAATAGTACATCATCTCCTTTTTATGTAATATTAATATAGGGTTGTTCATTGTATTTGTTGATGTAGTGACATATGAAAATTAATAAAATTACAAAATATATTTTCCTAATTGGTTGTCTCTTTTTTCATATTTTTGTAAATTCATATTTAATCTGTTAATGTTTGTACTTGTATAATAAGAAAAATAGTAATATGAACTTGCATCAGTTTATACAAAGAAATGACATTGGGTTTATTACAAATAATCAACTAATAATTGTGATGTAGAGTAATATGAACTTGTATAAAAAATATTATCAATTTAAAAATAGTATCAAATTTTATAAGGTGAAAAAATATATTAGTGATCACTAGATTTGATAAGAACTTGTAAAATTGTTGGCAAGTTTTTTACTAGTTAAAGTAATTTAAAGTTACTACAAAATGATTTGTGAGAAGTTTTCTAATTAAAAGAATGTCAGTTCTTTACAAACAATTGATGTCTAAAAATATTATCATGATAGTTTCTAATATATAAGTGACATTAAATTATGTTTATTAAAATGACATTGCATTTTTATAGGTAATTAATGTTACAATAAAATTGATATCTAATAATCAATGTGGTTTACTAAATATCACTCTAAATGTTAGTGTTTGCCAATAATGAGTATAACAAGTAAAATGATATCACTCTAAAAAAATTCCAAAACACTAATAGTAGAATGATATACAAGAATAAAATGTTAGGTCCCATTTGCAAAATTAGGATTTCTTCAATGAAAAGCTCTGTCTTGTGAGATACTAGAAATCCAACAAAAATGCAAAACATAAGATGTTTTTCTACTATTTTTTTATAAATAAGGTATACTCACCAAATATCCTAAGACTTTTATTTTATGTTTGTTATAATATTTTCAGTGTATATGTATGGTTTTGTTTGCTTTTGCTTTGTCTTAATATTTTCTTCTTAAAATGATTAGGGTTAACGTTATTACACCATTCTAGAATGTTTCTGGCTCTTTATTAGCTTATGAATATCTACCATAACCTTAAACATGTAATCAATTGCACACAAAGGATTGCCTTTATAAATGTATGAAATCATCTTAGTTTTAGACATGTTCTTGGGAAATGTTTAGCTCTAGATGATTTAGGTTATATTTTTTTATGTATATAAATGTATGGATGTATTTAAGTTTTAGATACATAGATGAAAATATGCATAGTTTATGATGATATTGGGTTTACATAATGTTATAGTGTTTATAGTTCTCATTAGATTAGCTACTTATAAATTGAAGTTAGATACATATTAATCGGCATAACGTTGAATATGAAAAATGAGTTGTTAAATTCATCAAATTTATAATTGCTTAGAGGAGGGAAGAATTTAGTGATGGCTTCATTTTTTTTTTGCTTTAAATGTTGTTATGTCAAGAAGGTAATATTAATGTCATTTCTGGGAAGTCAAATGTAATTGTAAGTGGTAACACTCCATGGAAGAAGATGTTTATATTCTTTTATCTTCTATATCATAAGGACTTATTTGTTAGACACAACTTTAATGTCATGCATGTGGAGAAAAATTTATGTGATAGTTTAGTTAAAGCACTATTGGACATGTAAGGCAAGATGAAGGATAGATTAAAGGCTAGATAGACCTATAAGAAATTGTTATATAGAAAGATTTAGTATAGGAAAGAGGGGGTCAACATACATATTTGCTTCTAACTTATCATACCTTATGTAGGAAGGAAAAATCAAGTTTCTACATAAGGTTAAAATACCCTAAGGTTATTCTTCGAACATTATAAGCCTTGTTTTTATGAAAAATCTAAAATTAATTAGTTTAAAGTCTTACAATTATCATGCTTTGATGCAACAAGTTATTACAAAACTTTGTTTCTTCTTCAAAGTAATATATGCTAAGGTCATTGACCTAAAGGATTTAGATGAATTACAAAGGGCTATTATTGTCACACTATGTCAACTTTAGGCGTAACTCCCTTACTTATCAACGCCTTATTCCTTATTTACTAGATGATTATACGTACTCATTTGCCATCTACCTCAAGCTAATACGAAATATCTCAAATTTCTGTACTTTATACACATGAGCAAAAGTCATATAACTATACAAAAAGAGTTCAATTTACAATTCGTACATCCATTATGTACAATATCACCGATTATCTAGACATATTTTTTTTTTCATCACATTTACAATCTCAAAACATTATTGTCCTTTGTCATGAGAGCCTTTGGAAGCATCACCTGGAATGGTTAGTTACAATACAGAAAAACATAAGAAATAAAGTTTCCCAATAGCTAGCTATCACCATAAAAACATATCAAGCCATTCCAGATCCTTAAGCAAATAAAACGTACATTTCGAAATCAATCAATCATATGTCACCTCATTCATTACCATTGTAAGAAATATGCACTACACACAGCAAACATCATGCCCATTCAAGGACTCTTATCAATATCTAGATGGCCATCACAGATAATCGTACCTAGGCCTCATATACAGCATCACGCTGTCTTCCCGAGGTACTCTAAAGGCCATAGTCCTCATATACAGCATTTCACTGTCTTCCCGGGGAACTCTAAAGGCCATAGGTACCGCACACAGCAATTTTCATTACCATCCCGGGGAAAACTCGGGCCATAGGCCTTACACACACAGTATTACTGTCTTCCCGGGATGCGCACACAACTATCTCATACACATTCCATACAATGGCATAAAATACATAAAATCATATAAATAGAAAACAGCTTAAGGATAAAGCTAGCTACCTTTGTGATGTTCTCTTTGCTCTCACCAAAAACTCCTTTACACTTCCTCTTGCCTTTGCAAGTTGTCACTCCTTAGTCTATACAAATACACATCATAGTTTTTATTATAATATCATCACTTTCCTTAAATCTCATGTATTCCTTACTTCCTCCACTTAAATAAATGCATACTTAGATGCTCTATACTTTGTTTTCAAGCCTTGAAATGACACATATGAACATTAGAAAAGGATCTAAGGGTAAAGCCATGCAAAACATGAAGAAATCAAGCCAAAAAGTTCACTTAACAAAGAACACGGGGATCCCATACCCCATGTTCAGGGCCGTGTTCCTTACTGGTTCACTTCGAGGCTTCACTGGGTTACTCGACAAAGAACACGGGGGTGAACACGGGTCGTGTTCTACCCCGTGTACCTTACTGCCCTTCAGTCCTGAGATAAACACGGGGAGTGTTGCACCCCGTGTAGCACACTGATCAGCTTCGACGAGGAACACGGGGTACAACACGGGCCGTGTTCTACCCCGTGTACCTTGCTGATCCTCCGAAAACACTTTAAACACTAAAACTCCTTCCTTCCTTCTTTTCCATATTATGGTTTTAGCTTCTCAAAAAGGAAAATGCACACAAACACCTTCACAACTCAAAGTTTCATCTTCCATAAGCTTCATAAATTCATAGACACCAATTTAATTTCATCAATTTAGCCAAGTTCTAAACATATCATGCCAACACTACACATGCACCATTATGCCTCTAAAACCCAAATGTGTACATCATGTTTCTTGTTATTTTTACACCAAACCCAAGCCATAAATCATCATAACAACATATAAAACACCATTAAACATATTCAAATCATCCTAAACTCCATGTTCAATCACCCTTGACCACACCAACCTCAAGATTTCAAGAAACTAAGAAGAGTACATTAAAGAGCTCTTAGAGGAGAACAATTTTACCTCTTACTACAACTTGAAAATCCTCACTTAGAGCTCACCAAACTTGATCAAACTTGAGCTTCTCTTCAATCTAAACACACCAATGGATAGAGCTTAATGAGAAGAGCAACTTTCCCTTTTACCCCCAAGCCTAAATCTCACTATTTTTGGGTGAAAAACTCAAAAGAAACTTTCTCTCTCTCTCCTGCACGTTTTGGAGCTTTCATGGAGGTGCTGCAGCTTTTTTTTGGAAAAATGGAGAAGAAAGAAGACTTTTCATGAAGCTTCTAGGGGCATTTTGGTCCTTTTTGAAATTCTCAAGGGTATTTTAGTCCTTTTTCACCAATTAGTAAGGCTATTCTTGTCATTATTTTTCTAACAATGACACTTGTCATGAATCTATTGGTCACACTAATTAAAATCACATATTGCACCCCAAAATCTTAGTTATTTATATTAGATCCCAATTTCTTAGTTATTTCACTTTAACTACACTCGATTCTGCACTTTTGCAATTTAGTCCATAGGGTCTCTGTCTGTTTAAAATTCTTTATACTGTCAGACTTAGATAACTCCCCTTTTTAGGGTTTTCTAACCTCCTCTGATCATTTATACTGTTTAGGAAAATTAATTCTTTTCCTACTATCCTCTTTCCTTCAAAAATTTCGTTTACCCTACACTTAATTCTTTTCAACTTGAGATTCACCCACTAAGTTAAATCAAACGTACTCTTCGTTTCTACAGCCTCAGGAAATAAAGATTCAAATAATAGAATTGAAAATTCGGGACATTACATTAGGTATATTTTCCACTTTTGTTCTTTAACATCATAGTACATTTGGTTATGAATTTGGTAAAGGACATAAAACTTTATAAACCTATTTGCTTGAGTTAGATGTACTTTTTAAAGCGATACATGAAGATCTTGAAAATGTATGTGCATAACTAGAATAGACTTAAGGGATATATTGTTAAGGGATATATTACTAATAAAATTATGAATTTTTGCAGTAAATACTTATCAAATGTGGATACTATCAGGCTTTCCAAGTCTTATTATAAGCAAAGAATTTCAAGAAAAAGTACATTAAGGACATGATAGATTGTGAAATGTGGGCACATATGCAACTTTGCATCTTACAAAATAGAGGAAAGGTTAACATGGATTAACATATTGCTATCATAAAAGATCTCTAATGTGTTAAAATTATATAGTGAGTACAAGCTAAACATAGTCAGTTATTCATTATAGTTTTGCAATCAGATGGGATTCATGATTAAATGAACATTAGATGTTGTTTTTAAGATTATAAGATGGCTAGCTAATTAGTCTTGTATAGAAGTCATATCTTATCAAGGATATGACATTAATGGATATAAGATAAGAGAAGTGCCATGCAAAATAATCGTACACTTTGGTAGCTTAGGCAATGTGTGTTTATAGTGCCAAATAGAAAAACCTAACGATATGATCTGTCATATTAAGGGGTCATCAAAGACATATGTTGGATTGATTAGGTCTAATTCAAGGAGCTTATCTTTTTATGTAAGGGGATGGAGAATAAAAATGGCATCCAAGTAGATGAGTTAAGATTCATGTTAGTGAATTTTTGTAAGGAGGTTGAAAAGGGGAAGCCATTCATAATGACATCTTAACCAAAATAAGTTTTTTATGTATCTGACTCGATTAATAAGAAGTGATCTATAATTCTTTAAAAGAAAAGACAAATTTAGTGGGAATGAAGAAGATATAGTCATTAATATTAAAAGTCACTTTTTTCTTATTAAAACTACCTTTTGTTAATGATGAAGGCAATTTAAAGGATTTTTATGTGCAAAAATCTCATAGTTAAGAATATAGGTTGATTTCCTACCACAATTTCAAGGTACTAATATCCTTATTTTCATAGTTATGTTTACATATATAATTGTTTGCTTATTAGTTTGTATTTTGTTAATAAAAAAAATTAGTTAATGTAGGTTTCATATGTAAGATGTCCATCAACAATGACTCAAATACATTTAGATAGAAAAATATATATGACAAATTAAAAGGTAATTTTATTTTCACTAATAAAACTTTTCTTTATGGTTACTACAACTATCAAAATGTAATGTGCTTATTTTTTTCCCTAGCAGTTATAATGGTTTGGTCATATGTCACCATTCAATAGTGCAAGTCTTGAGGTATTATTCAATCTTAAGTCCAAATTTTATGGAATTGATGTAATAGGAAATGTGGCTTCTATCTCGATTAAGCTATTATGTATTGTATTTGTTGAATATGGAATTTTGTACTTTTAATAAGAACTTGCACATTGCTTTTCTTTCTTATTTAAGTTGAATAGGCATTTTAAAATTGGAGTATTATATTTCACTTAGGAGTTCTATATGGTATATATATATATATATATATATAGGATTATAAATAGTATAGTAAGAAATGTTCTGAAAAGTTATACAAAATGAAAAATGTGTATAGAAGGAAGCTTTCTTTCTTTCTTTCTTGTAGGGGGAGATACCATACAACATGGATTATTTAATAAAATCAATATGGTATATAAGCCATTTCACATTAGGTGTTAAAAGAAACTAATGATGAAAAATGATTTTCAATGATAGTTACTTGATAATAATTGACATCTTTAACTTAATAATGGACATTTTACTTGATAAAGTTAAAATTCTTATAGAGAGAGAATAACAATTTAGTTGATAAAAGAACCAATATTATTTTATTGTTTAATGTTGATTACATTTTCTGCTTAATAATAGGTGTCCTACTTGATAGAGTTACAAGTCTTATAGAGAAACAATGGCAATTTAGTTGATAGAGGAACCGATTTTGTTATATTGTTTCACATAAGTTATACAATTGATGTCGTAACATATTTATAATGATGCTGGATAAGATGTTAGGTAGAAATTGATGTCCAAGCCTCTAAAAAATTGATGTCCATTAGCAATTCTATAGTAGTACAAAAGTAAGGCTAATGTAAATTGATTTATTATAGCATCCTAAAAACTAGCAATTTCATACATTAATGAATCAAAAGTAAGGCTAATGAAAAGTAATTCATTATAACATTCTAAAAACTAGAAATTACATATTTAAATCATCAAATTAAAGGCTAGGTTAAATTAAATCATTAAAACATCCTAAGAACTCAAAATTTCACATTAAAATAACTTAAAAACTAACAATTTCACATTTAAATCATCAGAACTAAGGCTAAGTTAAATTAAACTATCAACATATCCTAAATACTAGCAATTTCACATTTAAATTATCAAATCTAAGTTAAATTAAATCATCAAAATATCCTAAAATTAATCAGCACTAAATAATTTAGTTCACTCAAATTAATTAGTAGAACAACTCAACAAGCATCACAAATTACAACTTCACTATCAATGGATATCAATTCCTCTATCAAATCATTAAAAACTAGTTTTATTAAATAAAAAAATCCTTAAAGTAAAAAAAACCCTAAATAATTCACATTATTTAAATTAATTAACAAAATAACTTAATAAGTATCATAAATTATCAATTTCACTATCAATAACTATCAATTCCACTTTCAAATCATCAAAAACTAATTTTGATCAATAAAAAAACCTAAAAATGAAACATGCCCAAATTAAAAACATTTCAAAAAAAAAACTAACTAGTTAAGGGTAAGGTATAATGATGGTGAAGCTACTAGAGGTTATGAAAAGTGGTGGTAAGCGACAAGAAGGTCATTAGAGCTCTTTAGAGGTGTGATAGTGATTGTAGCAACAAATAAGAGAAGAAAGAGAAATAAGAAATGGGGGGTTGCTATTGCAACTTGGATATATGTGATAAAATCAATGATGAATATATCCATCATTAAGATCATTTATTGAAATGGTGTGTTTCGTTTAATAATAAATTTAGTGATATATATTTAAAATCTTATCTTTAATTTCTAAAAATCTTTTATCATTGTATCAAAAAAATTTCAAATTTTGGACAAGAAATTAGTCACTACTATCCATCACTAAATTTTGATGGGATTTTAGTGACAATTGTTAAAACATTAGTCATTCTACTTATAATTCATTACTAAATATTGTTTGAGCATGCAGTCTTATTTACTGAAGGGTGATCAATCACTAAATTAATTGCAAATATTTTGTTATTAAATATAAATTTTCTTGTAGTGTTTGAGTGATTTTCAAATTATTCCTTGCAAAAATATTTATTGCTAATAGAGGCTTTGTATGCCCAAATTTCAAAGTAAAGTGAGATGATAAAGTTTCTTGGGAGTTATCTTTGGGTCTTGACCAAAGTCTTCTACTCTAGTGGCCTTTTGTTTTTCTTCAAAAAAGGAAAAATAAGGGAATTCTAGGTGGGAGTAAGTATTAAGTTATGAGTGAATCAATGCTAATGGCCACTAGATTTACTTGTCCACCAAGTGGGAGTAACAATACACTACTACTGCACATTCAAAGCATTTTCCTACATTATAAGAGATCTTTCAACTTCAAAGGTAAAGAAAAAATATATTTTTATATGAATTTCTAATTATAAATGGCTTCAATTCCAGTTATTTAAAATTTTATTGTAATTTCATTTTTTTAATTTCAAATTTGGTGTTAAAATCCTTTGAGAAAGAAAATGCAAAAGAATGTGATGTCCTATTTCTTAGTTATGAAAGAAAAATAAGAAAAAAAGAATTTAGTTAATAACTAAAGGTGTAAAGCTACATATGAGAAGAAATATGTATCGTAGAATTTTTTGTCTCCCTTTTTTATTTTAGTTTAATGTTAATATTCTATAAAGTAATGGAATTTAGAGAGAATATTAGGTGTTTTTTATGAAGTAGTTATATACTAGCTAGTATGAAGTACTAGTGTAATAGGGGTAAAGTTAGTATTTAGTGGTCAAATGTACCATTTAAAATAAAAACTTACGACTTTTTGAAGAAAAATATTGAATTGGAATTAAGAGCAATGAATTCAAAAGTTTAAAGTAGGTTTGTGTAGGTTTTGAAATTAAAGAGGAAGTTACTATAATTTTAATAAATTATGAATGAGGTTAATGTATTTTTCTTAATAATTATTTAGGTTTGAATTATGGCCATGACACACCCACTTTACCTTATGCTAAAATTTATATATAAATCAGTGTATCATGACCTATTTAGTTGTGACTAGTATGGATCCTGTTACTAGTATACTAAGCTTGTTTAATCCTAATTTGGTACCATCACATAATAATTAACAAGCTAATTAAATATAATTACTTCATTTCATTATCAAAATGAATATTTATATAATAGTTATAATGTTAAACATTCAAGGTATTTATAGACTACTATTAATTCCTATTTTTTTTTTCTAATCTATCTTTCTATCTAATATTTATGGCCATTCATGACATAACTTTACTCCTAAACTATTAGTGGTGGTTGTAGAGTTTTGACCTAGGCATTTGTAAAACAATTTAAAGAAAAACAATGAGATTTAAAGCTTCAGTAAAAAACTAACTTTACTTATCTAATTTAGTTATAAATCATACTCTAACATGTGTTTCATATTCCAATCTAACAATGTAGCATATCACATTAGCCAAAATTTAGGTATCACAATAAACCAAAATTCATATTCTCCATACTTAAAATAAATGGAAGCAAATAATAATAAAAAACAATTAGTTAGTAATAGTTAGTTCGCCTTATGCTTCTAAGCCCACTTTAAATCCTAACCTCTAAATCCTAAACCCTAACCCAACTTTATTCCTTTAAGTATTTATTAGTCAAAATCCCAATCTCATTTCTCCTAGTATTTATCAATCACAATTAAATAATATAGATATGGTATATTTATTTAAATTCATTATTTCAATATCATATTTCATCCTATCATATTTCAACAATTCACAACCCTTCACATTCAATCATCATTATCATATTCCAACATTTCACAATTCATCACATTTCATCATTATCATATTTCAATATCATTAATCATTTCACATTTCACACTTTATCCATCCATAGCAAAATTAATTAATGAATCACAATCAACATTCAAATTCGTGAACAACACTCAAATTCATAGGTCAAATAATTTTCAATATATATATTTACATATAAGTCCCCATAGCATCTAAATTTTCTATCACAATTTTTAATAGGTTCTTAAGGTATTTGAGTACACTACTCAAGTATGGTCTCTTATGTCATACTTAAATACTATATCCAAGTACTCTTCTAGGAAAGCATTAGGGAACCTTGGTGTTTGAGTATATTACTTAAATACAAACCTTTAAATAATGGGGCTTGTATTTAAGTACATTACTTGAATAGTTAAGATTAGTAACATAAGGGTCCTTAGTATTCGAATATAATACTTGAATACTAGTCCATTGTGAGGCAGTACTTGAGTACTATATCTAAATATCATTTCCAAAATTTCTAGAGTTTAGTTGGTAATGTAAAAAACCTAATCAACAATACTTAAATTGTTCATATAGCATCACATACATTTCATACTTCATTTTCTCATGACAAACATCAAGATTTTTAGCTTAACAAAACAATCATAACAAATCAATAGCATTTTAACTCAAAATCCACAAATTCCACAAATTTTAACTAATTATTAAAAAGTTTAAACCTTCATTCCTTTGTGAGTAAGTAAGTTATCTACTTGCATCTAATCTTGGAAAATTGGATTGGAAAAGATAAAGAATAATTCTTATAATAATTGATTGAACAATAATTATTCTAAAACCTTAATTCTAGAATCTTACCCTATTTTTCTTGCTACCATTATCGTTAGATTTCTAAACTTAAATAATTTACCTCAATTTCAGTATGAATGATGAATTCCCTTCTTGATTCCTTAATGATTCTTACAAGGAATGAAGAAGTTGGAGAGTAAAAGATGCATTTTAGGTATGAAGAGCAGAAATTCAGCTACTGAGAAAAGATATAGAAAAGAGTATCTAATTTGCGGTATTTTAGTTTCTAACTAATGGCATTTTGGTAGTTTAGGTCCTTCTAAGGGTATTTTAGGAAAAATTCACCTTAAATTTTTTTCTATACATCATATTTCAAATATAATTTCACATAACTTTATTATTAATCTAATTAGACTTATTTTCACATCTAAATTTCATTTTCTAGTAATAAATACCTACCTTAAACTTTAAACTTACCCACAACCTCTCTAATTACTAGTACATATATGAAATTTGTTGGATAAATAATTAAATATTATATTTTATAATTTTAAATATGTAATAGAGTAAAAACGGTAAGAATTAGGCCGTTGATATCTTATTCTAAGAAGATTTAATACTATATTAAATGATTTATTATTAATTTAGACTAGTTAACTACCTAATATCATATTAAATATAAATTATTTCTAGAAGTTCATCTTAAAAAATACAAGGGTTTTATATTTTCATGGAATCTATATGTTAAAAATATATTTCTACTTATAAAATAAAGAAAATTTTTTAATGTTATTCCATATAATTTTTATTAAATATATTATTTTTTATAACTTAACAATTTTATCTAGCATCAAATTTTATTTCTACTTCCAATAATACATTGAGCACTATTATAGGAATGCTAAGTGATGTTGGTCATCTAAAAAGTTTGATGTCAATTACAAATTGACATATATACAGGAGACACTGTATATTTGATGATTCGAAACCAACGTTGAAAATAATAATGTGTCATTTTTTTCCAGAAAAATTGACATGTTAATTGCCTATGTAATGTTAAATGATTGATATAAGACACTAATTTTATAACTACCATGACATGAAAAACAATTAGAATTGACTTAGAAAATAAGTTATGATGTTAGTTTATAGTTTAATAATCGACATAGGTTTTTACTTTAGATGTTGGTTCATAAATTGTCCTTAAACAATAACATCTTTACATATTATACATTTCACATAGTATGTTAATATGTTTTAAATAACTAATGTGTAATGTTCAATATATGATGTTGGGTTTTTAAAGTAACTAATGTGTATTTTATTTCTCATAAATCTCATTATGTAGAGCAATATTACATGAACCTAATTATAGACAACAATATTTAAACCCTATCTCAATGTCTTTATTATCAAAATTAATATCCCAATATAAGAAAATTCAAATTTCAACAATTTTATACATTTAGTTGGGTTTAAAAAATTAAAGATATTAAAGTAATGAATAATATGTATATATTTAAAAAAATACAATAATACCTTTAATTATTAATGAAGGAAGTAAAATTTTCTTCTAATGATAATGCTATTAACAAAGCCCTCTATGAAACTTACCATGACAAAAAAAAAGGTGCAAGCAATTCATAATTAGTGTTATAAGTTCAACACTAATATTATATGCTTCTATTGACCCTTTGTGAAACCTACTATGATAAAAAAAAAAAGAGCACAAGTAATTCATAATTGATGTTGTAAGTGTAATACTAATACTATATGCTTCTATTGAAGAGAAATTTATTACTTGACTTATGCTATCAAACTTTGGTAGTATTATGTGTTGTTTGTTAAGTTAGGGAATATCATTCTCAATACTAGGCTAGAGACAATTGTGGTTATTAGAAGAGTTAGAACATGACATGTAAAACTTACATCATATTAGAAGATTAAAATATATAAATAAGTATTAGAGACTAATAATTTAAAAGATGACACTAATTAAACATAAAGTATGAGCATAAAAAATATGAACATAATTACTTTTAATTTTTCCTAAAATCTTCAAGAGGATCTTTAACCTATATCCTTTTAACATGATCATCACACATATAAAATTCTTCCATATTACCTTAATCATCCACCACTAGAGGTATTTTTATAGGGAGAGAAGGAGTTCCGTTAATATCATTCCTCATGTCTTCTTTATCGTCATCATTAACAATTCATCTCTTCCCTAGTAAAGTTGCACATCACTCTCTATAGAATGGATTTGTGATTAAAAAATCTTATTTTACTTGAAATGACATTATGAATAACTCCTATTGTAACCTTCCTTATTAAGATCTACTAGCATGAATTCTAACTTATCAAATTAAATGTTACTTTTATTCTTAACTTTTTTTCATTGAAATACAAGTACCTTGAACATAATGTAGCCAAGCTCCTAAATGTCTTCATTAACCCCATGATATGACATATTAATATAAATAGGGTTCCAATCTTTATAACTACTCATATGTATTGCCTAAGCCATCAAAGTAACCATACTATTTTTGTATAATGCTACTTTCATCCTATCCTTTTGAATAAAAAGAATATTCTTTGATATCATATATATGATAAGAGATAACCATCATGTGTAACTCATGTGCTATCCATCTTATGGTCTCAGAAAGAATATCTAGTCTTTGCACCATCCAAAAGTGAAGTTAGCTTTAGAACTAACTAAAAAAATGATCAATTATGTTTAGTGTGTACCTATTGATCATTCCTTTGACAATTTAGGTCTTTTACAAGGGCTATATACTTATCCATATAAGATTGAACTTTTTCACTATTATACAAGATGTAAAGGGATGCCTACAAATATATTACATAACTTATGCTCACCATCTAGGTACTTAATATGCCTTATCTACAATTCTTCCATCATAACAAAAATTTGGAAGTCTAATAGCCTCTGCATTTGATAAGTAATTATGATAGAACTTGGCTACGTTCTTAGCAACATAGACTTTGATAATGCATTCTTCTGGATAACATTAATTCCTCACATACCTTTTTAGTATTTTCATATATCACTCAAATGGATACATCCACCTCATTTAAATTAGCCTATATAATTTTTTCTTTCTCCTTAAATAGATAACTAGATACACCAAGATGTCAAAGAAGGACTGTAAGAAGTACATTTTAAGTTAACATAATGTAGCCATAAATTTTCTTTGTAAGTCTTCAAACTTCTGAAAGTTAATAACCTTGTCATTTATTACACTAAAGAAGAAATAAAGTTTGGTAATAGTGTGTCCAATGTGTTTCGATAAGATTAACCAAATAGCCACTTGTAATAATTATTGCATTAGAGCATGAAAATCATGACATGTCAAATTGAATAGCTTCAATTTTTTCATTGAGACAAGGCTTTTAATGTTTGAAGAATACCTATATGGCACCTTAATACCAAGTAAATACTCATGAAAACTTATCTTCTCCTTTTTAGATAAAGTATAGCAAGCTGATGGAAGAAACATATGATGACCTCTTCTTTCTAGTGCTAGTTCTCTTTGAATGGACATTTTAACCAAGTTTAACCTAGCTTTAACTCCATCATTTCCTTTCCCTAGTTTGTTCCACAATGTTCCGACAAGGCTATCACAAATATTTTTATCCATATGCATAACATCAATGTTATGTCTTTTAAGAAACTTTTTCTAATATGGGAGATTGAAAAATATGGATCTTTTTTGCCATAAAGTCTCTAAAATTGCAAGCTTTAGGATTTGCCAAAAATGACATTAAAATTTTTAACTTATTCATGAACTTCATCTCTTGTTAAAGGCATTGGAGTTAATGTTTCCTTTGTTGATGCATTGAAAGCCTTTCTTAGTTTATAATATTAGTGGGAATATGGGAAATTTTTTTGATAATCTAGATACACCATTGTCTTCCTATGTTTTAATTGAGAAGAACAAGTAATATTTTCACAAACAAAACATGCTTTATAACTTGTGACAATGTACTTAGATAAGTTATCATATACTAGAAAGTTATTGATTGTGTAAAAGAGCATTGCATTCAAAATAATAAACTCCTGATGATATTTGTCAAAGATTGAGACATCTTTTTCCTAACTCATCTTTAAGTATTCAATAAATAATGCTAAGAAGATATCTATATCATTTTTCGATTGTATGGGGTCTAAAATCTATAAAGATAACATGATGTACTTATGCTTTATGCATAAGCAAAAAGTTAGATTATAGATCACTAACATAATAGTTCATATGTTATATTTGTTACTCATGTTACCATGAAGGTTTATTCCATTAATGCAAAATGCAAACTTAAGATTTCTTAATTGACAACCAAATGTAAGGAACAATGGATCAATTGTCTACAATTAAAAAGGAAGCAACTAGATGTTGAAACTTACTATTAGGTGAAGTCCAATCCACATGCCGTGTCATATTCTTAACATTTGTTACATTAGTAAGCATTTATTTAAACTTTGATATTATTGGAAGATATTACAACACTTTAGTTAGAGCTATGTTGTTATTCATGACATCATTCTTCCTTAGACTATAACATAGCAACCCATATTTGAAACACTTTTATGAAGTATTATGCTCCTTTTGGTATAGTATACAATCATTAAAGTAAGCTTGTATCTTCTTATACTCTATACCCATATGGTACATGACTTTTTTAGCTTATAAGTATGGTTTGGTAGCTTATTGCCATTAAAAAGAATTTCTTTCAATAATTACAATCATGCTGTGAAGCTCTTGTCACTTTAACCATTCCTAGCCTTTAAGTTAAATGATCTTAGCATAGCAAATAAATGTGTAAATTTGATGCAACCTAAATACAAAGAACTTTTTTGCATCATTCAACAAGTTATTAAGGACATGTAGGGGCTAAATGAAATTATCTTCAACATCTTGCACTATGTCCTCTTATTGATTATCCAATCTCATATCAATGTCATCATCTTTGTGGATTACCTTGCTTCTATAGGTAGGAAAAAAACTAGACAATTCACCTTTCTAAGCTATATCCATTATGTATGCTTTTGGTCAATGTCGTAGTAAAATAGACAAAGTTTTGTCCTTGCTTGTTTAAGAATCCTAACATATTAACATCTGACATAAAAATACCTAATGAGCCCATTACCAATTTCTATTTCTTAGCTCATAACAAATCTCATTAATGCCTAACCCTTTTGGCATATCTAGGGCTCATCCTATTAGTAGCTATCTATCCATGGTTTATGCCTGCCTATTCTACATTTAAATAAATACATAAGAAATATCCACATATCAAAACATGCATTAACATGTGAATAACATGAAATATACAATGAAGTTTGTTATTTTTGTTACTAACATTTAACTCACATTTTAAGCTTTCTAAATTTCAATTTTTAGTAAATAACCTCAATGACATATAAATTAAAATGGACAAGTTTGTTAGAATTCTCCTTCATAAACATAGCATAGAACTTACTAAACATGTATAATGTATTTACTTTGTAGGGAATGTATGTAAATATTAAGACCTATATAACTTAAAACCCTAAAACAATGAAATTAGACACATAGAATTTAAACAAATATAGACTATAGAGGTATACAATCACAATATCAAGATATTCTTCCTCAGGTTTAGAGGAGAAATTAGGACTTTGAATGCACCTTAACAATGAGAAGAAGACTTTAGCAAGCTTGGGTCAAATTGGAGGTTGAATGCGAGCTTTGATAATTTTTGGTAGGAATTTCTCCTTAGGGCATAATGAATCCTACAAGGAAGATGTTCTCACTTCATACTATGTATTTTGGCATCAAGACAAAGCTTGCAATCTATTTTAGCTCCTATAATCATTTTCATGAATTTAGTGAAAACTAAAATAATGCCGTTTCATTTTTTATATCGATTGTATACTAAAACTAATGTCTAATATCTAATTTGTTTCAAAATTTAATGGTCAAATATAACATGTTAATTTCATAATAACTATCATCTTAATAGCTTTCCACATTAATTTCTAACAAAAAAACTAATGTTTTAACTTAGATTAAAAAATTATCCAAAAATAATTGTAACTTTGTTTTTAGACAAACCAATGTTGTTTCCCATAAAATACTAACATGTTAAGTAGTACAAATATGAAATACTTGATTCTAATCGTTAATTTTTAATAAAAATGCCTCAAAGTAAAGATGTTGGTTTTAAGGGGAAAAAAAAGACATGGTTTCTCTTGGATGGTTTTCTTTTTCCTTATAAAACAATCACCATGAAATCTTTGAAACTTTAGATAAAAGATGATGATTGGAAAATGCTAAATAGAAAGATAGTTATTTTTAAATGTTTTAAATAGAAAGAGTGTTATTTTTATCTCATTATACAATAAAATCATTGATAAAGCAAAATAAGCAAAGAAAAGGTGAATTAGCTTTAAAAGTAACTTTTCAAAAATAATGATTTTGATATTTTCTTGAAAACCTTTTTCCTAATATTATGAATACATTATTTCAAAAATATATGAAACACTTTTACAACATTAAAACAACAAATAGATGGTTTAAATCAAATCCAAGAAAATGATCGTGAGGTCAAAGAGTAGTTTTACACAATGTTATTAAGAATAACAAGATAATAAGATCAAAACATAAAAACTCTTAAAGATCAAATAAAGCTCCTAAGAGGTTTGAAAGTAATTTCAAACAAATTATCAATTATAAAAGACATATAAGATTTAAGCAAAATGCATTGAGAGCTTCAGAACAAGTTCAAGCAATTTTTTTTAAATCAATTAATGTAGCTGCAAGATTAAATGAATCTTAAGCTATAATGTTGATTTTGAAAGGCTTACAAAATTTGAATTATAAACACATGGTAAAGCAACAAAAACAATATCAAGTAGAATAAATACATGTAAAGTGCATAGAAATGTAAAAGAATTAGGAAAAAAAAGATAGCATTAGAGATTTTTATAATGATTTCATAGTTCAAAAGAAATGTCTTTTGGGTCTACTCCACTTTTCTCTAGTTACCCAATTTCACTTGAAGTATTCACTAGTTTTCAACAAATTACAACATTTAATTTTACATGATTCACCTTATTTTCTACTAGGATTTAAATTCCCCTTAACTTTATAAGATCCCACTAGTTAATACTAGGATTCAAGTATAACCTAACTTTACAAGATCCAATCAACTAATACTAATTCCACCAATCTCTACTAGGATTTCACAATGGTTAAGAAAGGTTTTCTCATAATCTTTTCAATATATTTTGCATCAATTACTTAACACTTTCTTAAAAAGAATATACAACTTCAAGCTAAAGGATTTCTAGAGAAAAGTTAGTAGGGGTTGAAGCTCAAAAGTTTTCTTAATAAGATATGCAATAAATTAATCATTAGTTTTCATCTTTTAAACAAGGAACACTTTTATAGAAGATATAAACTTTTCTTCAAGTACATTTGTTGCCCAAGTTAGTTTAGCTTTTTCAAGAAGCTTCTCTTGCTAATTGGACATAGTGAACAATTAATTAGGTTTGCATCTTCTTTCTTTTGGACTTTTTCTTGAAAAAGTAAGAAATTTTCTTTTTAACACACAAGCCAAATTTAAGTGCTTTGCTAAAAGATAAAGTTATGATAGTAATAAAGCAATTCAAATTCAAATTTTGAAGCATTTGACAACCCAAAATTACCTATTCTTTATGCAAACATAATAAAATAATATATAGCATTCTAGTTCATGTTTATTTTTGAGTAAAATAATAAAATGTCCTTTTAGTTTTTGACTACTTTTTTACTCACCATTGGAATAAATATAATTAAGTAATAAATTAGCTAATAGGATCAAATAACATAAAGCAAGCCTATTTAATTTTAAAACAAAACATAGTTTATAGGTTTTTCTTTGTCTCCAAGAAAACTTCTTCTACAAGTTTGTTAATTTCAAAATAAACCAAATGGAGGGAAATTCAAATAACATATGGGTAATACAAATTAAGGTCATACTTGGCCTAGGATAATTGGTTCTTGACCCAATGCTTAATTCAAGAACCATGTAATAACTTTTTACTCTTTCTTAGGCTAAGAAATTTGTCGAATAAATCATATAAATTACACTAGTACAAATAAATTGGATTTCATAAAAGATGATCATGTATAACCCATAATCCAATTTATAATCTCACATAAAATGATTTTAAAATAAATAAGCTTAAATAAAATTTTAATTTCTCATTTAATTCCTCATTCTCCCTTTTTTTGGTGATAATAAACCTTGTAAAGTTTTTTAATTAAGTTATCATATACTAAAGTATTGGAGCTAAAATGTGCTAAAATTCTTTTTGAGCAATCACATATAGCAATCATAGCACATTGTTGACTGTATCAAGGTATTAGAGTAAATATGAAATATCAAAGCACTTTGAACAATTAGTATATTAAAGTAATGTGATTTAGAACATGTAAGCATGAATATGTGCTAATAGTATGGAAGCATTATATCACAATATCAAAACACTATATCATAGCAAATCAAAGCAGAGCATTAGAATATCAATTCTAATACAACACAACAAATGCTTCCCTTCGAACATATGTAGCTCCTCCTGAGTTTATGCTAATCAAATTTACAAATATCCTTACTTCCCCTTTTAACATCATTAAATCTAATAAAAAGATAGAAAAAGGAAGTACAAAATGCAAAAGCAAAATTATTATAATGTAGCATAAAAAAAGTATCAAAGCACAATAATAATAAGCGCCAGCAGGCTATCATAGCAAACTAGTAAAAAAAAATCAAAATAGAAATCCATAGTAAAGATCTATAAATGTAGTAAAAATATACAATAAGGTAGAACAATAATGAGGAACATAATAAAAAGAATTGAACTACAAAATCAACATAGAAAACTAGTAAAATTGATAAGATATGAGATTAGAAAAGGCTAAATTTGAGTAAAAAAATTGCACTAAAAACTAAAAAAAAAAGTTACAAGAATCAAAACATTTTATGAGGCATCCTGTGAAACAAAATTATCTTTAGAAATTATAATTTTTTACTAGTAATGAAGAAAATTAGAAAGCAAGAAAAAGAAAAACATTTAAAGATTGTGAATTAATCTTAGAAATCTTATAAAATCTAGAGGGAATTAAAAAGGGTTAATTATGAAAACTTCAAGAATAGACAAATAGTTAAAAAAAAGTAGGAAATCTTATAAAGTTAGAATAAAATCAAGAGATAAAAATATAGAGAAATTAGGAAAAGACAAATAGTTAAAACACTAGTAGAATTCTATAGATAAATTCAAAAATGGTTGAATAGTGAAAATTGTTGATAGTTAAAATCTTTGTAAATAAAGTCAGAAAACTTTTAATAGTTAGAAAAAGGTTATAAACTAAAATTAGAAATAGATAAATAGTTAGAAAAGGTTAAAAAAATAGGTAAAAGAAAAACACGTGTTTGTCTAGGATTTTTATGGAAAGGTAAAGAAAGAGTAAGTTTTGGTTTAGAATAAATAGGATAGAAAATAAGATCAATAGAGAAATAGAGCTAGCAATATATGATGGTAATAGATACAACATGTGCAATAGCTTGTAATTTATACATCAATACACATAAACAACAAAACTATAGTAGAAATAGCAAAACATACATTAAAAGAGGTAAGGTGAGAAAAGTTAATGTTAATAGCAAAACCAATAAATACCTAAAGCAAAGATTAAATTAGTGTAAAAAATTAATAGATTAAAGAAAGTAGATTGAAAAGGGTAAGGATTAGAAAAGATGGCACTTGTAAGGATTTAATAAGATATATTAGTTAAGATAAACATATTCCATCACTATTAAAAATTTAAGCAAAAGATAGTTTATATAAATTGTACTAAAGTAAGAAAGTTCAATAATAGTTTATAATACTAAAGTAAGAAAGTATAATAACTATTTAAAAATAGTAAATAAGAATGCATGAGCCTATTCTATATATCTTCTAATGGTTTGATTTTTCAGTAGCATCTTTATGCTCTCTCCAATTCCCTCCTTTAATTTTTGAAAATCATGAGTCATTCAATTTGACAAATTCTCCATAACTTTTTCCAATTTCTTGATTCTATCATTATTTTTTGAGTTGTCTGATAGAAACTTTTCTGGATTATCATTTATCTTTTGACTTTCTTGTTTTCTCTTTCTTAGATAATCCTTGTTCTTCCTTACCTTCATCCTTTATTTCATACATTTTTATTTTGCCTTTCTTTCTAGTCAATAGGTCTTCTTCTTTTATCTTTCTCTTTTGACCATCTTTTTCTCTTTTTTCTTCTAAATCTTTAGTAGGTTATCGTTCTTTACCTTATTCATTCTTTATGAAAATTTTTCCATAAGTTCTTTCAATTTTCCTTATTTATTCATTCCTTAAATATTCTTGCAATAACTTTTTCTTTTAATGACTTTTATTCTCTCTCTAGTAGGTACCTTTAATTCTTCATTATAAGTAATTGTTTTCAATTATTGTAAATTCATTATATGACCCAAGCTCACACTTTTTTCTAGTTTCTCTTGATAGATTAACATAAAAGTGGTTCAAGATCCTAATTATTACCATGTTGTATCCCATATGTACTTTTTCTTGATTTTCATGGCTCTTATTTTTAGAATCACAAGATGGCCTAGATTGTTAATAAAGTTAGTATTCATAACCCATATAAGGAAATCTTCGAATTTGCTTACTTTTTTTATTAATTCCTTTTTTAAGCATAGAACCTTGCTTAGATAGTAGTGCAACATCTTTTATTTTTAGTGAGTTTGTTGACTTGGAATCCCTTAATAAAACTATCCCTAGTTATTTTTCTAAACCATTTCTTATCATTGTATCTCTTATAATATCTAATGGATTGATCTGGTTGCACATATGCTTTATCATTAGGAATTCCCAAAATTTAATTTATCAATGCTATATCTATAATTTGTTTTGACTCATTCATGTAGATTTTCCAAACATTGTCTCCTTTTTAAATTTCCAAATTTGTAAAAAACAACCTCGTGTTTCCTCATAAATTAGTTCATGCATTTATAAGAAGTCTTTCTAGTTCATTTTTTTCAATCCACTTGAAGCAGGATATTTTTTTCATTTTCAAGTGACTGAATATCCACTATCTAGGAGAGATACAAGGTCATATGCAGAGATCTATATTGAATTATTTGAACACCAAGTATTTCTAATGTATTTTTAGTTAAACAAAAAATAAGGAATGCATGCCATTTAAATTAGATAATGTAGAAGGAAAAGCTTTTAAATGTGAAGAATTAAAAGATTAAATTGAGAAAATTTAACAAATCTTTTAGCTTGAAACTAGAGGTAAACATAAATAGGATGAAAATAGGTTTTGGAAGACAAAAAGAAATAAAGGATTTCTAGTAAAGGTGTTTTGTTATTCTAATAGGAAAAGTTATTATAAAGATTAGAGAATTGTGATGGTTGGATTGGAAAAGAAGTAATGGAAGGTGAACATATTTCTAGAAATACTGGAAATTGTTGAGAGATTGATAGAAGAGTGGTTTTGATTTTTAGAAGATATAACCCAATTATGAGAAAGAGGTTAATGGAAAGGATGATGAATAGTTCTAATAGAAAATTATGTGTTTTAGGTGAAAAGAAGCTTCAAATAGGTAGAATTAATAACAAGGGATTTTCAAAGTTTTTGCATGCTAGCTAAAGGAATTAATTTGTTTAATTACCAAATTAATGACATTGAGGATTTTAAGTAAGAAGAAAAGTAAGTAAGAGATAAGAAAGTATAGTGAAAAGACATTTGAGGAATTTGTAAAGATATTTAGCATTAGGAGACACTTGAATTCACTTAGTCTTTCTATTGTTAAATATTGACTAGATGTGCCTCCATTTTTTTTCTAAGGTTCTAAAAAAGTAAAGAGCTTGTTATTTTTGCGATTCTAGTCTTTTAACTTAAAGTATTTAATATACTTTTCTAAAAGTAATACGTGCAATGTCACATAGTCATATAAATGCACAATTAAGTCATTTAAATTAGATAAATTCAATCAAAGCATATTATATCAAGTTTCTTTCTAATTAAGCAAAATTTATCCTTATGAAAAGGCTTAGTGAAGATATCCACCAATTGATTTTCAGTACTTGTGAACTCAAGCATAATATATCCTCTTTGATACATGATTTCTAATAAAGTGATGTTTAATGTTAATGTGCTTTGTTCTAAAGTGCTACATAGGATTTTTTGTTAAATTTATAGTGCTTGTATTATCACAACATATAAGAACGAGATTAAATTTCAAACTATACTTTTCAAATTGCCTTTTCATCCATAACATCTAAGTACAACAAAATTTAATTACCATATAATTGGCTTCGATTTTTGAAAGAGCAACTAAAGTTTGCCTTTTGCTATTCCATTAAACAAGTCTTTGTCCTAAGAATTGACATGCTTCACTTGTGCTTTTTCTTTCAAACTTGCATCTATAAAGTTAGCACTTGAATATCCTACTAGGTCAATAGAACTATCTTTGGGATACCAAAGGCTACAGTTCTTTGTTCTTAACAAGTATCTAAAAATTCTTGTCATAGCATATAAACGAAACTCTTTAGGATGTGATTGATATCTACCATATAGGCATACAATAAATATGATTTTTAGTTTACTTGTAATTAAGTAAATTAATAAGCCAATCATACCTTGATACCATTTTTATTCAATAACTTACCATCTTTATCTTTGTGCACATTTGTCAATAAATTCATAAGAGTGACAATAGCTTTGGCATTTTGCATTCTAAACTTCTTTTGGAGCTCATTTGTGTATTTTGCTTAATTTATGAATATTCCTTCTCTTAATTGTTTGACTTGTAGCTCAAGAAAGAATGTGAGTTCTCCCATCATGCTTATTTCAAATTCTCTTTTCATAAGATTAGAGAATTCCTTGCATAAAAAGTGATTAGTAGATCCAAAAATGATATCATCTATATAAATTTTTAAAATAAGAATGTCATGCTTAATGCTTTTAATAAAAAATGTTATATCAACTTTTCTTCTAATAAAACCATTGTTAACATGAAATTTGCTAAACTTTTCATACCAAGTTCTTGGAGCTTGATTTAGACCATATAAGACTTTTGTAAGTTTGAAAACATGATTTGGCTTTTCTTTATCTTTTTAAGAGGTTGTTTAACATAAACTTCCTTATTTTGGAAACCATTTAGAAAATAACTTTTCATATCTATTTGATAAATTTTGAAATTCTTAAAGTATGCAAATGAAAGTAGCATTTATTTCAATCTAGCAATAGAAGCATAAGTTTCATTATAGTCAATACCTTTTTATTGATTATACCTTTGTGTTATTAACTTTACCTTGTTTCATACCACCTTAAAATATTTATCTAATTTATTGCGAAATACCCATTTAGTTTCAATTATTAGATTGTTACATGGTTAAAGTACAAGCTTTTATGCTTTATTCTTTTCAAATTGAATAAATTCATCTTTCATAACTTTGTCCCAACTTTCATCACTAAGAGCATCTTGCATATATTTAGGCTTTATATAGGATAGTAAAGCTATGTTAGTTTTATCTTTAAAAGAGGATCTAGTTTTGATACCTTGAGGTAGATCACTAATAATGAGGTCATTTAGATATGTAGGGTGATTCTTCATTCTCTAAGTTATTTCTTGCTACTCCTATGAGGTGATTTATGATTTTTTTAGCTTATCTTTGAGAAGTTAGCTCATTTTTTTAATTTTGTCTAAAAGAGTAACCCCTTGCTCTTCATCACTTATTAAGTCAAAATTTGCAAGGTTATTTTTTCCATTATTTAAGATGAAGTATTTGCATCCAAAAGCATGGAAGTAAACTATGTTAAGTTTTCTACCTATCCATAACTTATATATAGTTTTCTTTAAATAAGTCTTGTAAAGTACCTATTTGAAATATAACAAGATGTATTTATGGTTTTGGCCTAAAAATGTTTTGGTAAGTCATTTTCATAAATCATAATTCTAGCCATGTCTTCTAAAGTTTTATTCTTTCTTTCCATAACTTCATTTTGTTTAAGAGTTCTTGGGTAAGAGAAATTATAGCTAATACCATTATTTTTGCAAAAGTTTTCAAACTTTTTATTTTTCAAATTCTCTATCATGGTCAATTCTAATATTTACTATACAAATAACTTTTTCATCTTGAATTATCTTGCAAAAATTTTCAAATATTTCAAATGTATCATTTTTATGTGCAAGAAAGTATACCTATGTATATCTAGAGAAATAATTAACAACAACTAAGCCATACCTTTTTCCTTCTAAGCTTTGCATTTTAGTTAGGCCAAATAAGTTTATATTTAGGAGTTCTAAATACCAAGAAGTTAATACTACATTTATAGGTTAGACAGTTGATTTTACTTTTCTGCCTTTTTGACATGCATTATATATGTAATATTTTTTAAAATTAATTTTTGGAAGACCAATCACAATGTCTTTCTTAAAAAGATTTGAAATGATATGCATATTAGCAAGGCTAAGTTTTTTATATCATAACCAACTTTCATCATTTATGGAAGCAAGACATTTTAAAGAATTTAAAAAGATGTCTTGTATATTTAAAATATAAACATCATCAATCCTTTTGCTAATAAAACATCTTGTTTTCCTTTTAATCTTGAATGAAGCAATGAGAAGATTAAAAAATAACTTTATAAACTTTATCATAAAGTTGGCTAATGCTTAGAAAATTGTGCTTAAAACTATTAACCAAACTAATATTATCAATGGAAGTAAAACCCATACATATCTTACCAATGCTGAAAATCTTGCATTGTGTGTTGTTTTCAAGTGTTATATTCCTACCATTAATAAGCTTAAGGAAAGTGAACTTGTTTCCATCTCCATTATGTGTCTTGAGTAACCATTATTTGGAAACTAACCATCCTTTTTTATTGTATTTTTAAGACACATCTATAACATTGGATTGGATTTTCTTAAGTATCCAAATCTTTTTATGTCTTTCGAGGTTAGTTCTTGCTTTCTTTTCAACACTTTGATCATTTGGTAACCATGAGTGCTTTATCCTTATATTTGATCTTTTCCCTTTAAGATGAAAGCATGGTAAATGTCCTTGGATTCCATAATAATAACATATGTTATTCAATCTTGATGAGAAGGTAGATTTCACAAAAGGGATTTTTGTAATTCTTTTCATATAGGAATAAATATCCTAAACATTTTTCCTAAAGAATATCTTTCAATACTTAAAAATTCATTCAAGTTAATCTTTTCTTTAATAAATTTAGTAAGATCATTGGTTAGGGAATCAATCTTCCTTTTTACAAAAATATTTTCCTTTTTAAGATTGATAGATTGATGCTTTAGTTTAAATTTCATTTTGCAATTTTGAATTTTCAAATTTCTAAGGTTATTTCTCAAAGCTTTGTTTTCTTTATTTGAAAGCTCTATTTGTTTTGTCAAAATTTAATTATGTTTTTCTAAAGATTTAAAAGCTTGTTTTTCTTCATTCAAAGATTCAATAGCTTTTCTTAAAAATAGATTTTGACTTTCCAAAATTCATTTTTCTTTTTTACAAGATTCAAGAATATGATCTTCTTCTTTTAAAGAGGTCATAGATTGTATCTTATTTTTAAGACAATTAAGTTCCTTTAATAAAGCTTGCTTTTCCTTATTTTAAAATACTTTTTCAAAACTTTGTGAAAGTCTTTCATCAAGTTCTTAAAAGATTCATTTAGTTCATCATAGGATAGAGGAGTTTCAATTTCATCATCATTTATCTTATCTTCTTCACTTTTGGCCATGAAGTAAAAGTTAGCAAATTCACTTAGCTCTTACTCTTCTTCTTGCCCATTTTTGGATGAGTTCTTGTCATCCTCCTAACTTGCCATTATTGATTTCTTCTTTGTAGGCCTCTTTTGATGTTTCCTTTATAGCTTTGGACAATTACTCTTTTTATGACCTAATTTCTCACACTCAAAACAAGTTAATGGTTAGTTGGTTATTTCTCTCTTGTTTTAATTTCTTTTTGGGAAGTTCTTTTAGCTTGAAACCTCTTTTTCTTTTATATATTCTAAAAAAATGCCTAGCCACCAAGGCCATTTCTTCTTCTTCCTTATCTTTTTCTTCTTCCTTAATATCATCATCTTCTTCATTATTTTCTTTTGAGAATGTTTTAAATGCTGTTATTTTGTTTTTATTTTCTTGATCATCTCTCGTATATATTCTTTCATAAGTTAAGAGTTTTCCACTTAGTTCATTATAAGTAAAAGTAGAAAGATTATTTCCTTTTTATATAGCATCAACTTTGGATTACCATGATTTAGGAAGAGTTTTCAATATTTTCATTACTAACTCATTATTGATAATAATCTTCCTTAAGGCATGAAAATTATTAACAATGGTTGAGATCTTCTCAAACATAAGCTTTATCTTTTTATTATCTTCTATCTTAAATATTTCATATTCTTGTATGAACTTGTTTATTCTAGTTTCTTTTACTTGATTTATGCCTTCATAAGTGACTTCAAGCTTTTCCCACATTACTTTAGCCATGGTACACTTTGATATTTTCTTGAATTCTATAGGTGTTATGGCACACATAATAGCATTCATTGCTTTTGCATATAATACTTCCTTCTTAAAGTCATTATCGGTCTAATCCACTTTTGGTTTAGGCACTAACTTTCCTCCTTCTCATTTTTAGAACTTCATATCCTTCCTTAATTAATTTTCACATATTGTTGTTAGTGCATTTAATTAATATCATTATTCTAAACTTTCATTGGTCATAGTTTACTCTATCAAATAAAGGTAGTCTAGTGGCGAAATGTCATTTTAGTCCATATAAATGGCCAAGGAGCTCCATTTCTTATAAGATCTTTGCTCATAAAATTGTTAGGTTTTAAAATAGTAAGACCAAGTTCAAATACCAATTGATAGAGTAAAACAGACTAAGAGAAAATGAATTGGCTTTGAAAGTAATTTATTTGAAAATAATGATTTTTCATATTTTCTTGAAAACCTTATTCCAAATATGGTAAATATATTATTTCAAAAATATGTAAAACACTTTTATAGTATTAAAAAAAATGAATGGTTCAAGTCAAATCCAAGGTAATAACCATGAGTTCAAGGAACAATTTTACACAATGTTATAAAGAATAACAAGATAACAATATTAGAATGTAAAAACTCCTAAAGATCAAATAAGGCTCTTAAAAGATTTGATGGCAATGTCAAACAAAATTATCAATTATAAAAGGCATAAGGCACTGGGAGCTTTAAAATAGTTTCAAGCAATTCTTTTTAAATCAATTAATGTAGTTATGAGATTAAATCAATGTTAGGCTATAATATTGATTTTGAAAGGCTTTCCATATTTGAAATATAAACACATAGTAAAGCAACAAAAACAATATCAAGTATTGAAATGTAAAGTGAGTGGAAATCCAAAAGAATAGAGAAGAAGAGATAGCATTGAAGATCTTTATAGTGGTTTGATGATCCAAAAGAAATGTCTTTTAAGTCTACTCCACTTTTCTCAAGGTATTGTATTTCAGTTGTGGTATCTACTAGTTTTTAACAAGTTACAATACCTAACTTTACAAAATTTATCCTAATCTCCAATAGAATTTTAATCTACCCTTACGTTTACAAGATCCAACTAATTAACATTAGGATTTTAAGTACCATCTAGCTTTACAAGATCTAATTGATTAACACTAAGATTTTGATTTCACCTAGATTTACAAGATTCCACCAATCTTCAAAAGGATTTTACAATGATTAAAGAATATTTTCTTATAATCTCTTCAAGAGATTTTACATCAATCACTTAACACTTTTTTAGAGTGGATATGTAAGTTTAAGCTTAAAGATTTCTAAAGAGAAGTTAAAGGAAGATGAAGATCAAGAGTTTTCTCAATAGAATATGTAATAATATGACTATTAGTCTTCATCTTTTGAAGTAGGAACTCTTTTATAGAAGATATCAACTTGTTCTTCAAGTATACTTGCTGCGCAATTGATTTAGCTTGTCCAAGAAGCTTCTCTTGCTATTTAGACATGGCAAACAACTGACTAGGTTTGAATATTATCTCTTTTAGACTTTTTCTTAAAAGAGTAAATAGCTTAATTTTTTGCAAGTAGGCTAAATTTGAATTTTTTGCAAAAAGATAAAGTTATGAATAGTAATAAGGCAATTCAAATTCAAATTTTAAAGCAGTTGATCGCCCAAAATTACCTTTTCTCTAAGCAAACCTAACAAAATAATATATAGCATTCTAGCATATTTTTACTTTGGAATAAAATAATGAAGTGTCTTTTTGCTTTTTTTTACTACTTTTTATCTTACCATTGGAATAAATATAATTAAGTAATAAATTAGCCAATGGGATCAAACAACATAAATTAAACCTATTTAATTTAAAAATAAAACATAATTTGTAGGCTTTTTTTTAAAGAAAACTTATTTTACAAGTTTGTCAATTTAAAAATAAACCAAGTAGAAGGAAATACAACATGGGTCATGCTTTAGCTTAGATAATTAGGTCTTAGTCCAATGCTTAAATTAACAAGCAAGCAATAACTCTTTACTCTTTCATGGGCTTAGAAATTTGTCAAATAAATTATATAAACCACACATGACCAAATAAATTAGATTTCATAAAAGATGATTATATAAAACCAATAATCCAATTTATAATGTCATATAAATTCATTTGAAAATAAATAAGCCTAGATTGAATTTTAATTTCCCATTTGGTTCATTATTTATTATATATTAAATTTATAATAAATAACTTTCATTTCTTTAAATAGAAAGTTAACCAAATGTGAAACTATAGAAGATAATAAACAATTATAAAAAATATATTAAGCAATTTGGTTTATTTTCACGTACATCATTACATCAATAAATACAATACATAATTAAATTTTCATTACATGTATATCATTATATCATCACAAAAAATGTAAATAATAAATAAAAAAATGAAGAAAGAGATTGTGTTCCAATCTTGCTAGTAAGAATTACACTTTTTTCATATTACTTAAAAGCTTTTAAGTTGGAGGGTGTAGATTATCGTATATAACATTACCAAGTTTAGATAATAGATTTACCTCCATTACTAACTAAAAAGTGTAGATCAAATTCAAGGATAGCTCTCCTTCTATCTTACTTGGCACATTAGAAGATATTGTTATTCTTATCAAAGGATTTGCTTTTTCTAATATCTCAAGCTTTATAATGTGATAACATTAGTTTGTCGAAGGATCATTGTATTTAGCATTACCAATCTTTTTTCAAAGTATTCTTGTTACATTGTGAAACCTAAGATATTAGAGGAGGCAATTCTTTTGACAAGATCCATAGCATCTTTAAATGCGACAGACAAAATGGAAAAAAAGCTATCTTCAAATTTGACTTAAACTCCCAAATTAGATAATGGATGCTAAAACATTACTAAAATGTTTAAAATGATGAGTGCAAGTGAAATTTATAAGTAATATGTAAAACATTAGGTGTTAGTTATAAAACCACAATTGATGTCTAAAATATGATTTTTTTTCTTCATTTAGGTTATTCGTTGACAAATCTTTAGATATTAGTTAAGGAAAAACCAATATGTAAAGAGTTTACAGTTGAAAATGTGGTGCCTGAAATTACTTTAAAACATTAGTCATTTACATAATTGACATTATGAGTTTTTGTAATTTCATATAACCTCGTGAATGCCATAATGCAGTTTTATTAGCTGGTCATTAACATACCTTTACATATTGGTTGTCTACATAGATCAACATGGTAAGTTTTTGCAATTTTCTCATAACCTTGTGAATTTCATAATTAGCTGGCCACAAATAAAATTTTAAATGCCAATTCCGATATAAATCTAATGTCTACTGTTCAACCTTTCTTTCAAATATAATGTTTGGTATTCATTTTGATACCAAATATTTAAGAATTGTCATAATAATTCAAAAATCTTATATCTACATTGGTTTCCATTAAATAACCGATATGGTTTATGTTTTTTTAAAACTAGTATTAGCCTAACAAGATTTGTTACAAACAATAAAGATAATTTTACATAATGAAATCTTTAAAACTTCTAATAATGCTATCATTATACAATAAAGATAAAAGAAGACAATAAGAAAAGTTTAAACATATTTACAAATTCACAAATGAAGACTAAAATGACAATAGATCATTATACAAAGAAATTACAAATGAAAATATAATAAAAATCATATATCATAATAAATTTCAAATCTTTATCATTAATCTTGTTGTGAATCCCATTGAAATATCACATCCTTTCTATAAGATTGGTGGAGATGTCAGAGAATGGATGGTATGCTTCAATAAGACTTTTATCAAGAGCTAAATTTCACTAAAGATATCCCAAAGAGATTTCAAAACCCAAATCCAATTTTAAATCTTATGGAAACACCCTATTCATTTTGTAAGCTTGCCAAAGACTCTAGTAAATGAATAAGGTGTTTCCATAAGATTACAAACTAGAAGATGCGCTAGAATTTTCATCAAGTATTATTGTGAATCTCATCAAAATATCTCATCCATAATGTGACTTTAGAAAATGGATAGGTTACTTCAACTAGATTCCTAACAAGAGATTTTGCAAGCTATTGTTTCATAAAAAATGGAGAGCTAGCATAGAGCGAAAAATTTAAAGGTCCTCTAGTAGATCAACCATGTTGGTTATTAATATAAAACTGATATTTTAAGATATATCAATTTGTGAAGTATCACTTTAGATTACGATATTTTATATATATATATATATAATAAATGTGGTACCCTTATCTCCATTTTATAAACCAATTCTTCAACTTCCATTAGATATCAACTCTTTAATAACCAATATAAAAAAAGGTCAAGACTTCCACACCCTACCTAAAAATACGCTAGTTGGTAGCTTGGACAGCTGGCTACTTTTTAGCTATATAATTGAAGTAACGAGGAAGCGAACTAAGAAGTCCTACTGGATGGGAGCCAAGTACCATTGAATAGCACTTTTAATAGATAAATAATTCATTTTGCACATTAGCCCATAAGAAGCTAATAATTACATATTGCACCATAATTTTCAAGGAAAATAACGGTGAGCTGTTGAGGCCTAAAAGGAGAAAATACTTATTATAGACCCAAAATAAATTGATTGTGAAAGTGAGCTGGTAAGGATTAGAAAAGTTCTATTTATTGTTGAAAAACATAAAAAAAATTACAAATTTAATTAATATTTATTCAAAAATATAGAAATAAAATTTAACTTAAAATTATTTTCCAGAAAAATTTAACTTACTCCTTTAAGAATATTTTTTTGCAATTGGTT
Source organism: Sindora glabra (assembly GCA_020226215.1). NCBI lineage: Eukaryota > Viridiplantae > Streptophyta > Magnoliopsida > Fabales > Fabaceae > Sindora > Sindora glabra. The sequence goes on along the minus strand of CM035232.1, from coordinate 69,493,844 downwards.
CAAAACTTCAAAGAAAATATTCCACATATCCTATCCTGAAATATTTATCCAATTTTTTATTATGTTATTTTTTTAGCTCCACTGATTACATTACAACAAGGGATTCTCCGTTATAAGTAGCAAAATTTTTTTGATTTAATTTAAGTAGCTGAACTAAATTTCATTTTAATAATTTTTTTAATATGGTATGATTTTCTATTTTTATGAAAATTAAATTTATTCAAATTAAATATTATAACATTTTTATACATCTCTAAATAAGTTACTTATATTTTACATTATTATCTTTAAATTTATTCATAATTTTATATGTTCACAAAATATTTATATGAATCATGTGCATTTGGATTAAGTATTTAAAAGTTGAATAATGTGTCCAAATAATACTTATAACAATTTTAAGATCAAAAGTTATAATAAAGATCACTTTGCAATAATAACAGACTCAATGTGTACAAATAAAGAGATTAAGTCTTTAAAATTTTTATAAAATATATGAAAGTATTATCTACGATTCTAATAGATTTTAGATTTTGAACTTACAAAAATATAATAGAATTGAAGGATGAATCACGCCTCTCCTTTTTAATTGCGAATTAATTATAAGAATTGCAATTTTGTATTTAATATTATTCAACTAAATTTAGACTATGAAGAAATGATTTTGTACCACTAATGATTTTTCTTTAACTCTTTTAATTTTTATAAATGTCAATTTTTAGATATTGTTTTTTCTTGCTCTTTTAACCGTTTCTTGACAAATTTGCAAGAGTTGTCATTGCATTAACAAAATATTTTATAAAAAAATTTCAAGATGTTTTTAATATAAAGACTAAAACTTTTAATAAAAGGTGAAAAATAAAAAATTTACAAAACTTATAAAAATATGTATTAGTATAAATTTTTTCATCTGTATACCAAGGTATAATTCTAAATTTAAAAAATAAATACATAAATTCAAATCCAACAACTATAAATTATTAGCCTTGCCACTGCTTCACAATTATGCCTATAATAATAATAATAATAATAATAATAATAATAATAATAATAATAATAATAATAATAATAATAAGCTCTTTTATGCTAACAAAAAATTGTTCATAGCCTAAACAATAGTCAAAAGTTAAATTACACATGATTAACAGTTCTTTAATAAAAAAAGTCTGATTTATATTGTTGTAATTTTTTTGTAATAGTACAAGTCACTAATCTAGATAGAATTTAAATTTAATTCAATGTAAAATATTTTACACTATCTGTGAATAAAAAAAGACATTTTATTAAAAATACAGTAATAATTAAGAATTTTTAATAGTGATAAATAAGTTTTAATATTTTTTTATTAATATAATAATATATAAATGGATGATAATATAAACTTAATTAACTAGATAAATTTAAATCCTTTGTAGTATTATAAATAATATTTACATCATAAAAATAATTATAAGTATTCCAATATATAACTATATAGATTCAGACATGTGGTATATCAAAATACTTATGATAAATATAGTTATTAAACAAGATTATCACTTAGTTAATTTACCGAATACAATTAAAATTAAATTATTGAGTAAATATTTGTATAGTATATTATTTAAAATATTTAAAAATTACTATAATTAAGTCACAACATATTAATTCTTGTCATGTTTATTTCTATATTTCTAAATAAATATTAATTAAATCTGTAATCTTTTTTTATGTTTTTCAACAACAAATAGAGTTTTTTCTAATCATTATTGGCCCACTTTCACAATTAATCTATTTTGGGTTTTTAGCAACAAATCTTTTAGGTTGATATTTCCCTTAAAAATTCTAGCTCAATATGTAATTATTAGCTTCCTATGGACTAATGTGTAAAATGAATTATTTACCCATTAAAAAGTGCCATTCAATGGTACTCGGTGCTCCCATCCAGCAAGACTTCTTTATTTGCTTTCTCATTACTTTAATTATGTGGCCAAAAAGTAGTCAACTATCTAAGATACTGATTGAGGTATTTTTAGGTAGGGGTGGAAATTTTGGCCATAAAAAAATATTATGATTTTTTAATGTTAATTTTTTATTAGATGTGATGTGTTAAGTTGTTCATATTTTCAAAAATAATTCTACATCATTATATTCATTGGTTTACCCTTTAATTGACATCAATCAATCAGTGTTTTATGGCAATTCTATATTAATGGAAGGAAATCAAATTATATAGCTAAATTAAAAAAACAATATATTTAACAAAAATTACGTGATAGATGCACTAAGTTTTAAGATAAATTCTTCCTTTCCAAGAAAATTGGAAGTTTAGTTATCGTTATGTCAAAATATCAGGCGAAACTTGATGTGATATGATACCCTTGTGAGACAATGGATTAACAGTGTTTCTAAAATGGTAAAGAAAAAGCGCAAGCAAAGTCAAAAACCATCTCAAATAATTGGGAATCAAATCAATGCATGAGGTAATCGGTGTAATACCTAACTCTGGGCAAAATTACCAACGGCCTGCGTTGGGAAAATCAAATTCCTATTTCCCTACGCCGTTAAAAGTAATGTCCGGAAAGCTTAACTGGATCACGTCCTTGTAGAGACTGTGATCAGTCGGATTGGACGTTTGCCTGATCACGGCCTGCAGGAGAACGTGATTAGCTGATCACGTCTCCATGCAGGACGTGATCAATCAGCACTATTCCCATGTGAATTTCGGCTATATAGAGCAGCCGAACAGAAGCACGCGAGAAGGCAGAAGAAGAAGGCAGAAGGCAGAAGGCAGAAGGAGAAGAGGGTGACGAGAAAGAAGGAGTATAAGGTTTTATTTTAATTTAATTTAATAATTTTATTCTGTTTAAATAAATTAAATTTATTAATGTTGTTGATTTTTAATCTATTTATGTAGTTAAATTAAATTAATGTATTTATGAATTTATTTGATTTAATAATTTTAATTTATTTATTTAATTTAATTATTTAATTGTTTGATTTAATTTTCTTAATTTTATTCATTTGATTTAATTTAGTTAATTTATTAATTTGATATAATTTAGTTGATTTATTTATTTAATTTAATGTATTAATTTAATATATTTGATTTAATTTATTTAATTAATTTATTTGAGTTATTTTTTTAATTTACTTATTTTATTTAATCTAGTTAATTAATTTATTTGATTTAACTTAGTTGATTTATTTATTTGATTTAATGTATTTAGTTTATTTATTTAATTTAATTTAATTAATTTTATTTAATTGATTTGATTTAGTTAATTTATTTGTTTGATTTGATTTAGTTAGTTAATTTACTTGATTTTATTTAGTTGATTTGTTTATTTAATTTATTGTATTTAATTCATTTATTTGATTTTATTTGTTTAATTTATTTATTTGAGTTAATATTTTTAATTTACTTATTTAATTTAATTTAGTTAATTAATTTATTTAATTTATTTGTTTCAGTTAATATTTTTAATTTACTTATTTGATTTAATTTAGTTAATTAATTTATTTGATTTAATCTAGTTGATTAATTTATTTTATTTAATGTAGTTAATTAATTTAGTTGAGTTAATTTAGTTAATTAAATTATTTATTTTAGTTAATTTATTTATTTGATTTAATTTATTTAATTTATTTAATTAATTTAATGTATTTAATTTAATTATTAGATTTAATTTATTTAATTTAATTTATTTAAAAAATTTATGTGAGTTAATATTTTTAATTTACTTGTTTGATTTAATTTAATTAATTAATTTATTTGATCTAATGTAGTTAATTTTTTTATTTGATATAATTATATAATTATTTTATTTAATTTAGTTGATTTATTTATTTAATTTAATTTAGTTCATTTATTTGTTTGATTTAATTTAATTAATTAATTAATTTGATTTAATCTAGTTAATTAATTTATCATATTTAATTATGTTAATTAATTTATTTAATTTTATTGATTTATTTATTTAATTTAGATTAGTTAATTTATTTAATTAATTTAATTTAGTTAAGTTATTTATTTAATTTAATGTATTTAACTTATTTGTTGGATTTAATTTATTTAATTTATTTTATTTATTTTATTTTATTTTATTTATTTATTTGAATTAATATTTTTAATTTACTTGTGTGATTTAACTTAGTTAATTAATTTAATCTAGTTGATTAATTTATCTGATTTAATGTAGTTAACTTTTTTATTTGATTTAATTATTTGATTAATTTATTTGATTTAGTTAATTTATTTATTTGATTTAATTTAGTTAATTTATTTATTTGATTTAATTTAGTTAATTAATTTATTTAATTTAATCTAGTTAATTAATTTATCTAATTTAATGTAGTTAATTTTTTTATTTGATTTAATTTAATTAATTTATTTATTTGATTTAATTTAGTTAATTTATTTATTTAATTTAATCTAGTTAATTAATTTATCTAATTTAATGTAGTTAATTTTTTATTTGATTTAATTTAGTTAATTAATTAATTTAATTTAATTTATTTAAAAAATTTATGTGAGTTAATATTTTTAATTATCTATTTGATTTAATTTAGTTGATTTATTTCTATTTACTTTATTATCTGTTGAAGAAAATATATTATATATCTTTAAAATTGGAATATTTGAAAGACTTATTTATTAATTTAATTAAATTAAAATTTAACCGTAACAAATCAACTAACTAAATTAAATAAAAAATTCTACAGCAAGATTAGTATTTAATATTTCTTTCTTTCTTTATTTATTTAATTCAATTTTAATTAGAATTCTATGATTGAATTCATCCAGGTCCATACAAAAAAAATATCGGTATTTTAGAAAGTAAATACTTGATTTTATAATTTAATTTATTTTAATAAAAATATTATTGAATTTATTTTATAATCTATTTATCCCTAGATTATAAGTTTTTAATGTATTTCAGTTGGAAGAAACTTAATTTTGAACTGTATATGATTTTAATTAGAATTCTGTATTATTCTACGTGATTAGATATTTTATTTCTGTACGTAATATTTATTATTATACATACCATAATTCGTGTATATTATTTTAACTTCTTTGTAGTATTATGATAAAATCTGTCCCTCCAGGTAAAACTTTTAGTTATAATTTTAAATGGTATGAAACTAAATCTGAGTGTTATTTATTTTTTATAAGTATATTTTAATCCCTGAAGTCACTTTAACACCTCAGATCCGGTAGGAATCACCATGAGTATCGGGGAAGGAAATGTATGTATTTATGCGAATGGAGACATTTATGAAACGGATGAAGGCGATACATTTAGGTGTCGAAGGGTTAAAGTTATGAGAATTAAATTGGATATCACTTTGGATGCATTGAAAATTGCAGTTGGACGAAAGTTAAGACTTGCAGAAAATCAAGCTGTAACTGAGTTAGAGTACAGACATCCGCTTTCACTGAACCCGACGAGATACAAAGTTTGTCTATTAGAGGATGATGAGGACATTCAATGAATGTGGGAAGCGAATGCCAGATTCCCCACTCAATTGGCTTGCCCAGAATTATATGCACACATCGCAAGCAAGGGATTTGATCTGAACGTTACCAGTCAACCAATTGTTGAGAGTGAGCCATGCACACAACCGTCCACCAACCTATTTCCTAACTCTGGTGAAGGGCCATCAAATTATAACCCGTACCATCGTAGTTTGGAACTAGTGGATGGACAAATGCCCTACGGGAAATAGTTTCAATCTCCCATTGTTGATTATGTTGCAGAGCCATGTTCTTCGCAGCCCGATTATGGTCTCCTTCAATCCCCCTCTATCCCGGAGGAATCGGATGACATAATGGATGATTTTGAAGAGAATGATGCACATGATGACATTCCCGAAGGATTTAATTAGGACAATGATAGTTGCGATGATGATGAAGGTGATGGTGGTGAAGATGTTACCCCAGCGATCCCTGCAACACCCGTGAACCAGTATGTAGAATCGGTAGCTGCCTTTTTTGGAAGAATAAATATAGATGCGGCCGACAGCAATGATTTTCTAGGTATGGGAGGTGCTATGAATGTGCTCAATGACCAAGAGCCAGATGTGGGTTGGCTGTATAGTGACCAAAAATCATTCCGCCGCGCGATGAAAATATACTCAATTCGAACCCACCACACATTTTACTCACATTACTCTTCGGCCAAGTATGAAGAGTATCGGTGCCCTCACTACGGTGGACAATGCAATTGGAGGGTTAAAGCCAACCATAAGCCGAGAGAGAATCACTGACAAATAACAAGATACAATGGACCTCATACATGTGTCTCCGCTTCTCTTTCGAGTGATCACCCGAAATTGGACACAGATGTCATTTCATCTTACATTGTGGGGTTGGTGACTGAGAACCCCAGCGTGTCCATTCAAGGGGTTATTGAGCGTATTCATGGTATTTTTGGATATACAGTTTCATATAAGAAGGTATGGAAGGGTAAACACTGAGCTCTTGCACTCGCTTTTGGAAATTGGAAAAAATCATATGCTTTACTACCGAGGTGGTTGGCGGCTGTACGACATTACAATCCTGGGTCCTACTTCGAAGTAGGGAATGCCTGTCAAGCAGCGGTGAGAGTGCGCCAGTAGCACTGTTCCATTGGGTGTTTTGGACATTCAAGCCATGCATTGATGCATTCGATCATTTAAAACCTATGGTCCAAGTTGATGGCACATTTTTATATGGAAAGTATAAGGGGGTGTTACTGATCGCAACTTCACAAGATGGGGATAGAAAAATTGTTCCCCTTGCATTTGCTATAGTAGAAAGTGAAATATACGAGACATGGGCTTGGTTCCTATCAAACGTCCGACGGCATGTCGTCAAGGATAAGTAGGGTGTTTGCTTGATATCAGATAGACATCCTGGGATAGTTGCTGCCGTTACAAACCCACGTGTAGGGTGGCAACCACCCCGTGGTTATCATGTGTTCTGCCTACGACACATTGCCAGTAATATGAACTCAACTTTCAAGACCGAGTGGCTAAAAAAATTATTCATTAGTATTGGTATGTAATACTCTTGGAAAACTTCTCTAATTATCATGACACCTTATTATCTTTGTTAATTATGTCACAATGTCGGGTTGTACAGGTTATCAATACGAGCGATAAGTAGTGGATTCAAAGTTAGCGGAACTACAATCATTGCACCCAAGAGCTGCCGATTGGATTGCAAATATCCCAAAATATCAGTGGAGCTGTGCGTATGACGAAGGAGGCAGACGATGGGGCCATATGACAACTAACTTGGCGGAGTGTGTTAACAGCGTCCTCAAGGGGGTTAGATTTTTACCTATCATGGGGTTGGTCAAGGCAACAATGTATCGATTAAATGCATATTTTGTTGAAAGATCAGAGACAATTGCAGCACAATTACAAGCAGGAGAGGTATTTTCTGAGGACGTCCGAAAAAAGATTCAAGATTGCATTCGGAAAGCGTCAACCTGCCACGTGCGCCATTTCGACCGCCAGGGGTTCTTATTTGAGGTTGAGGAGCCATATGACTTGACGTGGAAGCAGTTCGGTCGGTCCTGCAAGGTTAGCTTTCGCGATCGTACATGTGATTGTGGCGAGTTTCAAGTCGAGCACTGGCCCTGCCAACATGTATTTGCTGCATGTTCGAAAGTTTCATTGGATCCCCTGCAGTTTGTCAATCGTGTTTTCCGATTGGAGACAATGCTCAGTGCATATAGCAGTGAGTTCCGACCAATAGGCGGTGTGGAGCATTGGCCAGCGGTCGATGGACCAGAACTCATTCCAGATCCTTCGGCGATACGTGCCAGCGGTCGACCACGATCTAGGCGTATAAGGAACGAAATGGACTGGCATGAGGGTCCATCCGATCCTCAAAGGTGTGGATTATGCAGGCAAATAGGGCACAACCGCGCAACCTGTCCAGCCCATCAAAGGAACTTTTGAGTGCACACCCCATTGGTTGTTGGTATTGAGGTTATAAATAGCAGTAAATTAATGAACACACTGGCAAGTATAATACGTCAGCATTAGTATCCCCTGATGCTTTATTAGGTCACTTACTTTGGATAATAACTGTGTTTAAATGTATACTTTTGTGTAATTAACTGAATTATTCTAATGTGACAGATATCATACCCCTCAACTGTAATGGCCAGTCAGCGCCGTGTTGTCACACCTGGTCCTGATGACGAGTCCCTTTTGTACTTACAGTCTAGACATATCTCACAGGCCGTTTGGGTAGGCCATGTAAGTTTAGTAATGTATGGTTATGCATTTTGTAATTTTTAAACTCTTACCACATTATGATTTGGTATTTTTGTTTTCAGGCGGATCGACTCCTCAGGTTACGACGTGTCGCACATGTGGGTCGCCTCTTTGATCCACCAGTTGCCATTGTCCCATATCTTCAGCAGGCTGGTTTCTACCTTGTCAGTCGTCTTGGCCATCTTGAGTTGAATGCAGTGCTCGTTTCTGCGCTGGTGGAGCGATGGCGGCCAGAGATACACACTTTCCACACCACCTGCAGGGAGTGCACCATTACACTACAAGATGTCGCCATCCAGCTAAGTTTACCGTGCGAGGGCGTTCCTGTCTTTGGGTACACCGGATATGACTGGCGGGTGATGTGCGAGGATCTTCTTGGGGTTATACCGCCCGATAAGTGTTTACAAGGGCAACGCCTGAGCATCCCTTAGCTAGCAGCGAATTTTGGACACTTGCCAGAAGATGCAGATGACGAACAAATACAACGCTTCACGCGTGCCTACATTTTGAGACTCATCGGCGGATATCTCATGCCTGACACTTCTAGCCATAGAGTGTTGTTGATGTATCTACCCCTATTAGCAAACTTCGCTGACACTGGACGGTTCAGTTGGGGATCAGCAGTTCTTGCATGCTTGTATAGAGAATTGTGCACGGCCACCAACCCCAACGAGGTAAACATCGGTGGATGTTTGCATCTTCTACATCTATGGGCGTGGGATCGATTTCCCACTCTAGCACCGATGGCACCTCCATATCCAGATCCCCGTCTAGACATTTATCTTGTGCTACCACCATTGGGCTTCAGGTGTGGGCCATTTTTGATATTTTCATTTAATGTATTCCCCCTACTAGTATTAAATTACGCATAGAAAATAATATACATTTTGCAACTCTCGCAGGTGGAAGAATACCGGATTGCCTCAGCGGCCTCCAACAAATGCCCTACGGCAATTCAGAATATTGCTTGATCAGATGAAGGCTGAAGAGGTTAATTATGGCTTACTTTGTTGTATCTAAATTAATTGTCTCATATGTAGTTACATGCTTATTTATTTTCCATTTACTTAGCGTAGATTATTTGGCGGCCTTATGATATGGATAGTGTCCAGCAGCTTGTGCCTGAGTATTGCCTCATCTCACCTGATATATGGTTGGCTTCAGTCCCGATCATATGCTTCCATATCGTGGAATGGCACCATGCAAATCGTGTTCTTCGCCAGTTTGGTAGGCGGCAACCAATCCCACAGGAGCCATTCAATCTTGGTTCTTGTCATACCTTACAGCTTCGAGGAAAAATATCGAAGGATTGGCGGCAAGAACACATGGTCTACATTAGTGCTTGGGATGCATGGCGAGCCACGCTTTCGCTGACTGAGATGGAGACTGATGCTCTTCATCGTGGCTCGGGCTACATGTCATGGTATTGGACACACACGAGATGATGGATTCATCTAGCTAGCGGTGGTCCAGGATTTGTGGTAATCATTCGTCCTTCATAATATAATTTATAACTTCTTCAAAATATTATAATATAAATTGACACACTGTAATTATTTTTACTTATCATGTAGGCCGACGTTGCTGAGAGACTACGCACGCTGAGCATCGAGGATCCTCTAACTCTAGGGTACAACCAATTCAGAGAGACAGTGGACCAGGATTATGGTCGCATCTTGCGTGCGTTGGGTGAGCATCGAGACATGACAGCTTCTCAACCAGCTCTTCCTGCAGACGAATTATCGAGACCACCCATCCCTGAGCCTAGGCGTGGTAGGAGGGCCCATGGCTTTATGTCTTTTAGGGATCCCATTTTGCCTGGACCTGATGATGACGATGACAGAGCACATTATGGTCATCGATCGATGCCATCGGCGGATGTCCCCTTCGGCTACGCCCCTCACTGGATGCAGCCCGATGCAGGAGGTCTAGGTCTATCTACATACATGCCCTCGTCACATTTCATGGCAGGTGGAGATGTTGGCCCATCATCGTTCTTCACGCCATCCCCATCACCCTCACACTAGTGAGTCCCGAGTTCTCTGATGGCATTTTTATTTGAGCCGCTTGCATTTACATCTGAGTACGCCAGTGGATCCACATCGCATCAACAACAAGGGTTTTTTACCCCACAAAATCCTATTCCACCTACCATGAGTCATGCGAACCCCACTCAAACAGACTCCGATGAGAGTGACGACGGAGATGAACAGCAGCAATCCCTTGTTCAGCGATCGCGACGAGCGAGGCGACGCCCTCGATGTGGGACTGGGAGTTATTACTTTGATAGCTGATTATTTTATTAAGGTACAAAATTTTTGTAGCTAATTTAATAATTTAATTCATTCATTCATTCTTCTATCCAGAATTAATTCTGTCTCATTTTTTATTTATCATGATGTTCAAATTTGTAAATAAACTACACAAACCAAATATTTTCTCCACACTTATCCATTAACTCAAACCAATCTAATAATTATTATTACACATCAATAGTAATACTTATATTTATTTAATAAATAAATAATGTTCTTACATATTAAATAAATAATAAATATTATAATATATTAACTTATATTGATAATGTTGGAATATTTTTAATAGCTACCATTTTTAATATTAAAATTTTTCCAAGTTAGTAATAATTAATAATATTAGTACAATATTACTAAACAATAAACAACTGCCATTTTCATAGTAACTATAATGCCGTTAAAAACTTGTTAACATAACAAAAAATTAATATTATTCTGCTACTAAATTAATATTTTAATAGTAACTATAATGCCGTTAAAAACTTATTTTTTTGAAATATTTATTATGTAATCAATTAGTATTTAAATAATAATAGTATTATTAGATATTAAATAAATAATAACTATTATACTATTTTTATTTTTATTAATGATATCATAATATTATTATTAAATATTTATTACATTATTTCAGTATTTTGAAGTTAATAGAAATTATTTATATGTTAAAAAAAATATTACAACATAACCACACAAAAATTAAAAAAGGAAAAGAAGTCACGGGATAAAAAATTAAAAAGAAAATAAAAAAAGGGTCACAGACCACTTTGGTCTTAGAATTCCCCTTCCATAACTAACAAAAATATTTTAATAAAAAAATTATGAAGCATTTGCGGAATATGTTTTAGTGGCGCAGTGTGTAGGGAAAATGATTTTCTGCATTATGTATATTGGTCAAAATTTGTTAAAAATTTGTTAATGGATATATACATCACCCATTGATAAAATATTTTTCAAGGATTTAATTTTACAATTTAAATCTTCCCCAGAATAAAACTATGAAAGAATCAGCTAAAATTTATATTTATTGAGATTTTAATTGTTCCATTAATTTTTTGGTAGTTATCAATTTTATTATGTTATGTATATTATACAATATTTAGATAGTAAATTAAATTATTAATTATTAATTAAAATCTTCAATAAAAACTATCACACTAAAATTCAAAATGTCAACGATTAGATCTTTATTTGACTATTACACCTGCGGGGAATACTTAGATATTTTATATAAGTATTCTAAGTGAATTAAATTTTAATATTAAAATTATTAACAAAATTAATTAATTATTTATTTTATTCTCAAGACTAACAAGTAACATTAAATTAAATTTTATTTATTCAAATTTTATTCCTTTTTAATGTTAATATTTTTTAAATATTATTTTTAAATAAAAATATCTCAATTAGGATTTTTTCAAGAATTTTCAATCCACATATTATTTTTTCTCATTTCATCTAATCTATTATATATATATATATATATATATTATTCATTCCTATTTTTTGAAGTTCAAAGTCACAATATATTGAATAATATAATTTTAATACAATTTATTTTCTTGTTATTATACAATTGAATTAATTTATCATATATTTTATAATTAAATATTTTATCTAATGATGTGATTTTTTATCTAAATTTAACATACATTAATTTTCATTATTAATTAAATATTTTATTTAATTAATAATGAAATTCTTTTTATCACTTTAATATACATTAATTTTCATAATTAATTAAATATTTTATCTAATGATGTAATTTTTTTAATTTTTAAACAAGAATTAAAACATTGTAAAATATAAATTTTTAATAATTTTTATTATAGTTTAGAGCATTAGTTAATTAGTATAAAAAATCTAAAACATAAAAAATTAAATCAAGCACAAATTATCAAAATTAAAGGTCATAAAATATAAATAATTAAAAAATATAAAGTAATTTCAAATTAAAAAAATTGAATTTAAATTAGATAACAAATTAAAAAATTGAAAAAAAAAATCACGGCTAAGCTGGGGCAGCCGTGATTCGAAAAAAAAAAACAAATAACCTGAATCACGGCATTTGGTAGGCCGTGATTCAAAAAGTATTTAAAAAAAATTAAGTATTTCGATAATTAGTTTTTACAGCGCAGCAGATCGAGGAATACTTTTCCACGGTACAGCATTTCGGTCAAATCGCCTATATATATATATATTATTCATTCCTATTTTTTGAAGTTCAAAGTCAAATTATATTGAATAATATAATTTTAATACAATTTATTTTCTTGTTATTATACAATTGAATTAATTTATCAAATATTTCATAATTAAATATTTTATCTAATGATGTGATTTTTTATCTAAATTTAACATACATTAATTTTCATTATTAATTAAATATTTTATTTAATGATGCAATTCTTTTTATCACTTTAACATACATTAATTTTCATAATTAATTAAATATTTTATCTAATGATGTAATTTTTTTATTTTTAAACAAGAATTAAAACATTGTAAAATATAAATTTTTAATAATTTTTTATTATAGTTTAGAGCATTAGTTAATTAGTATAAAAAATTTAAAACATAAAAAATTAAATCAAGTACAAATTATCAAAATTAAAGGTCATCAAATATAAATAATTAAAACATATAAAGTAATTCCAAATTGAAAAAATTTAATTTAAATAACAAATTAAAAAAATGAAAAAAAAAACAATCACGGCTGCCCATGCCGTGATTCGAAAAAAAATATAAAATAAATAAAACTGAATCACGGCATTTGACAGGCCGTGATTCAAAATGTATTAAAAAAAAGTTAAGTGTTTTGGTAATTAATTTTTGCGGTGCAGTGATTGGGGGCAATACTTTTTGTACGCGCAGGGATTCGGTCAAAAAGCCCCTAACTCTGTATCTTGTTCCCACACTGCAACCGGAATATCCATTATTTTCTGCTGAATTTGACCGAGAATAGATAAAAATTAATATCCCGGGAAAATAAAATGCTAATCGGATATAACGATAATATATTTTTATTTCTAAATGAATTCATAAGAAATAAGTTAAGTCAACTTGAACTTTCTCTTAATAGGATAGCTTTACTTTATAAAATAATGACATATGTTTAATTTGCTATTTTATATAAAATTAAATTTTAATTTGGCTAACTTTTTAAAACAGTTTGGTATAATGGGGTTAACCTATATAGAAGCATGGTTGTGTAAATAAGCATCCAAATGAACTAGCAAATGGACTAACAAATCAAATTAAGATCTATACATATAATTTTGTATATTAAAATATTATTATATATGTATATTTTATAAATATATATAAATATTATATTATATTATATATAAAATATTAATTATTTCATAAGCTAGCTGAACAGACTTATAGACGTGCTTACAAAAAAAATAACTTTATTTATTAGCATTGATTTAATCTCTTCAAATAAAGAGGTTAGCTTAAAAATAAATTGGATTGTACACTTGTAAGATGTTTGGTCTATTTCAAACCTACCAACTTCTCACCAAGCTCTAAATATGTGAATTGGATAAAATCTTTACAAAAGAATTGTAGAGTAATTTATTTGAATTTTGAAATAAATAGAAACCTAGTTGATAAAATTTGGATAAAATACCGTAATACGGATAATTTATAAACTTTTTTTTATTTTACTGCGATTTTGAAACTATTTATCAAAATACGCAGGGCGCCAGGCAGTTTGGCATTATTGGGCACTGAAGGCGCCTTTCAACATGGCGCCTTTGTGCAAATTTCAATTTGAAATTTGCTGGAAGGCGCCATGTTGAAAGGCGCCTCCGTGCCTATATATTCCCCCCCCCCACACTCTCCGCAGAAAACCCTACACCCTTCGTAGAAAACCCTCGTTCAGCGTAGCCGCTCTTCCCCGCTCTTCCCCCAGCACCAAAAAATATTGGTTCGTAGCCTCTTCGCAGCCAGTCTTCCGAATTTTTTTGTAAGCACTCTTCCTGTTCACAATATTTTTCAGTAACATTTTATTCTTTGGAGCAGATCCGGTCCTCTTTCCTTACTCTTCCTCGTGGTTAGTATTTTTATAATTTTTATATTTATAGTGATAGGAAAATTTTTATTCTATGTTAATTATTATGATTTATGATATGAAAAAATGATATAAGGTATTGGAAAAGTTTGTAAAAATTTATATTATCTATAATTGCTATGTGATTTGTACTAGTTAATTTTTTTATAATCTCCGTATGTGTAGGGTAATTTTTACTAGTTATTATGAGAATATATTTTACAGTAGGAGATGATTTTTTATTTTATGTTAATTATTATGATTTATATTTTAAAATTATGATTTAGGATTTAGGAAAAATTTGTACAAATTTATATGATCTGTGATAGTTTATGATTTTTACTGGTTAATATTTCTATAATTTGTGTATTTATATTATAATTTTTATTAGTTATTATAAGAATATATTTCACAATGGGAAAAAATTATTTATTTTATATTGATTATTATGATTAATGCTATGAAATTATGATATAGAATTTAGGAAAAAAATTGAACAAATTTGTTTGATTTGTGATAGTTTGTGATTTTAAAAGAACAAGGGAGATAAAAGAAAGTATCTTAAAATAAAATTTACAATGTAGGTAAAAATTATGTTTAGATATTTTTAAAGTATGAAATATTTTAGGATATAGGATATGATAGAAATAAGATTTTTTTTGTTATATGTTGATTATTACGAGGATATATTATCCTATTAATCAATATTTTTATATTAATTTTAGAGTAATATATGTCAAAATAAGTAAATATCAATTGAGGATATTTTGTAAAGACTCTATCTTTTAACAGTAAGATATATCAATTTTTTTTATTATAGATGTATTTTATATAAATTATGTAATTAATTTAATTAATTAATTTATTATACAATAAATTTTTTATTACTTTATACCGTACGTATTGTTTTCTTCTTATTTACTCTATTGTATTCTTTTTATATCCACTCATATTATTTATGATTTAAAACATTAACATCATTAATTAACATAAATATAATAAGTTATGTATTTTTAGCTTATTATAATATTTTAAATAAATTAAAGCTTTAATATGCATTTTATTATTAAAAATAAAAAATATTATATTAAATTTAAGAAAAAAATACTTAGTAATTAAATTAAATTTTATTTATATAAATTTTATAAAATTTTTGGTGATAATAAAATTTAAACACTATATTTAAAATTAAATATACATCAATAAAATTTTTCCTATATTATTATTTTTGTTCGTTTTATATATAGTCTTGTAGAGTATATTTAATTTAGTGTATTTTTTGCATTATTTTTTTAATGATACAATAATATGTAACAATTTTTACTTAGAGATTAAAATTATTAAAATATCTAACAAATTTTTCGTTCATGCAGAGGCTTTTTTTCTGTTTGCCTTTCCTAATACTTACCGGTTAGTATATTTATAAATTTTGTGCTTATATTATAATTTTTATTAGTCATCATGAAAATATCTTTTATAGTGGTACAGAAATTTGTTTAAAATATAATAATATAAATAATATGATTTTTTTATTTTATATTGATTATTATGGTCTAGGGTAGGGGTGATCAAAATCCTTCAAACCGCTCTTAACCAACCGACCGAACCCGAAGTTGGTCGGTTAAGAACGGTTAATGTATTATTATCGGTTAAAATTGGAAGAAAAAATTTGTAAATTTCGGGTGTAAATTGTTAACCGCAATTAACCGAACTTAACCGATATTAACCAAAATTTATATTAATTTTTTTGTTTAAAAATTCATATTTAAAATTTTATTAATCATTTTTATATTTAATACTTAATTATTTTTTATTATAGTTATATTAATAAAATTATGATATTCATATATATTTATAAATTAATTTTAATATTTAAATCAATTTTTTTAGGTATTTTTGAAAAAAAAATTTAAAATTTTAAACCGTTCTAAATCGAATTTAACTGACCGAAATCGAAATTTCGGTTAAGGCTAAGCAATCGGATTCGGTCGGTTGAAAAAAAAGACTTTTCGATTAATTTCGATCAGTTTAAAAAGCAGTCTTAACCGCTATTAACCGACTGATGATCACCCCTAGTCTAGGGTGTGAAAGTATGATTTAAGATGTGAAATCATAATTTATAAAAAATTTGTAGAAATTTATATGTGCTGTGATAGGTAGTGGTATTAAAAGAAGAATAAACGAGATAAAGAAATACATTCTAAAATAGGTTTTAGGGCCTAGGTGAGAGTTATATTTAGAAAAATTTTTCATGTGAAATTTTAATATGCCATAAGAGAGGTAATAAAAATAAAATTTTAGGATGTGTAGATGTAAGCAGAAGCTTTAAAAAATAGGTTATTGTTGTTGAAAATATGAATATTTTTCTATTTAAATGGTAGTATTATGAATGCAAGAATAATAAACGTATTCGGAAAAATTATACTATGCATAGGTTTATTCAAAAAGTATTAAAATATATATTACATCACACTTCCAAGTGAACATTAAAAATTTATGAAGTATGAAAAATTACTAATGAGTGTAAAAATAGCATAAACATTTGTCGGAACAAAATGTCGGCCTGTAGAGGTCGGAATGGGTTTGGCTTGTGCGATTAAATTATTACGTATTATTAAATAAATACATTACAAAAATTATAATACATTCTGTTTATTTCTACGAGTAATTTTAAATATTAGTTCATTCGTTCGTAAGAACAGAAATTGTATATGGTAATATTTGTCAATTGTGAGGGTGCAGTGAATATTTTGCAGCTAAAAGTAATGAGATGAAAAAAAGTTTAATTATTTTTATATATTTAAATGGTACAATGATTGAGGGATCGATGGGCATAATGTACGATGGACCTCCCCCAAAGGCATTGAAATTGAGAGGATGCAGCACTATGGATGTTTTGCGTGAGAGAATTCATGCCTGACTGAAGCTTCGTCAAGATCAAGCTGTGGGGAAAATTATTTACAGGTTTTCACAGCATCAAACAGAGGCTCAGTATATGGCATACGAATTGGACGACGATGAAGACTTGGCATGTGCCATAGCCAGCTACGAACAACATCCGACGATGACAGCAATGGAGTTGTACACGGAGGTGATCGCATCCGAACTGCACGTTGCTAACCTGGGTTCACAAGAAAGAGTTCCAACAACTAGATCACCTATCGTTCCAACAGCTAATATCAGTACTAGTTGTTCGATGGTGCGGGAAGGCCTTCCTTACACAGGTGGAATCGAGTTCCACATTTCTGATAGTTATACTTTTGCATTGGACTCATCTGTTGTCGGTGTTTTCCCGAGAAATGTATCACATACCATGATGGGTTCAACAAGTGTCTTACCGATCGTAAAGGAAGAATCCACTGATCCTGTGTTCATGGATGCCCACCTTGAGTCTGGTTTTGAGGACGATGAGGTGTCTTGCAGTAGCGATGATGATTGTGACACTGATGACGAAGAACGTGCAACTACATATGGAAACTGTGTTGCAACGCGGCGAGTGAGGAGTGACAATGCTGCACAGACATCATGGTGTCCCTCAGGCTGCTATCTTCTCTCACATTGATTGGGATGCCATACGGAATCCTAATGAATTTTCAAAAATAATGAAACCGAGCTATGATTACGACATGGAGGACTTACAAGTTGGACAGGAGTTTGATTGCAAGGAGGCATTAATTGCTACAACCAAGCATTACTACATCAGAAGGCACCTCAGTTATTACGTGGAGGAGTCGGATACCAGAAGATTGAGCGTGAAGTGTGATAATTACGGGGACGAATGCAGATTTCATCTCAGAGCGACCAATCTGAAGAATTCTAACAGTTGGACAATAACTAGATTTTCAGGCCTTCACACATGTGTTAATGCCAATTTGACACAGGATCACAAGGTTCTTGACTCCGAGTATATCAGTTCCTTGATATTGGAGATGATTAAAGTGAAGCAAGATGTTCCAATCTCGCTTATACAAGAGAGGGTGGAAGGCATGTACGGGTATAAGATTTCGTACAGAAAAGCATGGAAGGCAAAACAAAAGGCAATCATTAAGGTGTACGGTGATTGGGATAAATCATATGAAGTACTCCCTAAATGGTTGGATATTTTAGGCTATTGTGACCAAGCTTTGTTCAAGTTGGAGTCAGGAGAATTCATCATAGTTAACGGCCGTGTTGGTCCACAAAAGCATGTTTTCAACCGAGTTTTCTGGGCCTTCAAGCCATGCATTGCCGCATTTCCCTACTGCAAGCAATTCATATAAGTTAATGGAATGCATCTGTATAGCAAGTACAGAGGCGTGCTACTGATTGCTGCGACCTAGGACGGTAACAAATGTCCCGTTCCTCTTGCCTTTGCCATTGTTGACAAGGAGAACTATGAGAATTGGAGTTAGTTTTTGGCATTACTACGGGTAAATGTTACGAACCAGCAAGGAATATGCCTGATATCAGATCGACACCGAGTTATAAAAGATGCTGTAGCCACCGAAGGTCTAGGATGGCAGCCTCCTCATGCTTTTCACCGGTATTATATCAAACATATTGTCAGCAATGTTCGCAAGAAATGCAGGGATGACAATGTCAGGAAAGCTGTCCTTAAGATTGGTATGCCTTATAGCATAATTTCTTTGTTGAACCTTTCATCTATAAATTTGCGTATCTGGTAGTTCAACCCGATTAACCTATTTGGCTCCTTCTGTTCAGCATATGAGCCCAGTTGGAAAAAGGCTATAGAGAGATTGGACAACCTTAGGAAAGTCAATGAGGAGATCCACAAGAAGTTGACCGCTATTCCGATGGAGAAGTGGACGCTTGCTTATGACGAAGGCAGAAGATATGGTCATATGACGACTAACATAGTAGAGTGCATCAATGGCCTCTTCAAAGGATTAAAGAAGCTACCAATCACAAGCCTTGTTCAACGAACATACTATAGATGTGTTAAGTACTTTGTGAAAAGGGCAAAAGAAGCACATGCTGAGCTACAACAAGGTCACATATACGCAAGCAGATTCAGACAGGAGCTTACGACTATCCAGTCACGT
The DNA here is from genome assembly GCA_020226215.1 of Sindora glabra. Taxonomy (NCBI): domain Eukaryota; kingdom Viridiplantae; phylum Streptophyta; class Magnoliopsida; order Fabales; family Fabaceae; genus Sindora; species Sindora glabra. The sequence goes on along the minus strand of CM035232.1, from coordinate 69,474,174 downwards.
GCTTCTTCTTATCATGTTCGTGCTTATAATAGACAAGGAACTAGGTTTGAGGTGGTGGAGGGCCCTGATATGGCTAGGGGAACATGTGGAAAGGTCGTCCAAGTGTTATTAGACAAAGGGCAATGTGAATGTGGACAATTCCAAGCATATAGGTATCCCTGCGCTCATATTATTGCTGCTTGTGCATCAGTTAACATATCATGGGAACCATACATCGATGCTATATACAGGCTTGACACACTACTCAATTGCTACAAATCTGAGTGGTGGCCGATCGAGGAGTGGTCACAATGGAATAACCTACCACCATTTCCCGTCCTAGTCCCAAATTATGGAAGATTGCGTGCAAAGGGATGACCAAAGTCGACTCGAATCAGAAATGAGATGGATTGGCCTCAAGAGAGTAGTGTCAAGCAAAAATGCGGTCTTTGTAAGATGGAAGGACATAATTATAGGCGCTGCCCACTGCTACATGGGGAGGAAGGCCCTTCTTCACATTGATTTTGATTATTTACTTTCGCAGATATGTTATGCAGTATTTTAACCAATGTCATAAGTGTAACGGTCAGATGATGTATTTTTTTTATGATTGTAAAATTGCATGTCATTATGTATATATATGTTACCCCATTACTAGTAATGTGAACAAACTATCAGTTAATCGTCCAAATGCATATAAATTATTATGTTGATCTTTCTACTTAAATTGCACAAGTATGTTAACTTAGTGTGTGTTTAAATTCCATTCTAATGCAATTCTTATTGTGGCAGATGTCATCCACATCCTGACACGTTGACCTTGGTCCACGAGATCTTTCATTGCTGACGGCTCAGGCCTCACACATATCCCAGATGATTTGGGCAAGCCATGTATGGAAATAGTTAGATCTTAAAAAACTTGGCTAAACAGTTTTTTGAATTGTCAGACGCAATAATTAGTGATTTTTTTCTTTTGCAGCCTGACCGTATGCTGAAGATTCGACGAGCTCATCACTACCATCACCAGCAGCTGCCGGAGTTGATTGTCCCTTTTTTACGAGAGGCAGGTTTTTACGGCCTGGCGATGTGCGAGTTTGTGCCGATCGACCATCAGTTGATCAGTGCCTTTATAGAGAGATGGAGGCCGGAGACACACACCTTTCACATGCCGCAGGGAGAGACGACTATTACACTGCAGGATGTTGCTTTTCAGCTCGGCCTACCCATTGACGGTCGAGCAGTGACGAGGCCCACTGTCTGGGGATGGGGAGCCTTGATAGAGGAGTATTTGGGACTCCAGTTACCGGAGGACGAGAATGTCCTCAGAGGGGGGCGACTGAGGATGAGTTGGTTGGAGAGGCATTTCACTCATCTTCTAGATGATGCGGATGAGGTGACAGTGAGGAGATTCACTCAGGCCTACATTTTACGTCTTATTGGTGGGACGTTATTTCCAGACCACTCCGGCACATATGTCCACCTTATGCACTTACCCTTGCTCGGACACTTGCATGAGGCTGGGAGGTATAGTTGGGGATCTGCTTGCCCAGCCTATCTGTATAGAGAGCTCTGCAAGGCCACTGCTCCGGATTACAGGGAGATAGGAGGGTGTTGCCTACTGTTGCAGCTGTGGGCATGGGATAGATTTCCCACTATCGCCCCCGCAATTACTGTCTCAGACATATCAGATAGGGATGTAGGGATTGGCCCTCTAGCCTGCAGGTTAGAAAACTTTTCAACTTTCACTTATAATTAAGTTCACTTCGAAGTTCTTTAACTTAGTTATTACACTTGGTAGATGGCACTATCAGAAGACGTTCCAGGATAGTCTGGCACACAGCCTACCCTATTATAGATATGTGCTGGACCGTCTTCGACTCGACCAGGTATGTAGGGGATAATGGATATTTTTATTTCAGGGCTTTGTCCATTTCATTATCGCATTTAAATCATAAAATAAATTTACAATTTCAGATCGCCTGGATCCTGTACACTGAGGTGGTCACTGCATCACTACCTTAGTACTATTTTGACGAGAATGGCATGTGGACAGCAGTGGTGCCGCTCATTCACTTCCAAATTGTCGAGTGGCACTAGCCGGATAGGGTTTTATGGCAGTTTGGACTACGCCAGGCTATTCCTGAGCCATCGAAGCAGGTGGCGGAGGTCCATTGCCTTCACTTGTCCGGTCGGTATGATGAGGAATGACACATCCGCCATCAACCGTATATTGCACTCTAGGATATCCAGCGAGAGTTGTGCGCTATCGCCGAGCCGACCACACGACTAGTTCTAGGCCCATGATCTGATTACATGACATGGTACAGACGGGTTACCAGGTGATGTATTACACCCGTTGGGGGAGTGCTAGACCTTGTGGTAATACTGCATACTAGTTTTCTGTGTCTGATTTTCTTTAAATGCATTAGTATTGTAACTAACTTTAATGTTAAAAATTTGCACAGGTAAATGAGGTGTCCATGCTGCAGGACTTCACTACACCTGAGGGGCAGGGTAGGTTCACCTTCGATGTGCTTAGATCAGCGACAGACTCCATCCTTCATGCCATTCAGGAGGTTGATCATGTGATTATTGACTCATATGCGGAACCAGCTCCTCATGCCCATCATATCCCAGACCCTGCGAAGGGTGACTATGATCAGCCTCGCTCTCGTCGACGACGTCGCACTGCTCCACAACATACGTCGCAGGCTGATGTTCCGTCCGCTTCGACAGTGCAGCAGATTCTACCATCGACTGCCTAGGAGACCATGATAATGATGCTTGATATTACTGCTTCATCTCATATGTACCCTACTACATCTGATGATCCTTCATCCTCCACCATGTTCCCAGCTGCACTATATGGTCCGTCATCATCCCAGATGTACCAGTTTCCTCCTGGTGTTCCATCCTCATTCCAAGCATTTCCACATATACCAGGAGTTTCATCTTCATTCTATGCCTTTCCTTCTGCTGATGCTGGTTCATCACAGCCATATCGTCTTGCATTTGATTTACATACTCATGATCAGGGATCAGCACTTGGTGCCATGATGACAGATGACTCAGAGCTTATAGATAGAGGTAGAGGTGGAGGCAGAGCAGGAGCTAGGGGTAGAGGCAGAGCGGGAGCTGGAGGTAGAGGAGACACAGACACCGGGGATGTGACTCTCGAGCCTGCGCAGAGGGTTAATAGATATGACCGCCACATTACCGATCCTGGATGTGGGACTGGACATCACTTACGTAGACATTAGCTTTCTTTTCCATGTTTATTGTATATTTATGTACATCTATCTTACTACTTTATTGTCAAACATCAACATTTAGGATGATTTTAATTATTATGACATTTTTATCTGCTTGTGTAGGTACTTATATATTTAATAATAAACTTTAAAATCATTACAATATTTAGTTTTTTTTTTTTAAATGATGATAATGACATCTCCCAAATATAATAACTCACATTATTAATTTTTTACTTTCACAATTGTTATAATTATCTACTCTTTTATTTATTTACCATGTTAAAATAAATAAACATTATTAAAATAAATTAATAAATTTTATCTTCATAATATGAAATATATATTTTTTTTAAATAAAATTTTTTCTCATTATTTATTTTAATATTATTAGTGAAGAAAGGAATAAATAGTTATAATAAATATAAAAAAATTAATAATATTAATCATAATATTTAAAGGATAAATAACCATCATCCTTGTAAATGACATTAAATACTGTGTTTATTCAATACGTTATGAGTCGAGTCCACCAAACATTTAAGAATAAAAATACGTAGCACAATTATCAACGTAGATGGGGATGCTGGCCATGTACAATACCAAAATTCACAGTAGACATGGTCACCGACTAATTAACTTAGAAATGAGGAGCGAGGGTGCCGTAGGCCAAAGGTGCTATATTGCTTGATGTCCCTCCCCTTGAGCGCCAACGACGCCATTTCATCTAGCGTCCCTTCCCTTGAGTGCCAACGACGCCATTTCGTCTGGTGTCCCTTGACACGCCATTTGGCGTCTCTCCACCGCTGTGCGCATTTTGAAAAAATGTTTCAAAGGAACGATAAAACAAATAATAGTTTCTTAAAAAATAGTTAATCGGTATTTCTGCCTCTCATTGCCAAAATATTTTATCATTGTCACGAAATAAAAAAGAATTAATTCATGTTACAATTTTAATTTCATTACAAAATGAAAAGATTATTGCAACTAAATAACCACATTTTTTTTTTAATTTTCAGCTATCTTCAACCTCGTCATTTCGTATTTACTTTGTTACAAAATAAAAATAATTTTATTGAAATAAATACAAAGTAGCAAGAATATTATTGGAATAAATATAAAATAAAAAAATATATTTATTTCGTTATATTTCTTTTTATTTTTAACAATCTTCAATTTCGTATATAAATTTGCTTATTGAATAATTCAATAAATTTGCTTATGTGTAATAACGTATTAAATAATTACTTATAATAATATAATTTCGAACGTTGTAAGTTTATAATTTCAAAAATTGATAAATATTAAGCGTCATTGGATCAAATTTTGAGAGACATTAATATAAATTACATAATTATTCTTTATTGATCCTATATTTTTTTAATAAAATTTAATTATTTGCTAAATATTTATTATTTTTATTAATTATATTATTATCATTAACTACTTTCTTATTTAATTCTTATAATAAATTTATGTATTAAATATCAAAGTGGAGTTAACATATTTTTTTATAACATCAAATATAATTATGAAATGAGTAATTTATTTTTAATAATTTATTTTTAAAAATTTATTTTTAGTCATAGTCATATAGTATTTATTTTTAAAATTTTTATTTTGAAATGATATTAAAATTAATTATTTTTGAAGGAAGAATAGCAAAAAAAAAAGGACCGAGGGCGCCACCTTGAATGGCGCCCTCAAAGAGACTAGAGGCGCCATCTTGGGTGGCGCCTCCCCGCCCGTGGACGCCACCCCAAATGGTGCCATGCGTATTTTGATAATAAATTTTCAAACGACGGTAAAACGGAAATAAGTTTCCGAAAAAATAGTAAAACGGTAATTTAACCATAAAATTTTCAGTTTAGATTCCTTGAATTTTCTTCCACCACCATATAACAAAATTTAGCGAATATCAACTCTTAATTGTTGAAATGAAATTTTCTTTTCTACAGAAGTATCAAAGAGATAAATGAATATAAGAACGGTTGAAATTTTAAAATTCTGTTCTCACGTAGATATGAGCATGAGATTCCACCCATTGAAGGGCCATTTAATGTAGATCGGATAAAATGAGCTGTACTCTGTATTATGCTCTCAGTATTTAGTCACTTTTCATGAATCCTCCTATAGTGGGAATCAAGGCATAATATATCTAACTCCGTGTTCCCTGCCATATCCACCTAATTATTCTGTTAGGGTACTACTCAAATTGTAATTATGTCAATTAATTATTTAAATTATAATTTTTTCCCCAATCAAATTAGATATATTTTGTTTTTTAGTACAGACCATGTTTCATGGGGATATATTTTTAGTCCCACTATATTCTAACACTAAAATTTTAATTCTACTTATATTTTGGTAGGTCAATATATATTTTAATGTCATGATAGGATGACTTAAAGAAGGAAAAAATTCTATAATAACATTATTGATATGATAATATATTAATATACTATTAATTTTGAACGCATATTAAGTTAGCATAATTTTCTATAACACACTATATAATAATATACTAATCTTGAATTTGATGGTGCAGTAGTGCATTATAAATTCGGCCTTAAGGAAGCAATTCTTGAACTCGTGTAATTACAATAGATTATAATACTAAAAATTTTAGTGCAACTTAAATTATTTCCATTTCTCGGATCCTCCCAAGGTGGGAATCATGGCACAATTTATCTGTCTCCGTGTTTGGCATTGCATAATAATTGTTTCCATCTCTTGGATCCTCACTCGTGATTATAACCCTCCTTTTTACTGACATCCCATTCGCTATTTAGAAGCTCAGACAATATTCTCAACTACCACGGAAATATTTTTATTTTATTGTAATATTGAAATTTTCAATTTTATCTCAACTTTTATTTTAAAAATTAGGATAAATATTTTAAAAATTTTAGTTATTATTCCATTATAATGTTAAAAATATCAGATTCATCAAAATATAATTGAGGGAATGTTGTATTGATTTCTTAGTACTACCATAGCACTGAAAATATTTCCCTCAATTACAATCATTTAAGTTAATTTGAAACAGAAAGATGATATTTGCGATTTTACTTGGCATGTCACCATAACTAAAAATAATGTTATAAAATGAAATTCCTCCGAAGTTTCCACTGATATTTGAATTGATCAATACATTTTTTATTTATATTCTAGATAGGGGAGAGTGAAATATCGCAAAATAAATTTCGGCATATAAAGTTAATTTATACTCCTATCTTTAAAAATAAAAATGATAATCACCGAATCAAAAGATTTCCGTTTGAATTGACATATACTGCTATGCAGGTGTTACCCTTTAACTTACATATCCTGTCATGCTCTCTACGAATTCCGTAAAAAAAAATAGCAAAGTATTATATAGGGGTGTCAGCACCCCAATAGTAAGTGGTACTTGATATTATCTTATAAATTTTTATTTGCGACATATGATTTGATCTCAATATTTGTATATGTTAAATAACTTGTTACTATTATTGTTGTTGAAAAAAAAAAAGTCAAGCGTTAAAAAACCGGCACCATAATGAATTTTTCAAAGCAAGAGGTACGAAAGATCAAACATCTCATGAGTAAATCATAATGGATACAACTCAAAGAACGAAAGCTTTTTTTCTTCATAACCAAGGTGAACATGGGCTCATCTGACACTGTAACATTCATTGGCACATCCTACACAGAATATGCACGAAGAGAGAATTACAAATTCTCAAACTACGTGACCTTGAAAACTCTTTATAAGCGACTTGGAAGAGCAAATAGTCCCAATGCCCCCAAGAGAAAGCCCAAAAGAAATAATGGAAAGATTCAGAACCCGATGAGGCTTTGGAATCTGACCCCAACAAATCCTTAGATAGAAAACACATGGGAAAATCATACAAATAGCAGCACTGACAAGAGAGCCAGTGAGGCTGAGCACATATTCAAAATATGGCACGGTGAGTGCAAGAGCCAGTATGATCAGGAGAAGTATTGAACCAACAGAGCCTCTGATTATCATTTTGGTGCGGCTACTGAAGGAGCTTGGGAGCTTGTTTTCTAGCTGAATTGCAAATGGTGCAAATTCAAGAGCATATTTGGTCATTGGGGTGAGCACAGTAGCCCAGAGAGCAATCTTGGTTAGTATGAAGTCTTTTGGCATGCTCAGAGTGATCTGTGAGCTTACTTCTGGACCAAACATCTTAGCACCTGTGAAACCTAATGCCGCGTAAAGTGATGTAACTATTGTGAAGCTCACAATTGAGACCTGAAATTCACAATAAAATAATAAAATATTAGTTACATAACTAAAACAAATAAAAATTTAGAGTTTATAACTTAGGATTTAGGATTTAAAGAAAATAAAAAAATAGAAAATTGACAGTGTTGCATACAAGGAAATGATTCACTTAATTATAAAATTTACGTCAAGAATAAAAAAATTAAGAAAATATATAAAACTTAGTTTTGCTTTTCAGCTTAAACACTTGAAGATTAGAAAAATAGTCCTTTAACATGAACTTTTATTTTTAAAAATAGTAAATACACATGTCCTTATCTATTATTTTTATCCTAACAATAAAGAAAACAATTTTACTAATTCTACATCTACTTTCACATTCTCTCGTAAAAAATGAATCTCATTTAAAGGATGGAATCCGAGATCCAAAATAGATGTGAAAGAAAAGTTATTAAAAAAAAGTGTTTCTAACTATAAAAAAAAATGTCATTTAATTTATTGTTTTATCTTAGTGTATTGTGGATATTTGTAGCCAAAAAGAAGAGTTCCTTATCCAAACTCCACCTTCCTCCCACGGAAAATTTTGCTTCACTTTTTGGTGTAAGTAGATTTATATATCACATAATATTCACAAAGGACAAGAGCTGTGATCCTTTTTATTTATACGGAAAATTGCAAATAAGTCCCTCTAATTTTAGGGTCGTTGAATTTTACCTTCTTAAACTATAGATAACTCCCTCTAACTATAAGATTGTTGAATTTTACCTTCTTGAAATATAGAAACTTGAATTTTATCCTCTGCAACTATATAAAACTTGGATTTTACCCTTATTGTTATCAAGTTAATAACTGTAACACTTAGTAGTAGTTCTGTGATACTTAATTGTTGTTATAAACCAGTATCATTATCCTTAACAATAATTTATAATTACCAATAAGTGAAAAAATCTTTAAAAATTAATGAATATAGTAGCACTTTTTAACCGTCAATAAGTAAAATATGATAATAGTAATTTTTCTAAAAGATTCTGTTAACTTAATAATGGTAGGGGTAAACTTCAAATTTTATATAGCTACAAGAGGTAAAATCCAAATTTCTATAGTTCAAAGGGATAAAATCTAACTTATTTGAAATTTTTCTTTATTTATAATTTATAATAGTAAGTTAGTTAAATTAAATTAAATTATGCATACGCATACCTTGGTAAAATTCGAGGGATCTTTCATAGCTTTATATAAATCAGGGAAGACAATATGCCCAGCATAGCTGAAAATGTAAAGGCCTGATATTGAAGGAATATTGTGGATTTGGAAGGCTGGTATTCTGTGATTAGTGCTGACACCTCCAAAAATAGCAGTAATTCCCACAGACACAAAAATGAGAAGAGACATGAGAATTCCACACGTTGACAGAAAAGATATGGAAGACAAATTCCTCAGCCATAAACTCGGCAACGAGATGAGCACGGCCAACACCGTCAGAATCTGAGCTGTGCCAAATTTTAGCCATTGAAGATGCAGATGAGTTCCCAGAAAAACTGTGATCAGATTATCATGTAATGAGATGGTGTAGGAAACAAGGGCCATGAATATTTCCATATAGAGAAGTGTTGCTGCCAGGAATTTTCCTTTTGCTCCGAATGCGTGATCACCAATATCCACAAAACTTCTTGATTTTGGATTTTTTTCAAGGCATTTTCCAAGTATATGAGAAGTATAAGCACACAATACCCCAAGTCCTATGAGCAAGAAAGAAGACACCCAGCCTCCTTTTTCTATAGCATATGGAGTTGACAATTGGCCCAGGCCTATAGAACATAAAACTGGTTAAAATTATGAAATTTTGGACTAATTCTTTCTATGATATTTAAAAGTTTCAGTCAATGAGTTTGTCAAATATGCATGGTAAATAATCCAATAAGAACAAATGCTAAGGTATATTTTGATTCTTGAAATTTGGTTCTCTTCTTTTGGAGTGCTTATAAATTTGACAATCACTATATACAAGATTCTCTTTCTACTTTCTTTCCAGTGTTTGTGTTCGTGGATCTAATTATATATAACCGTTTAGATTTATTAAGTAAAAAAGAATTGAAATGTCCAATACCCAATTAAAATAAAAAAGAAATTCAAGTCTTAGAGACACATTTCAAATGTGTATTAACATTTAAATATAAGAGTATATTTTAATAAAGAATAATAGTATAAAACAATATTAAAGTTTTGTAAGTTTTTCTCACTATTACGTGAATGTTATCCTTCAATTGCAATTTCCTCATCTTATCAAATAAAAATATTGAATGTTGACAATACCTTTTGCCATGAAGGCATGAAAAACAACCCCGTAAGCATAACAGAATTTCATGTGACCGTTTATTGTGTCTATTTGATTGGAAAAATGCCAAAGTTAAAAATTTGATTAACAAATGAATGGGTATGAAAGCATATATTGAATAATTTTCTCAAAATATTAAAAAATAACCTTGTATTTGAGCCAAAAGCTATTGAACTAAGTTACTTGGTATTATCCAATTTGAATAATATATTGGAGTTCTTAAGTTTAAAGGTTTTTTTTCCCCATTAATATAAAAAAAATGCTATTGAACGAATTTACTCAAAATTGCAATAAGAAGAAAAATTTTGAAATCTTACGTACCAACAAGCATCCCAACCATATTGATGACAGCATGAGCAAAAGAACTGTTGGCATTGGAATCATGATGGACACCAACATTGGAACCTTCTACATCTTCAGCTTTAAGGTTGTTATCACACATACAGTGTTTGTTTTCCTCTATGCAAACATTGCATTTAGCCCAATTATCACCAGAGTTTGCACCATTCACTGACTCAATTGCTGCTCCTTTCTTCCTTTTTTGGTCACACTCTCTGTGAAGGTTCAGGGATTTCCCAATAGATTTCATCATCTTGCCCTGCATGCTTCGTTTCACTTCTAATTTCTAAGAATTAGTATGGACAAAGAAGCAAACTAGCTAGATTCACAATGAAACTGCTGAGTGAAGCTTGACAAACAAATGACATGCAAGCTGCGAATTTATAGTTGAAAAAATTTAATAGTGCTAGCATTGCGTCATCCATATTGGCAAGATTCCTCCAAAAGAATTGGTTCTTAAAAAACGAATATATTTGCTTCACGTAATGCTTTGGTTACAGGAGAAATATTCCAACCCTCAGCGGGCCCAGGAGAAATATTTCATGTAATGCTTTACAATGTCTTTCGTAATGTCCAGAAAAGTTTTGAACGATACCCCGGCTTCATGTAAGTTTTGAAAATAGAAGATTGAGAAGTAATTTTTTATATTTACATTCAAAATAAATTCATAATTTTTTTATTAAGTACGAAATTAAATCTTATTTGAGGCAATGTAAATCATTCCCACCAAAGAATCCTCCACCCATCGAATTCAATCCTTTTACTGTACCTAGTACATCTTAGGACTTAATATATGTTTCCATTAAACTAATTAATTATTAATGAAAAATAATATTTTTTGCTAATTGAAGTAACTTAATAATGATATATTTTTATTTTTTATGTAAATTTTACGGTAAATGTAGTGTAATTGATCTACACTTCAGTAATATAGTAATATTTGATATTATTTTTAGAGTTTTACTTCTCATTATATCTGGAGTTGCAATCATAGATCTTGTATGGATATATTAAATAAATTATTACTCTTACGTTAAAAGGAGGAAAAAGGAAGGAGAAATGTAACCTTTTATTTAATGTTTTAAATTGTGGCCCATAGTATGCAATATTTCTATTGTGGAGCACTCCCCTGCATCGTATAATTTTTTTTGTTGTTTTGCATTATAATAATTTTATTTTATTTTTATTTTACATCTATATATTTTTCTGTATTTATTTACAATTTTTTTTTTAATTTTAGCATAATGATGATTACAATTGCAATAATAAATTCATAATTTAGAAGCTTTTACCACTTGTATATTATATATAAGAAAATAAGCATTAAATAATAAGTATTCCGGAAGTTATATATTATAATTCCAATTGCTACTTATCAACGATTACCTAACAAAGCATCTCCATATAAACAATATATTCCAATATTCTATGATGGATATAGGAGGATATCTTCTCTATTTCAATATTGTTAAGCCGACGAAGAATTTGAGCCATGATTCCAACGAAGCTTCTAAAGATCTGTCAATATTAATGCAGATTTAGAGGAACTTTAATAGCTTAAGTTGCTATATTTATCATCCGGCACCAGTTGCTTTCATCCTGATGCAATGATTTGGAATCACATGCTCAAACAACCTTGCCACCTTACAAACCTAGAAACTCACCGATACTTTTTTTTTTTCCTATTTGTTGTGATGAAAACATCTCCAATAAGAATATAGATATAAAATATTAAGATTATCAAAATATTTTATTTATTAAATATTAAATATAAAAAAGATAGTAGAAAATAATATATTTTTTAAAGAAGGAATTGTTTTCCTGCTACCATATTTTTAAGTATCATAATTATTTAATCAGGATATACAAGTGATATATTACTTTTTTAGTTATATACAATTTTTTGATTTGATCAAAATTCTAATTATTATTTATTTATAATTATTTCTTATTATAAGTTATCTTCCTATTCAAGTTATATTTTTATGTTAGAGTAAAACTGAATTTCTTTATCAAACAAATAGTTTTGAATTATAAATATTTGTATTGATAAACAAAACACTTAAGGTATAAGAGAGATGTAATATGAGCATCTATGAATATTATATGTGAACTCACATAGAGATTTTAAGTAAGATGTAGGAATAATGACTAGGAAATTATGGGGTTATGGTTGAGAACTTTCACACAATTTTCTTGTAATTTTTTATGATATAGTGAATTATTTCTCTTTCATTACTTTTTTTCCCTAAAATATGGAGTTTTTTTACATTAAAATATTCATATGCTTTATAGTGATATTTTAACTAATTTAATTGCATACTTATATGTTCGGAGAGAATATTTTTTCCAACACAAGCAAATAATATATTCTTATAGAATATATCTTCTAACAAAATAAACAGAATCTATATCATTACTTTTTTTTATCAAATTTTGTAATTTTTTTAAAAAAATACAAATTTTTCATTAAATATTGCAACTAGTGGTAGAGGCAAAAACTTAAAGTTAAAGGGGCCAAAAAAAATATTATGAAACTTAGAAGGGCCGCATAAATTTTAAGAGTATAGATTATATTAAAATTTGGAAGGCATGGGGGTTAGTGCCCATCTTAGCCCCCTGCCTTTGCCACTAATTGCAACTTCTTTTTCATAGAAATCCAAATTTTTTTGAATTTTTATGTTACAATTTTCAATAGAATTACAACTTTTTATATATTTATTGCTCACAAAACACAAACGCACTCTCAACATTTTTTAAAAAAATTATAATATTTTATATAAAAATGTATAAAATTTAAGACATTTGCATTAAACATATATAGAAACTCATAACTATTTTTAACTGGTAGCTAGCAAAATCCTGTACCAACATATTGAATTTTTTTTTTCTTGAAACTGATAGAATCAACCATGATTTGAATAAATTTAACTTGTCTAAGTAACAAGAGTAATTTTATTGTCTTTAATATTGTTTCAATAGAATTAAAAATATTCTTTTTGACGTAGAATTGGATTGTTGTGTTCCAAAATAATAGGCTATCCGAAAATTTTCTTGAAAGTTTTCATGTTAGAACTTTTATCGATGGACGTATCTCCTATCTACTTATAAAATTTTAAAGTATTTTGTAAAAGAGATATATAAAAAGTATATTACATTTTTTTTTATAAGAACCACAAATTTGAAACTAAGTTTGAGTTGAGAATATGTGTTGTCATGCATGCAAGTCAGCGGGGGGGAAAAGGAGATGCTTAACGCACAAAAATTTATTGTTATTCGCATGATGTTTTTTATTCCTTCTGATATTAAGGGAATTTCCTCAACTTGTGTTCATAAGAATTGGATGATACCAAACCCACCAAAACAAAGATAACGGTTGTAAACTTGAAAATGATGCAAGATACATGTCTAAGGGATTTGTTGGGAAAAATGTCCCACAATATTGAATCTAGCAAATATGTCTCACAATATTGAATCCAGCAAAATTACAACTATGCTTAGTGACAATCTTTTCTATCTTGCCCACTTCTAAGGATTAATATATTGATGAATATTGCAATGACCAGTTGATCGACCGTGATCATACAAATGGTAACTTATCGATTAATCATACGTCGGTGGGACAGCCTAGCATGATGTATTAGAAAAATTGGATCAAGGACTGAAAAACCAATCATATGATCATGTTTATCATAATACATAATATAAGGATTTAACCAAAAACAACTAATAACAAAATAAATTATGGTGAAATACTTACCTACACATCACTGTGATATTCTTGATAGTGAATCATACATATTTCTTAATTATGAATTATCCTTTGAATATGAAATTATAAAGAGAGGATGACTCTCATTCATACAAGCCTAGATATCTAAATAAGGCCCAATTATAATATAATTACTAGTTTAGGCATAACAAAAAAAATCTATATAATTTGTACATTCATTAATCCGAATTCATAAATTATCACTAATTAGGCTATTTCACAAAATGATTCTGACAATCTTCCAATTGGATAACATAATTAGGAAAAATAAATACTACTATAAAATTGATTATTTATGTCAAATTTTAATATATTAGACATCAATTTTATGCTATTTTGTCAAGTGTTATAGTAAATATTTTATAATATTATTTAGAAAACCATTGTGAAAAGCAAATACTACATTGATTCCTATAACAAATAAACCATTATCATTTTTTGTAAGTCATGCAACTTAGTATTTAGTAAAAAAAAAATTAACCTGAAATGTTTGCTTAATTTTTTTTTAATGCTAGCTTTTGGATTCCTTGCTAGAACATGTACAATTAAAATTAAATAAATTCAACATCTTCCCAAAAATGTGTATTTTCAGCTAAAAACATTGAAAGGTCACAGCTTCGCATTCAATTGTCTATTTGGAGCAAATCTTATATTGATTTCATGTAACTTTTTAAAATCTATCTATCTAGAAACAACCATTTTTATAGAATTTTTTTTTTCAGTTTTTCTCCATCTATAATCATTATTTAACCAATTTTAGTAGGTGGGGTTTTCTTGCTATGATAATATCTTTCATTCCTCTTTCAATACATCCATATAGCCACAATCTTTTCTTTGATGAGTCTCCTTGCTTAATAATGGGGATAACGACCTTCTCTTTAATTAATTTCTTATTAAACTAACCTTTCAAAATGGATCTAAGAAAAATGGATCTAAGAGAGTACTTGCAAATAACAAAGCCATCATTCCCCAAGAAGAACACCAATTCTAGCTTGATTGGTGTGATACACATCTAATATTCAAATACAACCTCAAAAGTTATGTTGGTGTATGCTCTAGTAACCAGTTATAGGATAATTGTATCTGTATATATTGTATTACATTTTCATTATAAAGGGATTTCAATTATTCTATTTAATGTAATATTTGAAAAATATAAATAAATAAATAAATATAATAGTTATCCTTAGAATAATTTATATTATTCCTAAAATGTCCATAGTTAAATATTATTATAAACTGGAATAAATAATGCATTAAGACCAGTATATAAGTTGATTGATGATCACGACCATGGATATAAGATATGAAGTCAACTCATGGGTATATCATAGAGAACAAATATATTGGATTAACTCATTATGAGAATAATGGATTACTATGTGAATGTTATAAGTAGTTTTTATAGTGATAATTGTTAGTGTATATGCTCTAAAACTAATCATATTGGTGATTGTAATTTTGAATCATATTATTTTAATGACAATTCTAATTATTATATTTATATATATTGTCTGCGTAATATATTCAATTATGATAATAACCTTAGAATAATTGTATTATTAAATGTCCCTAGTCATATATCATTGTGGATTAGGTTGCTTTGATATGTTAAGACTAGCATGTGTGAAGACTTATATGGGATATTAAGTTTACACATGAGTACAAGTTAGAGAACTTGTAGACTAGACCGACCCACATTAAGAACACTATATGGATCATTATATGAGTGTCATGAATGGTTCTTAGTGATCATTATTAATATGGTCCTTTGACTTGAGATCACCAAGGTTCCCTACATGTGAGTTTCATATTTTGATACTATTCTATGTCACTAATGGTTAAGTGAATGCAAAGGTAGATATTAGATATATCACATATCATGCGGAGGAGTTTGTGTGATCAAGATGGGATTTGTCCTTCCTATATAACAAGAGTAACATCTGTGGGCCCCTTGATTAAGTAAAGCTAAGAAAATACATGGCCATGCTCAGATGAATTAACATGGGATGTTGATTACATTTGTTTCAGTCAGCTTACTTAGGAATTAAGAAACCTTAAGGTTAGGCTATACGGGAATGACACGGTCCATGTCTCGTGCTCATTCTAGATGTATAGGACAAAAGGACATAGGTGATGATTACGTGTAAAGGTTTAGTCAAATCACCGACTTTCTCATTACTTGGGTAACAATGATGTGTTGTTAGACACCGATCATTATTTATGATCATTAATATGATCAATGGTCATTGCCAAGGTAATAAGAGCTTGTAGGGTCGCACACTTAGAGCCTAGTGAATTTAGAATTAATGGACCAAATTGTTTGGGCCTAATATTTAGGAATTGATGTTATAATTATAAGGCCCATAATTATACATGGAATAAAGCCCAAATAGGTTAGGTTTTTCTATACACCTATTTAAATAGGCTTGTTGGGTAATAATAGTGGAGATTATCATTATTCACGCACCCCAAAAGGCACAGAAAAATCCTAGCACCTCTCCTTAACTAAAACCCCTGAAGAGGCGTAGCTAGCACTACAAGGTGAAAGGAGATCAATTCCAACCAGTGTTTGTGTGGACATTCATCAGTGATTCATGGGTTCGTGTGGATATTTCAGAGTCTTTGGCCGAAAGGAAGTTAAAGAGGTGATCAACGACTGAATTTTAGAGTCATTAACAAAGGTATTGAACGAACCCTTATTCCAATTTAACGTTTTTGCATGGATCCGGTGGATGGGATCGGTTTATTCCGTTGCACTTGTATGGCTCCCGATCCCAATAATAATGATGTATATAATCCCTTAACCTAAAATCATTATAGTTTCCTACATGAGAAGTCGTGTACTTTGAAATCATCTAATGTCACTTGTAATAGAATTAGCCTAAAAAATGGTAATTTGGTATATCACAATTCATACAAAGGGATGTGAGTGATCTAAATGAGATTTTACCCTTACTATATAGGAGAAGTGATATTTTTTGGTCACTTAATTAAATGAGATGATAAAATGCATGGCTATACTCAAATAGATTAATATGTAATATTAATTTATTTATTTTAGTTAGTTTACATAAGAATCAAGAAACATATATATAGATTTATGAAGAAGGTGATACATTTCATACATTGAGTTCAATTTAGATAGACAAGATAAAATGAACTAAATTATATGGAATATTAATCATGGAAAGGTTATGTTAAATAAGTAGCATTCTCACTACTTGGATGATAATGATGTATTACTAGATACTACTCACTATTTTTTATACTAAAATATGATTCTAGGATTACTACCATTGTAATGGAACCTATAGGGTCACACATAAATCGTATGTCAAATATTGAGATCATAATGTAATTAGAATTTTTAGTCAAATTAAGGCTTCTAATTATGACAGGCCCAATACAACTAAGTTTCATAAAGTAATAGTACAATATGATTAGGCTATACTTAAGGACACTGGATATAGGCTAGTTATTAAGTAAAGTCGTGTTTAGGCTTAATCAATAATTAAAGCCTAATTATTTCCTTTCTTAAAGTAGTTTTGGTTAAAGATTAAAAAAGGAATTTTATATATGAAATAAAATAAATTTAGCAAATAATAATGTTTGAATAATATTAATCAAATCCTTTTAAAAGAAAATTCTGAATGAGATATTAATCTTTTAAAAATGAAATATTTAGATGAAATATTAATCTTTTAAAAAGAAAATATCTAGCTAAGATATGTATCATATGATTTAATAAAAATCTAGCCAATATTAGAAAAACCTAATATTGTCATTAAAGGTAGAAATAAACAAGGTTGTTCCTGATTGGCCCATGAAAATGCATAACCATAGGCTTGCTTGTCATTTAATCTATACCACTTAAATCATATGCAAAACACAAATCAAAAAGACTTTATTCATAATTGTAATGTGGCTAGGGAAAACAAAGAAAGAAAAAATTCAAGATAGACAATAAAACAACTAAAAAGATCAATAGAGCATTTGAAACACAATATGGGATTACCATGAACAATTCCAATTTCAACACAACACCCAAATTTAAATTCAAATACTTATCAAATTTCTTTTTTTTTCCTTTACTTTATTCTTATTCTTTCTCTCTCTCTCTCTCTTCACTTGATCACCTTTTTTATTCATTTTTTTATTTTTAAATTTTTTCTAATTTTTTTGGAAGAACAAAAGCAAAACACTTAATTATAACAAATCACTTTTCATAATATACCTTTACACTTACTCAATATCCCATCCCATAAACTTACAAATACTTTACTAATACCTTTGATTATGTAAAGACACCTTTATTTTTTTTAAGACTTGAAATTAGGCTATCCAACAAAAAATATTATTTAAGATACAAAAAGGGCTAATCAATGGAAAAATGTAAAGGAAGGCTATTTGACTAAGTAAGCTCTAAACAAAGAAAGCTTTTATCATATTTGTACAAGCATGTGCAAATGTAATCTTAAAAAGAATTAAAGCAAGTTTTAGAGCATAAAATTAAAGATGAAAATAACACAAGAAATAAAAAAGAAAGAAAGAAAGAAAGAATAGCTTGAAACTTAACATTAAGGTTCAAAAGCTCACAAGGTTCAATTTTTACCAAAATCAATTCATCAATTGAAATTCCATTATCATACTTATCAATCTTCAAGAATCAAGACAATTCAATCAATCATGTTATATACTATCAAGTTTAATTCAATCCTTACTCATAGTAATTACATAACTAAAAAATTATTAAAAAGCCTAAAAACACACCTAAAACAATTTTTTTCAATTTTTTTTGAAAGAAACATAAATGAAAGAAAGAAAATTAATAAAAACAAACTCAAAACTTAAAGCCTCCCTCCAAACTTAAATCATACATTGTCCTTAATTTAAAGTATATCAAACAAGAATATCAAAGACAAGAACAATAAAAAAGATAGGGAAAAAGATAACAAATCTATAAAAACATAGGCTATCTCCCAAAAAATAATTTTGTTTTATGCTTTTGGTTAGATGTTACTACATTACTTCGACCCGACTTCATTTCATAAGGAATTTCTTCAAATATTTTTAATGATGCATACTTCAAATGATTATGTAGTGATTCCACTTCCAAAATTGGTCTATGCATTAACTCTTTCCTATATGCTAACTTTAAAACATTCTTTCTTTGAATTTCAAAATCATCATGCATTATAAAATTAAATGGGTTAATAGAAAAAAAGAATAAAATTTAAGAGATTTTTCGCTAATCTTGGAAGTATTAAATATTTCTATCATTCCATCAATCTTTATGGTAGGTGTGTGCCATCTTCCATATCAATCTCTAAATGTTCTTCTCTTTCTTCATTAATCTTCTTTTGAGGTATATTCAATTCTACCTTAATTAAAGTTTCTAAAATATCTTTTTCTTCTTTCTCTTTTTAGGCATCTTTAATGCTATGGGGAAAAAGGGAAAAGTACAAGAATCATTAAAAAATTAAACTTTTATCAAAATCTATGTTTTTTTCTTCTAGTGGTTAACTTCCTAAGTGAGAGATGGAAAGCAACTAGCTTGTATATTGGCTTTCTAACTTGCTAATAGATAAGGCAAATTGGCTCACTTGAACCTCTAAATTTTTTATGTGTGCCATTGTTCCGTAGAATTGTATGTTGAATTTATGCTTTTTTGTTTGAATTACATGGTATTATGCTAAAATTGCTCAATT
This sequence comes from Sindora glabra, assembly GCA_020226215.1. Classification (NCBI taxonomy): domain Eukaryota; kingdom Viridiplantae; phylum Streptophyta; class Magnoliopsida; order Fabales; family Fabaceae; genus Sindora; species Sindora glabra. The sequence continues at coordinate 69,454,553 of CM035232.1, read as the reverse complement.
AGATCCATAAGTTCCATTCATAAAGTTTGGAATTCACACATTGATGGATATTCATCAGTAGGAAGTTGATATTGACAATGACCTACTTAATTGACATAATTGAAAATTAAATGATCTTGCCAACTTAGATTGTAAGAATTGAAATATAGAGTATAATAACATTAAGGTTAGCTTGGAAATTTTTCTACATATGTTTAAGTATCCTAAAATTGCATTACATCTAATTGACTAACAAGAAAAGTTAGCTCAAAGAGCTCTAATTCTATGTGCAAGTACCTTATCAAAACTACTATAAAAAGCTATTTTAAAAAAAAATTAACCACTTAATTTATAAAAGTGTCTTATAGTTTTTAGATCAAAATTAAGTTAAATTAAGGAAGGAAACATTTATATACTAAAAAGATCAAGAATTGAATGAAAACAAAAAAATTAGAAAAATAAAAAAAATAAAAAAATACTAAAAAACTAGAAAATACTACTAAATGATGTTTTTTGGCCAAAAAAATGATAGGACTAAGGGCAAAAGCCCTAAATATTGCTTAAAATGTTGAAAAGCCTTGGACTAGAAAGATATATGCCAAAATTTCATAGTAAACTTTATTACCTAACACCATAACAAGCCTAAAAAGCACTAAAAACTAAAAGAAAAAGTTAATAAAAATAACCAAGTTAAAGATAAAATGAAATGACCAAATCTTTAACAATGAAACTAAAATTTTAATGTGCATCATTGCATACCAAAATTAAATCGAAATCATAAAAATTGTAGTAAAGTTAAATTGGGTCGATCCCACAAAGATTAAGCTTCAATTTACTTCCAATTTGGTTGTGAAACAAAAAAAAGAATTTTTTAATGTAGGAAAATAGAATTAAAAAGCTAGAAAAATAAAAGTAAAGTTTACACAAAGCAAGACAAAATTTAGTTCAAAGGATTGTACATCACTTAATTGATTTATCATTAACCATAAAACAAAGACAATGTTCAATTAACTACTTAGATTCTAAAAATAACTTAAAAATTTATGATTTCTCAAATTCCCTTTTTAATGTGATCAGAGTTAACAAATCAAGATCAATTAATTAAACCCAATGATAAGTAAAATATTTACATATTTATTTTCCCATATATGATGCATTTTTGGATTTTATTTAAGTTTAATTTAATAAGCTTAGTTGCATTTTGTGGATGAGTTGTGATTTTGAGAGGAAATTAGATTTTTCAAATAATACTAGATTTTAACCCTATTTCAAAATTTGGATCATATCTAGAGTCATAGATATCGGATTGCGTTGTTCTTTATATGGATCAAAAGCTAAGAAATAGCCCTACAACTTTTATGTTTTAAGAAAAACCCAATTCAGTCTTTAAGGACCTTAAATTCTACTTACAAGTTGAAATAGTGGTTTTAGTTGAATTTGACCTTTACTCACTAGTTTGCCATAACTGGAGTTACAGATGTCAAATGTGGGAGTTCCTTAACATTCAGCTCTACAATTCTTATGTTAACTGAAAAATGTGAATCAATTGTTTTGATTGCCAAAAATTAGCTACAGTCCAGAAGAATGGTTGTTGCGAGAATTAAAGTTGTTAGATAATGGTCAAGATTGGTAGCTAATGGTCAAGACTGATGGTTAGGCAAGTGAAATCCTTGCACACACTCATCTATAAATAGCAAGGAGTAGAAGACACAAAGGGGAGATGATCTTAAAGAATAGTTTAATTCATGTATTTTTAGTTCTTCTTCTATGCCTCTTAAATAGAAGGCTAGGTAGTCCTCCTATATGAATGGTTTTACCTACTACATGGATAGATAGTATTTCTATTTTTATGCATTTGTACTTGTATCTTTATATTTTTTTATCATGAATATGATGATGTTTTTATTTTATTTTGAGTTTAATTTTAATTTTATTATGTACTAAATCTTCATTTTCCTAAGGTGATGATGTAACTTAACAATGACAAATTGAATTTTAACATATTGAAGCTAATTTCAATTATCTTCTCCTTGATCAATTTTTAATTATTGTTCTTGATGCTTTCAATTAATTAGTCACCTTTTGAATGATCTTAATATGCATGTTGAAATCAGAAGGAAATGCTTGTGTGTGGGTCCTATTATTAAAACCCTAAACTATATATGAAATAGGAATATATTCATATGGTTTATGTAGTCTTAATAAGTTTCATAAATCTTGATGCATGATTAGTTATTTTAATTCACATAGGAATATAGTGAATTAGCAATTAATGATAGAATTATTTAACCTTAGAAGAGACTAGTAATTAATTTAGGAAAACTTAATTATCAATTAAGGGGGTTAAAATTGGATTAGAATAAATAGATGATTTAATCCAAAACTGTTAACTGAAATTTGATGATTAGGACTTTATTCTTATTTATTTTTACTCCAATTTTATTCATATTCAATTTAAATATTTTTTGCATAAAATTTTATTTAATTACTTAAATTCCTGATTAATCAATTCACTAAATAGTGTTAAGATTATTAATTTTGGTATTTAGTGAAACAATCCTCTTAGGAATGATACTCTACTCATTACTTTATTATTTGTTTATGATGTGTACACTTGCACTAATTAATAAACTATTTCACACGTAACAAGTTTTTGGTGCTATTGCTGGGGGTTGTTATCATTAATATCAATACAAAGTAATCTTAATCCTAATTTGATTTTTGTTTTACATTTTTGTGATATTTCTTTTCTCTTTTTTAGTTTGCCCTAGTGTATGACTAGATCAAGAGTCATTGAGCCGTTGCTTTTTGATTCCAAGATTGAGAAAACTTGTCAAAGAAATCGAAAGATATAAAAGTAGTCAACTGTAGATCAAAGTGAAGCAATTGCAAATCTAAGAGAAGAAGAAGTAGACACTAAAGCATTTTGTAACTGTGCTACACCAACAATCATGGATACCATTTTTTGGATCAGGAGGCCATCTATATTAACTAACAACTTTGAGATCAAGCTAGCTATCATTCAAATGATACAAGCAAATTAATTTAGTAATTCTATAATAAAAGATCTGAATGCATACATAGCCAGCTTATTGGAAAATTGTGATACATTCAAGTATAATGGCATTTCTGATGATACCATAAGGTTATGACTCTTTCTTTTCTCACTTAGAGATAAAGCTAAAAGTTGGTTACACTCTTTACTAGTAGAGAGCATTAGTATATGGAATGTGTTGGCACAGAAATTCCTAGCAAAATTCTTCCTCTAACCAAAATTGCAAAAATAAGAAATGAGATTGCTTCATTCACCCAACATGACATGGAAAGCCTCTATGAAGCTTGGGAAAGATGCAAGAAGTTGCTGTGAAGATGTCCTCATCATGGGTTACTAGATTGGCTATAGTTACAGACTTTTTATACTGGATTGTCTAATGCTACCAAAATACTTGTAAATGTTGTAACTGGTGGATGTTTAATGGGAAAAAGCATAAAAGATGCTATGGAGTTGTTGGAAGAGATAAAGGTAAATGCTTACCAGTGGCCTTCTGAATGTGACACTTCAAAGAAAACACTTGGGTCTATAAGCTAGACATCCTAACCACTTTGTCTTCTTAGGTTGCCTCTATATCTAAGCAAGTGAGCTTAATAATAGCTCAAGCAAATGTAATTAAAACTCCTACAGATGCTTGTGATTTATGTGAAGGTCCTCATATGAGCACAGAATGCCAAGAAGGTAATCCATTCATGCCTTTTCAACCCAAACAAGTAAACTATATGGGGAATCAAAACCGTCAAAATGATCCTTTCTCAAATATATATAATCTAGGATGGAGAAATCACCCTAATTTAGGCTGAAAGAATAATCAGAGTGTGTTCATATCTCAAGGCAACTATCAATAACAAATTCAACAACCACCACCATAACCAAATGTAAATTTAAAAGATGCATTGACTTAACTAACCATGAATACTTCATAATTCATGGTTAGAACAGAGCCTACACTTAAGAGCTAAGAAGTTATCATGCAAAGTCAAGTAGCTTCAATAAAAAATCTAAAGGTGCAAATGGGTCAAATTGCAAGCATGCTAAATTCCAAACAACCAAGCACTTTACCTAATAACACTAAAAAAAACCCTAGAGAGCACATAAAGGCTATTTCATTAAGAAGTGGGAAGCAGTTAAATGAGCTAGAACCAAGAAAGAAACATGAAAAAGCTTAGAGAGAAGATAAAGTGATTCTAGGAAGAATGGCCTTTCCAGATAATCCTCCACCATATGTTCCCCCCGATTCCATTTCCTTAAAGATTGGTGAAAGTTAAGCTAGAAAAATAATTTAGTAAGTTTTTAGAGGTGTTTAAGAAGTTGCATATTAACATTTCATTTGCTAAAGCTTTAGCCCAAATGCTTAGTTATGTGAAATTCATGAAAGAGATCTTGTCAAAGAAATGCAAACTAAAGAATTTCAAAATAGTAGCCTTAAATAAGGAATGCAATGCAATTCTACTAAAGAAGTTACTGCTAAAGCTAAAAGATCTTGGGAGTTTCTGCATACCCTGTGCCATTAGAAAGAGTGAATTTGAAAAAGCTTTATGTGACCTTAGTGTAAGTATGAATTTGATGCCATTATCCATCTATAAGAAACTGGAATTGGAAGAAATGAAACTAACTACAATGTCACCGCAACTAGTAAATCATTCAATAAAACATCTACATGGAATCCTTGAAGATGTGCTAGTAAAAGTTGATAAATTCATCTTTCTAGCGGATTTCATAGTGCTTGATGTGAAAAAAGATCAAGAAATTCCTATTATTCTTGGGAAACCATTTCTAACAACTAGAAAAGCTCTAATTGATATATAAAAGGAAAAATTGACTTTATATATTCAAGATGAGTAAGTGTCATTCAACATTTTTAAAGCCCTATCTTTTTCTGACAAAGGTGATACCTATTTTAAGGTTAATTCAATGAGCAGCTGCACTAGAGAAGTAGTAAATGAAATTTGCTCTGATCAACCTTTAGTAGTTAGCATGATGGACACATCTCATACTATTAATCCTAAAATTTTAGAACAAGTTAGCTACCTAGAAGCCAATTCACCAATTTTCATAAAAAGACCATTCGAAAAGTTAAGAGAAAGACCACCAAAACTAGTCCTTTCAATTGAAAAGCCACCAAAATTGGAGCTGAAAACACTACCCACTCATCTGAAGTATGCTTTTTTGGAAAAAGATTCAGCCTTACTGGTTATCATCTCATCTGACTTAACCTCTGAAGAAGAAGAAAAGCTGTTGAGAATTTTAAGACAATAAAAGTCTACGTTGGGATGGTCAATTACAGATAGTAAAGGAATAAGCCTTTCAATCTGCATGCATAAAATACTGCTAGAAAAAGATGTCAAGCCCTGTATAGAACATCAAAGAAGGCTCAATCTAAATATGAAAGAGATAGTTGAAAAAGAAATACTCAAATAGCTCGATGCTAACATTATTTACCCTATTTCCGATAGTTCATGGATAAGCCTTGTATAAGTTGTGCCAAAAAAGGGAGGCATAATAGTGGTACCAAATAAAAATAATGAGATGATCCCGCAAAGAATAGTAATCGAATGAAGAGTTTGTATCGACTATCAAAAGCTCAACAAAGCTACTAGAAAAAATCATTTTCCTTTACCATTCTTGGATCAGATGCTAGATTGTAATATCCTAATAATTTTTTTAATAAATTTCAATAATAAAGAATATTTTTTCTATTTGGTTAATAGTGATTTAAATTTATTTCTAAATTTAAAGTTTTAGAATATTAAAGTTAATGATTATGTGGGTAAGGATTTATAAGATAAATTGTTATATTTAATAAATTATTATTATTATTATTGAATTTTGAAATGGACTATTCTTAATTTGTCAATATTAATTAGAGAATTTCCTCGCAAGTTGGGAATAATTTCTAGTATTTATGATTGAAAAAAATATATGGAGCCAATTATTTGCATTTAATAATTTAGTGGAAAATTTGATTAATCATTTTAGGATTTTAAAAATATTTACTTTAGAATTTTCAAATTAACCAAGTTATTACAAATTTTATTGAAAGAAAATTAAAAATAATTGATTTGAGCTTTTAGGTAAAATTAATCTATGAAGATGAATTTTATAATAAGTTGAGGGTTAAGATTGAATTTGGTAAAAATTGGAAGGCTGAGATTTGATCAGAAAGAGAGCTTAAAAAAGGGTAAGAAGCACGGGATTATTTCTCATGGCTTAAGTTCCAGCATCTTCTCCTTTTTATTTATTAATTTCGGTGCTTTCCCCTTTAATTTTATAAGTCGGCTGCTATCCCCAGTACGTGTTTTCTCCAGATTTTTCTGTTTAAGACCAGCTGCTGCTCTCTTTTCTCTCTCAGAAAAGCAATAGCTCCTTCTCTTTCTCTTTATGTATATATTGGGCGGTTTCTCTTTCTCCACACGCCTTCACCGCTATATCCTTCTCTCTCTCCGTGCATTTTTCTGTTTTCGGCGACTTCCTCTGTTCGGTAGTATTCCCTTCTATTTTCGATTAAGAGCTGTACTAGTGAATTGTTTGTAAGTTTCCAACGAGCTACTTCAGGCCGAATGATATCTCACTGACGCTAAAGGAGCACTTCAACTCAAGGGTAGAATACTGCACTCCTTCCTTCCTCCTCCTCCTCATCATCGGATGCAGCATCACCGCCTCTCCCCTTGGCTCTGTTCCGGATTTCGTCTAATTCTTCTCTCTGTCTTTCCCAAAAATAGCTCTCTCGGCTCTAACTGTGGTTTTGTACCACAACCGGCAGTGGAGCTATTTTTTTTCTGTCTCCCCTTAAAGCTATCGTTGCAAGATGTCTTCGCTGCTTCGGTTGGTTGTTTGGAAAATCACTGAGTGCCATAGTAAAGGAGCTGGATGACGCCATTATGAGACACTACTTCCAGTTGTTGCTGCTATCGTGTTTCTTCAACTGTTGGTACAATTGTGCCTCTGGTCACTTTTCTCTCCTCTTTGCGTCTCTCGGCCAATTGGGTGCTGTTGAGCAGGGAGCCACAAGTCATGGCAGCCAGAGCCGCGAGCTCCACCATTGATCTTTCTCTCTTGGCAGCATAATGCAGCTTTAAATTCTATTAACGCTTGTGCAGTGAAGTAAGGTTTCCTAGACATGCAGCCCCTGTAATTTGTGCTGTTTAATGGTTATTCTAAAAAAAAAATTTGTATATATATATATGGTAATAAAATAACATACAAGCATGCAGGGTTGGAGCTGTAAATAGGTGATAGAATATGTTTAAAGTATTACAAGAATATCATGATCAAAATAAAAATAAAACATTAAACCTGAGTATTTTGAAAGATCCACTTTGATGCAAATTATCTCATTTATATAAATTCTAAATCAATGATGTGGGCTTGGAAAAATATAAATTATGATGCAGAATGTTAAATATAGGAGAAATAAAGTATGGATAAACTACTTTATTCCACTTTTAGCATAATTCATATAAGAGTCATAAAAACCCTTTTCTGCAAGGTTTTGAAATTACGATATATATTCAGGAGAATTGATATTTTATACTACAAATGAAAAGTTGTTTTATTGATAGTATTTCTTATATGATTTAAGTAATCATGAAATATTACATTCTCATGTTTTAAAATGATTCACATCAAATTTAGTAATCCTTATTGTATCTTATTATTTGGATAATTGCAATGACATTAATAAAATAAGAATATTATGCTTGAAGCAATAGATTAGTATATTTGAAGTATCTATATCATAAGAATATAATATAAAGAATAGGACAATGATTTGAAAAGAAACAAAGTAAATTCAAAATATTTATAAGTTATGATGGTGAATTGTAATATTAGGAGGAAATGGAAAAGATGAACCTGGATGCCGTAGAATCTTTTAAAATGAATCAACGTTTTCAGATGAGTATATATATCTTACCACTATTTTTGTTTAAATAAAAAGATAATTTAAATATTATGAACTGTATTCTTTTTGTTAATAATTTGAGATTGAATTTCTCCTGTGGTTAAATACGACTAGCAGGGAATGGTCATTTGTGGTATAAATATAATTGTTTGTTGTGTGGATATGATTGCTTATGCTTAAAAAGCTTAATGATAATAGTTAGGATTATTGATGGAATTTGAATAAAGGTTAATGGATCAAAGTGCACAGCGAAAGCATGGTATATCAATATTAATTATTAATAGATTGATTGTGATAGGATTACATTACATATTGTAATTGTGATGCATGCTTTGATTGTCTGTAATTGTTGAACAGTTGTCTATGTGAGCTTGTGTTGGATTTGGTGATATGAATAGAGTGAAGCTTTAACGAAGTGACTACATTGTGAACTAGGCCTTATGAGACATTAAGAAAATTGAAAATTGTGCTCAAACATTGATACTAGATATTGTAGTTTATGATGAAGAGATGAGATTAAATGTCAGATGGAAAATTTTTGACCAACTGTTATGAAGGCCAGATGGAAAATACCCCGAATGATTGAGAAAAGTATAGACTAGATCCTGAAATAAAAAAGGCGGCTTTATGCATGGTTATTATAACTAAATATGTGATTAGATATGATACTAGAACTTTACCTATTATTGGATGCCATTATTGGACATGAATGTAAATGCACGATGAGACTCTGATGAATTGTTCGTATTTCAGCCTTGAAAGCTATTTGTGAATGTGTTGTCTAACTAGAATGGGTAATGCGTGTTGTTATGGCAAAGTTATGTATCAGCAAGTGGTCATACTGTCTAAGGGTTCTTGTACCGGAAAACTCTTATTCCAAATTTGGTTTCATAGGTTTCAGAATACTAGGAAATGGGTTTGTTAATAGTTTTAATTAGTCACATGTTTAACCTACGATTACCAAATGTAAAATTTGAACTTCCATAAAATAGTGGAAGATATATGCTTACTGAGTTCTTGTAACTCACTATGTTTTATTTTCAATGTCTTCAAGTTGAAATAAGCATACTCGAGCTTTTTTTTTATTTTTTATTTTGCATCCATGGAGAAGTAGAAACCGCTTAAATTGAAGATTTGACAGTTGGGGTTGTTTTGAGTTAGGATTGAAATTAATAATTATTATAAAAATTTGTTGGATGATGATATGTGTATTGTATTGATTATATATGAAAACATCATAATCCAAATTGTATTGTGCATTTGCTGTATTTGGATAATACAGGTTTTGGATTTTAAGGCATGTGGCCCTCATGGAATATCTATAGATAAGAGAGACTTTGTCCGTTTTTCGTAAAATCTTAAAGAAAATTTTTAAGTCTCTATAAAATTTGGGAACTTCTATTAGATAGAAAAAGTGAAAAATTGTTAAGGTTTGTGGAAACTGGTAACAAAATCCAGGCTGGTCATGATCAAAAGTGAGTCGTGACATAGATAAAGTAATAGGGTAAACTTATTACTGCTTCCTTAACGAATACACTGGTTATAACCAAATTTTGATTACTCCTAAAGATCAAGAAAAAATAACTTTTACTTGACCATATGGAACATTCAATTTCAGAAAAATGCCTTTTGGATTGTGCAATGCTTTTATAACCTTCCAACAGACAATGATGACAATCTTCTCAGATATAGTAGAAAGATTTATGAAAGTATTTATGGATGATTTCTTAGTGTTTGGAGAGTTTTTTAGTCTCTGCCTAGCTAAATTAAAAAAGGTGCTATAACACTGTGTGAAGGCCAATCTTGTGCTAAATTAGGAAAAATGCCACTTCATGGTGAAAGAAGGCATTGTACTAGGAAACAATGTTTCAATTTGTGGAATTGAAGTTGATCAAGCAAAAATTAAAATAATAAAAAAATTATCTCTACTTGCGATAATCAAAGGCATAAGAAACTTTCTGGGCTATGCTAGGTTTTACAGGTGATTCATCAAAAACTTCTCAAAGATCACAAAGCCATTATGCAAGTTATTAGAAAAAAGATGTTCCTTTTGTGTTCAATGAGAATTGCATGATAACATTCCAAATTTTGAAGAAAGCCTTGATCTTGACATCAATCACCGTCACTCCAAATTGGAGTTTTTCATTTGAAATAATGTGTGATATAAGCAATTATATAGTTATAGCAGTCTTGGGTTAGAGAAAAGATAAGATTTTTCATATAATTTATTATGCCAGTCAAACACTTAATGAAGTCCAAATAAATTATGTAATAATCGAAAAAGAGCTCCTTATTGTTGTATTCGCATTTGACAAATTTAGAGCCTACTTAATTAGCTCAAAAGTCATAGTCTGGATGGACCACTCAACAATAAAATGCTTGATAAAGAAGAAGGATGAAAAGCCTAGACTAATTAGATGGGCACCTTGCTACAAGAATTTCATTTAGAGATCAGAGACAAAATGGTGATCAAGAACCTCATTGCAGATCACCTTTCTCGACTTGAACTTCCCAAGCTTAAACCAGAATTGCCAATCTAAGAGGCCTTTCCAGATGAGCAGATGTTTAATATAAAATTATTGTCAACCCCATGGTATGCTAACTTTTTGAATTATCTAGCAAGTGGAATAATGCCATAGAAGCTCTCTGAACAACAAAGGAAAAAGTTCATAGCCAATATGAAGTATTACTTCTGGAAAAATCCATTCTTATATAAACATTGCCTAGATAAAATCATTAAGAGATGTGTTCTTGAAGAAGAAATAACCAGTATCCTTTCCCATTGTCATCCATTCCTTTATGGTGGTCATTTTGGAGTAAATTGAATTGTTGCTAAGGTCCTTCAATTTGGATTCTATTGGCTTACTCTATTTAAAGACTCTTAAACCTATGTAGCTACTTATGATAAATGCTAAAGAATAGGAAACATCTTTTAGAGACATGAAACCTCATTGATTAACATTCTAGAGGTAGAGTTATTCAATGTATGGGATATTAACTTTATGGGCCCTTTCCCATCTTCATTTGGTAACCAATTCATTCTAGTAGCTATAGATTACATATTTGAATGGGTAGAGGCAACAGCTTCTCCAACAAATAATTCTAGAGTGGTTGTGAAGTTTCTGAGGAAGAATATATTCACAGGATTTGGGGTACCTAGAGCAATCATAAATGATGGAGGCAAACATTTCTGCAATCAATAACTTCAATATGTGCTCACTAAATATGGAGTAACTCACAAGGTTGCAACTCCTTATCATCTACAGACCAGTAGGCAAGTAGAGATATTGAATAGAGAGCTGAAATGGATTCTAAAGAAAATAGTAAATTCTAACAAGAAAGATTGGGCAAAGAAGCTTGATGATGCATTACGGGTTTACATAACAGCATTCAAGACCCCAATTGGTACATTTCCTTACCAATTGATTTTTGGCAAGGCATGTCATTTTCTAGTTGAATTGGAGCACATGGCATATTGGGTAGTAAAGGCATTAAATTTTGATTTGAAGATAATTAGTGAAAAGAGGCTAATGCAGCTAAATGAACTTAAAAATTTTCGCCAACATACTTATGAAAATGCTAAGCTTTACAAGGAAAAGATAAAAATGTGGCATGATAAGAGAATTATGAAAAGGGAGTTCACATCAAGATAAAAAGTACTTCTCTACAACTTAAAATTAAAACTCATTCTAGGAAAATTGAGATCAAGGTGTTTAGGACCTTTTACTGTAGTTCAAGGTTAGCTATATGGAACTGTGGAGATTCAAGATGGTGATTGAAAATTCAAAGTGAATTGCAAAAGATTAAAAGAATACAATAATAATGCACTCAACAACTTAAAGACTATCATCGTACTTGAGGAACAAGCTAGTAAGTTCTAAAAAAAAGAAAAAAAAGAAAAAAGAAATAAAGCAATAGATTAGGAATTTGTCTAGTTAAAGACGTTAAAGAAGAGCAGCTACTTAGGAGGCAACCCAAGACTTCTTTTTCTACTCATTCATTTTCTCTCGATTCACTTAAGCACACATCACACAACATTTTCACTTACAATTTCAGCTTTCATCATTCTCATTATGGAGGAATCCCTTGCAAAGCTTAGAATTAGATTCCCTACTTTTCCTTAAGATGTGCTTAGGAAAAATTTACAACTGTCGACTGGAAAGGATGAAGACATAAGTCTTTGGTTCTTCCTAAGGATATACACTGGATAATTAAAGTTAAGGTACATTTAGCAAGTGAGTTTAATAAATCATTTGTTAAACGTATGCCAAGAATGGGAAAAAGTTCTTACTAAAAAAAGAGAAGAGCTAAAAGAATGGGAATTTGCCATAAGTGTGTGAGGTGGAATTGTAACAATCTCTATGGGAATAAAGGAATGATTTCAATAAATCGAGAAGACAAAATTTAATTCATAAAGGATGGACTAAGTAAAGAGTCATTAGATGATATTATTCAGACTTTTGAAACACATCCTAATTGAGATGTTCATGTTGTTCTTTTTTATTTAATGAAGTTATTCAGCACAAAAAAAGAATGCTACAATCTCCGGAATTTGACAATAAAAGACCTTGTTTGCCAGTTTATAAGAAAACTAGATAGGAAGCAAATCCTCAGCTCGTAGAAGCCATTACTAGACAAAAAACCAAAAGAAGATGTGAGTTACAATCAGAACTATTGTATATATTAATGCTTGTCTGCTTTACCTTTCCTTTATTTTTTATCTTTACGACTGCTTTTTAACTTTCTTTATATTTCTTTCCTTTTTATTTTACCTTTTCAGCTACTTTTTGGCTTTCTTTACATTCTGCTTTGTTTAATTTCTTCATGCCATTATTGCACTTGATAGTTCTTCATAACATTTTTCAAATTGACATTGTATGATTTGCGTGATCTCCTTATTTTTACTTTTCTTTTATAAAGATGCATTTCAGCAACCACACCATGAAAATGTTTGAAAGTGAGAGTAATGAAGAAAAAAAAAAGGTAAAAGGCTATCAAAATGTAGATTTAAATTTATCTATGTTTTTGGTGAATCTTATGATGGAAAGAATAGAGAATTTCTGGTAGCAGCAAATGATCTTGGTCATGTATTAATTGCTAGAAAGACTAACTTTGTATATAAAGGAAGACTTCATAGCTTAAAAGGAAGTGCAGTAATTTTTGTAAACATTAGGGGGAGCAAAATACTAAGTATCCTTGTAAATGGTTTGGATAATAAGAAATACACCATCGGTAAACAATTAAAAGTTTCAAGCTTGCCTGAACATATAGGAAGTATGCTTTACAATGCTAAAACCTTTATTACTTTACCTGATTGTTTGGAAGCACTAGATGGAATTTCTAGCATTGCATATTGGGTTAACTTAAACTTTCATAAAAAATCAATAGGTTTATTAAATGTTAATGATTTGTATGATAGTTTGTTATCTTTTTTAGATCATGTTGTGGAATAGGAATTCATACCCCAAACGACTCATTGTGCCATAATGTCTGCTTCAACTGCTGATCAATTGATCGACCAACTATAAGGCTATGCACCTAAACCAGATCCATTAGTCAAAAAGATAGATTGGTAATCTCCAAACAGTTGTATGAAGTACGAGCCAAACACCACTCTCCGGTTGTAATTTTCTTTACTTTTATGGTTTTACTCTCAAAATTTCTTTTATGTGTGAGTTGCCTATATATCTCCTATTTAATAAACACTTTTACTAATCTACTGAAGATATTGGGGACAATATCTACACTAGGTTAGGGGAAAAAAGTAAAAAAAAACTTCTGTTAGGATATTTTGTTAGTAAAATCATGAGATTTATTATGTATGAAAAGGATGGTCGACTAAAGAGTTATTTTTACCTCTTGATATGAATCTTTTAAAAAAAATAAAGAGACTTTGTTTTGACCTATCTTTAAAAAATTGGTTTTCCTACTTATTAAGTACTTTTCAATAATTTTAAAGATTTCATAACATGATTGAATAACTTTCTTGCTTTTGAAAATTGATGGGTTTGGCAATGGATTTTGAGTTGGATGGATTGAGTTGGAAACCCTTAATCATGAGCTTTTGAGCTTACTTATTTAATTATTACTATATTTCTTGTGTGCAATTTTTACCTATTAAGTTGTCACTCTAGAACTTGTGTAAAATTTGGTTGAGATTACAATTCATATGCATACTCAAATATGGTAAAAGCATTTTTTTATTTTAGCTAGAACCAAATAGCTAACCTTGTAGTTTTACCATTGATAAGCCTCTTTGAGCTTAATTAATCATTTCTTTGTTTTTAGCCTATTAACACATCATTTAATGAAATATCAAGTTTCTTTACTTAACTCTAGGGATTAGTAAAGCATTTGACTCTTTATAAGATAAGTTCTTGACAAAGTGTGGGGGTATATATATTATTAACTTCAAAGTTGCAAGGGTCTTCTTTCAGAAAAAAAGAATATAAAAAATAAAAAAAATAAAAAAAGAGAAAGGAAAGAAATTAATGGGTGTTTGAATTTAAATGTTAGGTTGCTATGCTAAAATCAAAATTGTTCATTAATTATTCATATTTCAATTGCTCTGTTAATTTCTTTCTTCATTTTAACATTTAATATCCCAATTATATCTTTCCTTTTACCTCGACCTCATTACAACCCCTAATAAGACCTTTTGATTTGAAATGTACATATGAATCAGGTAGTGAAAATTAAGAATTTATACAAGTCTATGGTAATGCAATCTCTAATAGGTTGAATTTGAGTGAAATACTTACGTATAAACATTTGAGAGAGGATAAGCTATAGTGATTTTATCATCTTGGTTCATTCCTTCTCAGATGAAGTTGTAATTCCTTTTTGGTTTTAAATGCTGAGATTTGTTAATTCATGAACGCTATGATATTTTTATACTTTAATTGTTGTCTTTCTTATGATTTTGCACTCTTGATCTCATGGGAACTTTAGTATTAGTATTAGTATTAGTATTTTTTATTTTGTATTTGTCGAAGGACGTCCAAAAGATAAGTGTGGGAGAATTTGATAAGTAAAATATTTACATATTTATTTTTCCTTATATGATGCATTTTTTTATGTTATCTAAGCTTAATTTAATAAGTTTGGTTGCATTTTGTGGACGAGTTGTGATTTTGAGAGGAAATTAGATTTTTCAGATAATGCTAGATTTTAACCCTATTTTAAGTTTTGGGTCATATCTAGAGTTATAGGTATCGGATTAGATTGTTCTTTTTATGGGTCAAAAGCTAAGAAAGAACCCTACAACTTTTATGTTTAAAAAAAAAAAAACTTAGTTTAGCCCTTAAAGACCTTAAGTTCTGCTTACAAGTTAAAATAGTAGTTTTCGACGAATCTAACTTTTGCTCACTAATTTGACCATAACTGGAGCTACAGATGTCAAATGTAGGAGTTCCTTAACATTCAACTCTACAATTCTCATGTTGATTGAAAAACATGAATCAACCATTTTGATTGCCAAAAGTTAGCTATAATCCAGAAGAATGGTTGCTACAAGAATTAAGGTTGTTAACTAATGGTCAAGGTTGGTAGCTAATGATCAAGATTGATAGTTAGGCAAGTGAAATCCTTGCACAAACTCATCTATAAATAGCAAGGAGTAGAAGACACAAAGGGGAGATTGTAATGTCCCGAATTTTCAATTCTATTATTTGAATCTCTAAATTCTAAGGTCGTAGAAACGAAGAGCACGTTTGAATTAGCTTAGTGGGTGAATCTTAAGTTGAAAGGAATTAAGTGTAAGGGTAAATGAAATTTTGAAAGAAAAGGATAGTAGGAAAAGAATTAATTTTCCTAAACAGTATGGATGATCAGAGAAGGTTAGAAAATCCTAATATAAGGAGTTGTCTAAGTCTGACAGTGTAAGGAATTTTAAATAGACAGAAACCCTATGGACTAAATTGCAAAAGTGCATAATCGAGTGTGGTTAAAGTGAAATTAACCAAGAATTTGGGATCTAATATGAATAACCAAGATTTTGGGGTGTAATATGTGATTTTAATTAGTGTGGCCAATAGACACATAACAAGTGTCCTTGTTAGAAGAAAATGGACAAGTGTCCTTATTTGAAGAAATGACAAGCATAGCCTTACTTTTGGTGAAAAAAGGACTAAATTACCCTTGGAAATTTCAAAAATGGCAAGAATGCCCCTAGAAGCTTCATGAAAACCCCACCCTCTTCTCCATTTCTCCAAAAGCTGCAGAAATCTCCATGAAAGAAGCTTAAGACGTGTGAGAGAGAGAAGGAAGAGAGAGAAAGTTTCTCTTAGCTTTTTCACCCAAAAATACTTAGATTCAAGCTAAGGTGTAGAAGGGAAAGTTGCTCTTCTCATCAAGCTCTATCCATTGATGTGCTTAGATTGAGGAAAAACTCAAGTTTGATTAAGTTTGGGGAGCTCCAAGTGAGGATTTTCAAGTTGCACCAAGAGGTAAAAATATTCTCCTCTAAGAGCTCTTTATTATACTCTTCTTAGTTTCTTGAAATCTTGAGGTTGGTGTGGTCAAGGGTGATTGAACATGGAGTTTAGGATGATTTGAATATGTTTAATGGTGTTTTGGATGTTGTTATGCTAATCTATGGCTTTGGTTTGGTGTAAAAATAGCAAGAAACATGATGTACACATTTGGGTTTTAGAGGCATAATGGTGCATGTGTAGTATTGGCATGATATGTTTGGAACTTGGCTAAATTGATGAAGTTAGAATAATTTTCATGAACTATAAAGCCTATGGAAGATGAAACTTTGAATTATGAAAGTGTTTGTGTGCATGTTCCCTTTTGAGAAGCCAAAACTATGAATATGAAAAAGAAGGAAGGAAGGAGTTTTAGCTGTTTAATGTGTTTTCGGAGGATCAGTGATGTACACGGGGTAGAACACGTCCCGTGTTGTATCCCGTGTTCTTCGTCGAAGCTGATCAGTGTGCTACACGGGGTGCAACACTCCCCGTGTTTATTTCAGAATTGAAGGGCAGTCAGGTACACCGGTTAGAACACGGCCCGTGTTAACCCCCGTGTTCTTTGTCGAGTAACCCAGTGAGGCCTCGAATTGATCCAGTGAGAAACACAGCCCTGAACACGGGGTATGGGACCCCCGTATTCTTTGTTAAGTGAACTTTTTGGCTTGATTTCTTCAGGATTTGCATGGTTTTGCCTTTGGAACCTTTTCTAATGCTCATATGTGTATTTGTATAGACTAAGGAGTGACAAATTGGAAAGACAAGGGAAGTTATAAAGGAGTTTTAGTGAGGGCAAAGGAAACATCACATTGGGAGCTTGTAAAAGGTAGCTAGCTTTATCCTTAAGCTGTTTTCTATTTACATGATTTTCTGTATTTTATACCATTGTATGGAATGTGTATGGAATTGTTGTGCACGCATTCCGGGAAGATAGTAGAATACTGTGTTTGGCCTATGGCTCTAGTCCCCGGAATGATAATGAAATTACTGTGTGCACACCCCGGGAAGACAGTCAAATATTGTATGAGTAAGGCCTATGGCCCGAGTTATCCCCGGGATGGTAATGAAATTGTTGTGTGCGGTACCTATGGCTAGACACCTCGGGAAGACAGTGTGGAACTGTATGTGTAAGGCTTATGGCCTGAGTTCACCCCGGGAAGACAGTGAATTGCTGTGTGAGGCCTAGGTACGATTATCTGTGATGGCCATCTAGATATTGATATGAGTCCTTGAAGGGGCTTGTTGATTGCTATGTGTGATGCACATTTCTTACAATGGTACGGAATGAGATGATAAAGAGATGACAAATGATTAATTGTTTTTGAAATGTATGTTTTACTTGCTTAAGGATATGGAATGGCTCAATATATTTTTACAGTGATGGCTAGCTACTGGGAAACTTTGTTTCTCATATTTTTGTGTTGTTACTAACCATTCCAGGTGATGCTTCTAAAGGCCCTCTCGGCAAAGGAGAGTAAAGTTTTGAAGTTGTATATTAAAAATGATTGTACAGTTAGTGATATTGTAAATGATGGATGTATGTTTTGTAAGTTGAACTTGTTGTATAATCACATGACCCTTGCCTAAAGTGTATGAGATACATAAATTTGTGGTATTGTGAGTTAGCCTAGAATAGAAGGCAAATTAGTATGCGATAATTACCTATTTAACGCGGATTAATGTGTTAATGAGTAAGGGAGTTACAGAGATAATCTTAGAGAATAGTTTAGTTCATGCATTTTTAGTTCTTCTTATATGCCTCCTAAATGGAAGGCTAGACAGTCCTTCTATATGGATGGTTTTACCTCCTATATAGATGGATAATATTTCTATTTTCATGCATTTGTAATTGTATCTTTATGTTTTTATCATAAATGTGATGATATTTTTATTTTATTTTAAGTTTATTTTTAATTTCATTATGAAATAAATCTTCATTTTCCTAAGATGATGACGTAGTTTAATAATAATGGATTGAATTCTAATATATTGAACTAAGTTCAATTATCTTCTCCTTAATTGAGTTTTAATTATTGTTCTTAATGCTTTCAATTGATTGACCACCTTTTGAATGATCTTAATATGCATGTTGAGACCAAAAAGAGATGCATGTGTATGAATCCTATAATTAAAATCATAAACTACATATGAAATAGGAATATATTCATATGGTTTGTGTAGTATTAACGAGTTCTATAAATCTTAATACATAATTAGTTGTTTTAATTCACATAGGAATATAGTGAATTTGTAATTAATTATTGAATTACTTGACCTTGGAAGAAGTTAGTAATTAATTTAAGGAAACTCGACTATCAATTAAAGGGTTAAAATTGGATTAGAATAGATAGATGATTCAATCCGAAATTATTCAGTAAAGTCTGATCCTTAGTACTTTATTTATATTTGTTTTTACTCCAATTGAATTCATATTTATTTTAAATATTTTTGCATAAATTTGTATTTAATTACTTAAATTCCTGATTAATTAATTCACCAAATAGTGTTAAGATTATTAATTTTGGTACTTAGTAAAACAATCCTCCTGGGAACGATACTCTGCTCATCACTTTATTACTTGTTTATGGCGGTGTACACTTGCACTAATTGATAAACCATTTCACACGTAACACCTAACCTTTATTAAGACTCAATTGAACTCGATCAAAATCAAAATAAAGTAAAAGTTAGAGAAATTCAACCAAAATATACTAAATAATCGCAAAACTACTCAAATCAGAAAGCCTATCCTCTAATTCATCTATCCAACAATAGCTAATTGAATTGATTCACAATTGAAAAAATAACCCAATCAACCGCTTCAAGAATAATCACATAAACAATTAACTAACAAACCATTTATAGAAAATTATCAATATAATCATCAATAAAAGAGATAAATGAATACAGATAATCAATTAAACATAAAAAATGAATAGTGAAGTCTTAAAATCAATTAGAAATAGTGTACAAAATCTTTTGAACTAAAAAAAGAGAGTTTAGCCACTTATAGCTTAAAAGCTCAAAGCACTAAAGAAAGAAAATTTCTATTTTGCTTATTGTTGAATTACCTTTTGTTAGCTACATTTTTACCTTATATATACCTTGTAATTTTTCTTAACTAAATTACAAACACTTAAGTCTAACTTTTAGCTAACTAATGAACTAAACTTTTCATAATTTGGAGGCTTGTAATCCAAGTTATAACCTAAACACTAAAATAGGTCTAAAATTGTCTTATTCATATCATTTTAGTTGGGGATGATTTTCCACTTTTAAAATTATGTCACTTTATCTCCAAAAGCTTAGAAACATGTTGTTTTAGGTTTTAACTAATTTAGGTACTAGAATTTTGTAATTTAGTGTAATATCTCAAGTTGAATTTAAAGTTTTATAAATTTTGATCCTTATAGATGATTATTTATTTATTCAATTAATATTTAATTTTAAATTTATTATCCATATTAAAGGATTTATAAATATTAAAATAATATTAATGATAATGTTTAAAATATTTTTTTATGATGATTATTGATTAGAGATTCAATTAAAATAATTTTACAAGAAATTTCTCACAAGTTGAAAAATTACTTTTAATAAGTATGGGTGCATGGATTTATGAAATAATTTATATTTTTTAGAATTGTGAAAATTTGAAATACATTTATTTTAAATGATCATTATTGATTTGAAACTTATTTAAATATTTTCTATAAATATTTTCCCATTAGTTGGAATAATTTTATTGATCATGGGTGTAAGATTTTGTGAAATAAATTGTTTGAATTGGATAAATTATTTTTTTAGGAAAGATTGGACATAATGAAGTTAAGATCTTTATTTTTAGAAAATTTGAGTAAGCATTAATTTTAAAAGAAATGGATAGCTAAGATTTAATAAAGAAATGTTGAATAACTAAAATCAATGATTGAGATTAACTAGATTGAAAATGCAAAGTTGAGATTTCTTAAGGAAAAGTAAGCTTACAATAGGGTGAGAACACAAGATAAAAACCCTAAGTTGCATTTCTTTTATATTTTCCTTATCTAATAAATTCCAATTCACTCTATCATGTTCTAATTTCATTTCTCTCCCTCCTAACTTTCTCATCCCTCTTATGTCTCCGTCTCTGTCCTTTTCTTCTCACCAGGTCGTCAGTATGTTGTGCCATCCTCCATATGCATGATTGTCTCTGACAATTGGTGGCTAGCTTATGCTAGGAAGAAGCTACAAGATGCAGTTGATTTCATGTTACGACAAGGCATTACTATCGACTTTAGTTTCTGACATCGATGTTGTTCTTCTGCTAAAATAGCTCTAGCGAGCTTCTAAGAATATTGAGCTAGTAAGTTGCTATTTTCTCTCCTTTTGTAATATCCCTAAGAGACTTTTTTCAAGAATTATTCTTAAAGTATCAAAGTAAATTAATATTTCTTAATTAAACGTGCTCAGCTCAGGCAAATTTTAGTGATGGGTAACTTTCTGGGAATTTTTTCAAACCCTTTGAAATATTAATAGAGATAAAATTTGAGTTAAAATATTGTTAGAAATGTGCCCAAAAGATTAGAGGAATTTCGATAGAGCCTAACTCGATTTTAAGGGCTCGGGTAAGTTGAAATTCGGTAAAATGAGTTTGGAATTGATATAGATCAATTTGGATCATTTAAATTCCTTTTGGAATGATTTGACATGTTTTCTAATAAGCCCAGATTAAATCCAAGGACTAAATTAAAAATCGGCTAAAGAATTTTGGGTAAAAGTGAAATTTTGAAAAGATTTGAGATCAAATTGTAATTTTTTAAAAAATTTGAATTTTGGCCCATTATTTTTATATTAATTTTGGACAATTTTGGGCTAAGGAGAGCCCAGAAAATTTCATCCTTAGCTGCTGCAAAACAGCAAGAAAAGTATAAAAAAATTTCATGGATTTTGGGCTAAATTGCAAAAAGGTCCATTTTCTAAAAAGTTGTAGAAAAACCCTAGAAACCTTGAGAAAACTTCATTCAGCTCTTCTTCCCCCTCATTTGCACGAAATTGCAGCTGTCATAGGATATTTTTTTCAAGCTTTTAACGCAACTAAATACACAAATAAGACCAATCAACCACAAAATTTCAAGTTCTTGCTACTTGCTTGCTTGAATTGCTAGGAGAAATCATCAAAACTTGGGACTCTCATCTTCTTCTTCTTCAAATCAGAAACTCTATCATTTAGGGAAAAACTTAAAGCTTTGAAATATAAAAGTTCAGAAGTGAGTGGCAACTCACTTGTTTCCCCTATGAATTTTATTCCAATAGAATGTTAGATTAAGTGATTAAATTGTCAATTTATGGGTTGTTTGTGTGTGGCCATGTGTGGAGGCATGGTTCTGGAATTTTATGGTTGGATATGTTTTTTAATGTTATTGGAGTGTAATTAAGTTGGGAGAAAGGCTAGTAATG
This sequence comes from Sindora glabra, assembly GCA_020226215.1. Taxonomy (NCBI): domain Eukaryota; kingdom Viridiplantae; phylum Streptophyta; class Magnoliopsida; order Fabales; family Fabaceae; genus Sindora; species Sindora glabra. Next base: position 69,432,706 of record CM035232.1, on the reverse strand, counting down.
AAATTGAATGGCCTTAGAATAAGCCTTCATGCAAAAATTGTTACATTGGTGTATGTTGATAACTTTCTGAAAATTCAGGAAAATTCAGAACAAGATACTTAATTTGGTGAGACTCATAGGAGTCTTTAAAAATTAGATTCCAGCCATTCTAGGGTTCCTTATAATGTTAGGAATCATGTATAATTTATTGGGAATTTCTGGACATTTTTAGAAATATGAAATAGGGTCTTATATGTGTATAAGTCCAATTCAGCTAAGACAGAACGTTAATAGTTTTTGCTTCTGTAATTGAATTAATTGAGGCCCTTACAAGTGTTGAAAAATTATGAAAAAATTTATGAAAATCCTTCAATATGTTGGGAAAATTGTGGCAAAATTTTGTGGTAATTTAAGTTCATTTTCTTAGTCAAATAAATCCTTATATTTCAGAACTCCAGTGCTGTCCAGTATTGGAACTGATTTGGAAGGGCCTCATCTACGAATTTTCTAGGCAGATTATATTGATTACTTATTAAACCTAAGGGATCATATTTGTCAATTAAAATATTGGGGACATCATATATTTATTTGAGAAATTTTGGAGATGTTTTAGAAGTCATAAAGGTCCCTTGTTGTAATACACCCTTTGTTGCCCTGTTCTGATAATCTGCACTTGAACAGTACTGTTGATTTAATATTTGTGAAATACACTAAATATTTGATGCTTAGAAATACATTGTGATGATATTAGAATATGATTGGAATAATGTGTTGAATTAGTGCAATTATTTGAATGTTCTTTAGTGGTATAGAATATAGTGATAGATTAGATTGAGTTATGAAATGTTCAATGTATTGAAATTGTGATACATTATGAGAATATGCAATGATTATACTCTTTAATGTTAAATTTGAAATCTATACTTGTTACATTGATAAAGGAAAATTAATTAGGTTGCTAATGGCTAGTTGGTATTGACCATACTTTGTTATGATGGATTGACATGATTTTACCTTAATTAGCACGAAAAGCCTTCAAAGGCTCATTTGTGTTACTTAATACATGTGGGGGGGATTGACCTATAGCTTGCAGTATCCTTTTAGAAGAAGGAGAGGGGTGGTAAGAAGAGGGAAAAGGTTGGAGGCGAGTGGGATAAGTTTGGTTTGAAGAAATAAAGAGGAAACCTATATACCATACTAGCCAGTTCTATTAATGTAATATTAATACATAATGCCTATGATAGGTGATAGATATTAAATATGAATAAAGCTATGTATATGGAATTTATCTAATCTTCCTAAATTTGTATTAAAGAAAACTGATCAGGAAAAATCATAGGGATAAAGATTAAATAGCTACTCACTGAGTATTTTATATACTCATTTTTTTCAATGTTATTTTATTTTACAAATAAAGAATAAGGAGCTCCAACAGAAGATTGATATACTGCATAAAACTTTCTGAGTGTGACAAAAATTACTATTTTAAGTCATTCACTATATAGTTAAAGTTTATGTGTATTACTAAATAATTTTGTTATGCTATTGTATATTAATATCATAAATTAACTTTTCTTGCACGTGCAATGCAATTTACTTTACTTATATTATTAGATGCTATCATATATTTCCCTTTTATTGTAAAATAGTCAGATATAGTTTCTTACAGGCTTGTAAAGATGTTTGATTAATTAGATACCAGTTAGATGTCTTTACGCCAGTCACAATACCTAAAATTGGGTCGTGACACCTTTGTTGTTAACTTATAAGGGTGATTTGTGGCTAGTTTAGACATCAATAAAAGAGTTGTGACTCCTCTTCAACCATCAGTGTTTCAGCAAGCCTTCACCGCCTGCGAGCTAGGGTTGAGCTCTTCAGATAGGTGAGCATTCTTAGATCATAAAATTCTAATTTTTTTGATAAATTAAAGCTTAACTCAAGAAATCTCATTTTTATATATTTTGAGAAAAATGACTTTGCTTCTAAAAAATGACATTTTTATACTATATGATCTTAAAGTGCTATGGTTAAAATATTTTGAAGGGATATATTTTTATATTTTGTAAGATCCCAATTTGATCCAAACAAAAATCCATTTGCATGTTATGCTAATACATGAGGAAAATATATCTTTTTATGTTGAAAATGTTAGAATGATATAAACAGGGCAAATATGATATTATATATTTAATATTTGGAAAGATGTATACATAATCAAAGAAATCTATTAATGTGTGACATTGGGTGATACTACTAAAATAGAGTTGAGAATTTAGGAAAGGAAATGATAATCTAAAATGATTAAATGAGTAATTAGAGCTTGAAGCATTAATATTTATATCTATATGGTCTCGATCTAAAAATCCCTAAATAATAGCATATTTGAATTAAAAGTAAATCTTAGGAATGAGTTGATAATGTGGAGTGCTAGTATATCATGATTTGAATGTGAAATCATAATATCTAGAGATAAGATAAGTGATGCCTTTATGAATAGAAGTCTTTTAAGGCCTTAAGGTTTAATATTTTATTTATATGATTATAATCTAAAAATCTTCATATTAAGGTAAATCTTTGATTAATGTATTAGTTTTAGAAGCTGGACAAAGTATAATTTGAGATATTAAAATATGATTGTATTGTGATTAGAACTTAGAAATAGAAAGTTTGGAAAGAAAATGGATGATATCAATATTTATGATTCTGATATATTATCATAAATTATAAAGTAAGAAGAAGTGAATGATGAAAATGAAATAATCAAAGATTCTTGAAGTGTACATGGATTCTCAAGTGAGTATATATCTCACCATAGATTAGTATTTTAATAAAGTATATTTTAATTATTATGAATTATTTCTTTTGTTAATGGCATAGATTTCATATTTACTTGTAAACTTTGTTTCATGATATAAATGTAATTAGCCATTGAGTGATTATGAATGGATCAGAGTGCACAGCAGAAGTATGGTGGTGATGGTCCTAATTATTGATAGAATGTGATTGAGTTCAATAATATTTATATGTTATGGTCATATTCTATTGCATGCTTGGTATTGTCCAATGATACATTTAGCTACTTGGTATTGAGGTTTTACAAATAGTTATGATATAAGAATCAATCTCTCTTGTGTATATTACTTGTAAATTATGCCAATATTAAGATTGGAAATAGTGAATGGTGAAGAAGTAATGTTGTGTAAGTTGGACGAAAAATTCCTGACAAATTGTGTGAATGAAATATGATTGATTTAAGAACTGGATGGAAAATTCTTGGTAAATAGTTAAGAGAAATATAGCATTGAACTGGAAATCAAAAAATGACCATACATATGTCTACTATAACTAAATGTGTGATACGATATGATATTAAAAATTGTCTGTCATTAGATGTTTACTACTAGTGTGATTAAGATGATTTATTTGTAATTAGCCTTAATGGTTGTATATGATTGTGATGTCTATCCAAAATGGGCAATGTATGATACGATGATAATGATGTCGTGCATTGTCAGATAATTGAAATTATTATGATTTATGATGAGAAGTATAAAACCTAAGTTGTGCAAGTGGATACTTTACTTCATTCGAGGCTTGGTTTCACATATTTAGAAACTCAAGGAGCTTGGGTTGAAATTATTTCCCTAATTAAACTTTTAACTAGCATGAAACTATTTAATATAAATGAATTAAGATTTAGAAATGGTAGTTCTATGCTCACTAAGTTCTCATAACTCATTCATTTAATTTTTATAATATTTTTAGGTTAAAACTTAAGCTTGTTGCATTCATAGAGAATTAAGACTGCCTTATGAAAATATTTAACAATTGAGAATGCAATCAGCATTTAAATAGAGACTTGTTGATTTGTATGATGTGTTGAATTGTTGTATATGTATAAGATTGAAATTGTGATGTATTGTGTGTATGTATATGATTCTGTCGTATTTAGATAAAAATCGATTTCATATTATAGGGCATGTGGACCTCGGACAGTGTTCCCAAAAAAGGGCAAACTCCATTTGTTTTTCCATAAGAATTTAAAATGAATTTTAAGTCCCCTTATAAGTGGGAAACTCTCGTTAGATAAAAAAGGAGAAAAATTGTTATGGCTTATGAAAATTATATATCGGGATCCATGTCAATCACGATCAAGTTAGGTCGTGACATTTAGGCTTCTAGAACTTGAATTATAGGCTAAACAATTAGGAAAAATCAAGTCTACTATACTAAGATAACAACAATGGATCAGCTTTAAGGCCAAATTTCACCCGTCAAATGTTTGAACTACTCTTCTATATAACATAAGTTGTAAAGAATCATCTTAGCTTTCCACCATATAACGATTAGCCCGAATGGAAGTACAAAGATCAAGTTATGGCTAAAATATGAAATAATGTCAAATTCCTACAATTAGTCATTATATTCTATTTAACCTAAAACTTATGATTTATTCCAAAATAAGCCTAAATCGATAAAAAAAAACATAATTACGCCCTAAAAGACCTAAATACAAGAGAAATAAGTATAAAATATTGTGTATATTAATAGTTAAGCCTAAATAGGTCAACAAGTCAAATCAGGCTTCTTAAATTTTATAAATAAGTTGGACCAAGTTGAAATTTTAGCTCATAAACAGGTTATAAGCCTAGCCTAGGCCAAGGCCAATAAATTTTAAAATAGGTTTAGTCTATTTATACTACGATCTAGCTTGGTTTGACTTGTTTCCACCCCTTATTATCATTTATAAGATAGATAAAGTATCATAAGATGATTGAAAGTGTGACTTAAAACCAGAAAAGTCTCATAGCTAGCATTGCATTAAAAAAGAGAGAAAGAGAAAGATCCTATAGGTTAGACTAAAGTATTCAACTACTCATGTGGATACCACAAAGGCATTACCCTTTTAGATGGCATTTGTGATTCATGACAATTCTATTCATGATCAAATCATTCGGATGCTGATGATCAAATTGTTCATTAAAAAGTAGAAGTAGATTTTTCTTAACAAATGTGTTTAGGGTTTAAGAAGTAGAAGTAGATTTTTCTTAGCAAGTGTGTTTCATGCAACAAAAGTATAGACATAAAACTAGTTTATGCTTCTTTCACTTGAATTTGTAGTGGATTTTGGTATAAAATTTTAAAACTTTCACTATGTTTTCAATCTAAAACATAAGTCAGATTAATTTTTTTATTTGATTTGACGTATATTTGATATATAAGTGAATCATTTTTCTTCATTGCAAAAAACAAAAATAACGAAATCCTTTATATGAAATCACATCTTTTTATTTTATTATAATTTCACATTTTTTGAGTTAAGATGTATGAGATACATTTTTATTTGATTCCATGATTGATTGATTTTGTTTAAGTGAAGACAGATAGTACCGTAATGGCTTTACATGAAATGGATTTCTTTGCATTAATGTGTGAAATGTAATTACAAAATTCTTAGGTTTTGGGGGAAAAAAAGCAATTTCATTTTTGACTTCTTTTTTAAAAAGCAAACTAATTTCATTTTTTTTAAATGCGAATCATCATTTACAAAAATGAAATGGTTTCGTTCGTGAATGTGCTTTTATTATTTATTATATATATATGTATGGATGGATGGATAGGTGTATATATGTATATGTAAGTTTTTAATTTTCGAATCAAGATTAGTAATAAAACATTATGAGTTGGTGTGTTTCTTAAAGCTAAAATATTTTTAAGACAATTCCTAACAAGTTATAATTCAAATCCAAAACTCCAATTTGTTTTAAAATTAAAAAGATTAATGAAGATCTTAAATTTTTTTATTTAAAATAGTTTCTTGTAATGTTTGCATGTTTTTATATGTTACATGATGTATGGTGCATACTATAGCTTATTTTAGTCTAATGTAAATAGAATTTTATTTTATTAGTTGTAATTTTAAATTAGAACCTACAAGTCATGCCTCTCTCTATTATTTCATTTTTTTATTTGTATGTTATCTTCTCACCTAACTCTTTTTGCATGTAACTCAAGGTTTCTTCTATCAAATGTAATGTAAGTCATACACAACATCCTTAGAGGATTTAGAATCACAAAGCAACCATATGAGGATTACTATGGAATGCACTTAGAGAAGCTATTGCACCATTGGTTGATTAGTTGGTCCTTTCATTGGCTTGGGAGGATATATGTAGTTACGGAGCCATACTATGTCACATTTTTATTTTATACTTTATTTAATGTATAAGATATGTTTGACAGTGTGCATAAATAAAAAGGCTAATAATGGTAAGATTTAAATAATTAAATTAATTAAATCCTTCAATGCAAATATTAAGTTAGTAATAATCTATGATACCTTCCAATGCTTGACAACCATTAAAGCCTAGATTAACATAAAGTAGGTTCGTCAAAGCAAAGTACCCATCTATTTTAGTAAGATGCAATGGGATAATACTGATATCTAAATGTCAGTTATTAGGTTTAAATTAACTGGGCAATCTTAAGGCATATAGTTAGGCTTTATTTCATAAGATGGACTAAAATAATTATTGTTCATTCAACTATCCAAGAGTTGTGTAATGTCCTAAATTTTTTTAATTCTATCATTTGAATCTCTAAATTCTAAGGTCGTAGAAACGAAGAGCACGTTTGAATTAGCTTGGTGGGTGAATCTTAAGTTGAAAGAATTTAAGTGTAAAGGTAAACAAAATTTTGAAGGAAAAAGGGATAGTAGGAAAAGAATTGATTTTCATAAGCAGTATAGATGATCAGAGGAGGTTAGAAAATCCTAAAAAGGGGAGTTATCTAAGTCTGACAGTGTAAGGAATTTTTTTAAACAGACAGAAACCCTATGGACTAAATTGTAAAAGTGCAGAATCGGGTATGGTTAAAGTGAAATAACCAAGAATTTGGGATCTAATATGAATAATCAAGATTTTGGGGTGTGATATGTGATTTTCTTTTAGTGAGACCAATAGACACATGACAAGTGTCATTATAAAAAGAAAATGGCAAGAATAGCCTTATTAATTGGTGAAAAAGGACCAAAATACCCTTGGAAATTTTAAAAAGGACCAAAATACCCCTTGAAGCTTCATGAAAGCTCTTCTTCCTTCTCATTTCTTCTCCAAGCTGCAAAACACCTCCATGAAAGCTCCAAAAACGTGCAAGAGAGAGAAGGAAGAGAGAGAAATCTTCTTTTGAGTTTTTCACCCAAAAATAGTGAGAATTAGGACTTAGGTGTAGAAGAGAAAGTTGCTCTTCTCATCAAGCTCTATCTATTGGTGTGTTTAGATTGAGAAAAGCTCAAGATTGCTCAAGTTTGAAGAGCTCTAAGTAAGGATTTTCAAGTTGCACCAAGAGGTAAAAATGTTCTCCTCTAAAAGCTCTTTATTGTGCTCTTTTTAGTTTTCTTGAAATCTTGATGTTGGTGTGGTCAAAGGTGGTTGACCATGGAGTTTTGGATGATTTGAACATGTTTAATGGTGCTTTAGATGTTGTTATGTTGATCTATGGCTTTGGTTTGGTGTAAAAATAGCAAGAAACCATGATGTACACAGTCTAGGATTTTAGAGGCATAATGGTGCATGTGTGGATTTGGCATGATTTGTTTGGAATTTGGTTAAATTGATAAAATTAGGTAAATTGATAAAATTAGGATGATTCTTATGAGTTATGAAGCCTATGGAAGATGAAATTTTGAATTATGAAAGTGTGTGTGTGAAACTTCCCTCTTGAGAAGCCAAAACCATGAATATGGAAAAGAAGGAAGGAAGGAAAGAGATTTAGCCATTCAATGTGTTTTTGGAAGATCAGTAATGTACATGGGGTAGAATACGGCCCATGTTGTACCCCATGTTCTGTACACGGGGTAGAACACGGCCCATGTTGTACCCCGTGTTCTTTGTCAAGTGAACATTTTGGCTTTGAATCTTCAGGATTTGCACGGTTTTGCCTCCGGATCCTTTTCTAATGCTCATATGTGTCATTTCAAGGCCTGAAATCAAGATATAGAGCATCTAAGTATGCATTTATTTAAGTGGAGGAAGTAAAGAATACATGAGGTTTAAGGAAAGTGATGATGTTCTAATAAGAACTATGATGTGTATTTATGTAGACTAAGAAGTAACAACTTGGAAAGGCAAGAGGAAGTGTAAAGAAGTTGTTAAGTAAGGGCAAAGGAAACATCACATTGGAAGCTTATAAAAGGTAGCTAGCTTTATCCTTAAGCTTTGTTTCCTATTTACATGATTTTCTGTATATTTTGCCATTGTATGGAATGTGTATGAAATAGCTGTGTGCGCAATCGGGAAGACAGTGAAATGCTGTATATGAGGCCTATGGCCTGAATGTTCCCCGGGATGATAATGCAATTGCTATGCGCGGTACCTATGGCCTTTAGAGTTCCCCGGGAAGACAGTGAAATGCTGTATATGAGGCCTATGGCCTTTAGAGTACCTCGGGAAGACAGTGAAATTGCTGTATATGAGGCCTACGTACGATTATCTGTGATGGCCATCTAGATATCTATATAAGTCCCTAAATAGGCTTGATGATTGTTATGTGTGATGCACATTTCTTATAACGGTATGGAATGAGATGATAAATGATTAATTGATTTTGAAATATATGTTTTATTTGCTTAAGGATCTGGAATGGCTCAATATATTTTTTTTTTACAGTGATGGCTAGCTACTGGGAAATTCTGTTTCTTATGTTTTCTGTGTTATACTAACCATTCCAGGTGATGCTTCTAAAGGCCCTCTTGGCAAAGGAGAGTAAAGTTTTGAAGTTGTATATTAAAAATGATTGTATAGTTAGTAATATTGTAAGTGATGGATGTATATTTTTGTAAATTGAACTTTTGTTTAATTACATGACCCTTGCCTATATTGTATGAGATACAGAAATTTGATGTATTGGGAGTTGGCCTAGAGTAGAAGGCAAATTAGTATGCAATAATTATCTGTTTAATGAGGATTAAGGTGTTGATAAGTAAGGGAGTTACAAGTTGTATGTTATATAATTAGCAAGTTTTTCCTATCAAAATAGCTAAATCTTGGATGATCAGCTAAAGTTGACTTAAAACTAAGTAAATTGTGGATCTTGGCCTACTAAAAAGTCTTAACAATGTGATTTTCTAAATTAATAGTAAAAGCTATTAGTTTGAGTAAAATAATGGGAGAAACATTTAATAAAAGAGCTTATTAAATGATTAAAACTAATACTTATTCTGCATATTTTTGTTATAGATATAAATGGCAAACATAACAAATAACATATCACTATTATCAAACTTTAAGAAATACAAATTAACTAGAACAAACTTCCTAAATTGGTACAAGAATTTAAGGATAGTCCTTAAACATGAGTGAAAGTTATATGTCTTAATGGGACCTATTCCATAACCAATTAAAATTGGTGTAAATCTTGCTGAATGAGATGCTTATAAGAAGCATCATGACAATGTTCAAGGCATTAATTGCCTCATGTTAGCTATCATGGACTCTAATCCTCAAAAATAACATGAGAATATGGATGCTTATAAGATACTTAAGCACCTTAATAGACTTTATCAAGGGTAAGCTTAACATAAGATATATGATATCTTTAATACTTTGAAGTTAACTAGTGGATTGGGTCTCATGTACTTAAAATGATTAGGTATGTTGAGAACCTTAAATGATTAGGTTTTCCATTAGGCCAAGAGGTGGCTAGTAATGTAGTTTTGCAATCATTGCCATAAAGCTACAATCAATTTGTTATGAATTACAATATAAACAAAATTAACAAAACATTGCCAAAACTATTAACCATATTGAGAATTGGTAAATTGAATTGCAAAAAGCAAAACTTAAGACCATAATAATGGTCTAAAAGAGCATGGGTAAGAACAAAAATGATTTTAATTCTAAAGGTAAGCCCAAGTCCAAGTCTTTTATATTGAAACCTAAGGGTGGTGTGGTTAAGGAAGGCAAATGCTTCTATTATAGTGAGACTAAACATTGGAAGGGGAATTGCAAAGTCTATTTAAGGGATCTAAAAAAGAAGAAGGGAAGTGAGACTTCTATTTTAGATATTTTTGTTATAGAAATTAACATATTTTCTCCTACCTATTGTGTATTAAACACTTAATACAATTCTCACATTTGTATTAATGTGCAAGAACTCAAAAGAAGTAAGACTCTGACTAAAGGCAAAGTGAACTTATGAGTTGGCAATAGAGCAAGAGTTATTGCCTTAGCTATAATAACATATTTTTTTATCTTAATCTACTAGTTTAATTATTGAATTAAAGGATTATTACTTTATGCCTGTTATTAGGAGGAATATTATTTTTATTTCTTATTTAGACAAAAGAGGTTTTTCATCTATAATAAATTATAAGAATTGTTTAATTTACTTAAATGAAATATTTTATTACAGTGCACCAATGTTTAATGGACTTTATATTCTAGATCTTGAAATGACAATCTATAACATAAATACTAAATGGTTTGAATCCAATAATTTGAACCTAACTTATTTTTTACACTATTGTTTGGACCATAATGAGAAGCACATATCTAAGCTCTATAAAGATATACTTTTGGACTCATTTGATTTTGAATCATATGAGTTATCCAAATCTTGTTTATTAAGCAAGATGAAAAAACCCTATTCACTAGACATAATGAAAAAGCTAATAATCTATTAAGCTTCATACATACTAATGTGTATAGGCCTATTAGTTCACCTATTAGATGTTGTTTTTAATACTTCATCACATTTACTTATAACTGTAGTAAATATGGATATATGTACTTTATAAAACACAAATCAGAATCCTTTGAAAAGTTCAAGTAATTTAAGAATGAAGTACAAAAGCAACTTGTAAAAAGCATCAAAACAATTCGATCAGATTAAGGTGAAAACTACTTATTGCAAGAGTTTAATGAGTATCTAAAAAAGTGTGGTATAGTATCACAACTCACCTCACTAGAATGCTACAATGGAATGGTGTTTCAAAAGGTGGAATCACACCCTGTTAGATATGAAGTGATTTATGATAAGTCATGCAAATTTTTCAATTTCCTTTTGAGGACATTCTTTAGAGACAACTACTTTTACATTCAATCATGTTCCCTCCAAAATGCTTTAAGAGACTCTATATGAGATACGGATTAGGAAACTTCCTATTACATCTCTATGTTAAATGTCAAGCCTTAGATAAGCTTAGACCTAACTTGTAATGTCCTGAATTTTTAATTCTATCATTTTAATCTCTAAATTCTAAGGCTATAGAAACAAAGAGCACGTTTGAATTAGCTTGGTGGGTGAATCTTAAGATAAAAGGAATTAAATGTAAAGGTAATCGAAATTTTGAAGGAAAAAGGATAGTAGGAAAATAATTAATTTTCCTAAACAGTATAGATGATCAGAGGAGGTTAGAAAACCCTAAAAGGGGGAGTTGTCTAAGTTTGACAGTGTAAGAAATTTTAAACAGATAGAAACCCTATGGACTAAATTGCAAAAGTGCAAAATCGGATGTGGTTAAAGTGTGAATAACTAAGAATTTGGGATCTAATATGAATAATCAATAATTTGGGGTGTAATATGTAATTTTATTTAGTGTGACCAATAGACACATGACAAGTGTCATTATTAGAAAAAAATGGCAAGAATAGCCTTACTATTGATGAAAAAGGACTAAAATACCCTTAAAATTTTCAAAAATGACCAAAATACCCTTGAGGCTTTATGAAAGCTCTTCTTCCTTCTCCTTTCTTCTCTAAGCCGTAGACCACCTCCATGAAAGCACAAAAAACGTGCAAGAGAGAGAAGGAAGAGAGAGAAATTTTCTTTTGGCTTTTTCACCCAAAAATAGTGAGAATTAGGCTTAGGTGTAGAAGAAAAAGTTGCTCCACTCATCAAGCTCTATCTATTGGTGTGTTTAGATTGAAGAAACCTCAAGTTTGATCAAGTTTGGTGAGCTCTAAGTGAGGATTTTCAAGTTGCACCAAAAGGTAAAAATGTTCTCCTCTAAAAGCTCTTTAATGTACTCTTTTTAGTTTCTTGAAATTTTGATGTTAGTGTGGTCAAAGGTAGTTGATCATGGAGTTGTGGATGATTTGAACATGTCTAATGGTGTTTTGGATGTTGTTATGTTGATCTATGGCTTTGGTTTGGTGTAAAAACAACAAGAAACCATGATGTATACACTAGGGTTTTAGAGGCATAATGGTGCATGTATGGATTTGGCATGATTTGTTTGGAATTTGGCTAAATTGATGAAATTAGAATGATTCTTATGAATTATAAAGCCTATGGAAGATGAAATTTTGAATTATGAAAGTGTGTGTGAAACTTCCTTTTTGAGAAGCCAAAATCGTGAATTTGGAAAAGAAGGAGGGAAGGAGATTTAGCCATTTAAATTGTGTTTTTGGAAGATTGGAATAATGTATTACAATGAAATTTAGGAGGTATTGGAATGTACATTAAAATTTAGGTCACTTCCTTCATAGTTTGGTGTATATGGAGGAAATGAAGAATGCATGAAGTTTAAGAAAAATAATGATGTTCTAATAAGAATTATGATGTGTATTTATGTTGACTAAGAAGTGATAAGTTAGGAACACAAGAGGAATTGTAAAGAAGTTTTTAAGTGAGGGCAAAGGAAACATCACTATTGGAAGCTTTTAAAAGGTAGCTAGCTTTATCCTTAAGTTCTGTTTTTCATTTATGTGTTTTCTGTATTTTATGCCATTGCATGGAATGTGTATGAAATTGATGTGCATAAAATTGTTGTATATGGTACCTATGGCCCGAGTACCCCGAGAAGACAGTGAGATTGCTGTGTGTGAGGCCTATGGCCTGAGTTTTCCGAGAAGATAGTGAAATTGTCGTATATGAGGCCTAGGTACAACTATCTGTGATGATCATCTTGATATCTTTATGAATTCTTGAATGGGCTTGATGATTGCTATGTGTGATGCACATTTCTTACAATGGTATAGAATGAGATGATAAATGATTAATTGATTTTGAAATATACGTTTTATTTGCTTAAGGATCTGGAATGACTTGATATATTTTTATGGTAATAGCTAGCTACTGGGAAACTTTGTTTCTTATGTTTCTGTATTGTTACTAACCATTCCAAGTGATGCTTCTAAAGGCCCTCTTGACAAAGGAGAATAATGTTTTGAAGTTGTATTAAAAATGTTTATATAGTTTGTGATGTTAGTATGTGATAGATATATATTTTTTAAGTTGAACTTTTTGTATAACTATATGACCCTTGCCTATATTATATGAAATATATGAATTTGATGTATTGTGAGTTGGTATGGAGTAGAAGGCAATTTAGTATGCAATATGTGTGAAATTGGAAATGACCAAATGAATAGTAAATGACCAAATGAATAGTAAATGACCAAATGAACAGTGAACTCGTAGGCAGCTGGTTGAGTATGTTTGCAGGGACTTTTGGTGGAGTTTTAATGCTAAAAAAATTATGATAAAATTCAGGGATGAACCTTACACAATCAATGAACTCTGTGCCAAAATTAAGTCTAAAATAAGTTTATTTACTCTGTGAATTTATTACATGTTTTGGTCTCCCCTGTTACCGTCACAGTGCAGAGCACTAATTGTATCTCAGATATCAGAAGCAGTAAATCAATGATTTTTTATCTGAAAATTTTATTTCAAGTATATAACATGTTAATCAAGTCCCATACCAAATTTGAGCTTATTCGGAGTTGATTTACCCCCTGAAATAAGGGTTTACTTTTACAGTTTTGAATTCTGGACAGCACTGGGACAGAAACACTTTGCTATGAGTTTTGAAAGGCCTAATAATGTCTAAAGTATGTAAAATTTTTACAGGATGTATTTAACACGTGAAAGGTTCATAGGATCCAATTTCATGATTTTTTGAGTTTTGAAAAGTAATTTTTCATATTTTTGAAGTTGGTCCAGTAATTCTGGAAATGAGTAGAAATTTTTGAAACTCAGAATCTGTATATTTTGTTTTATAGAATCATAATTTGGCCTCAAAAAGACCTAATTGTGCAATAATTACTTAGTTAATGAGGATTAAAGCGTTAATAAGTAAGGGAGTTATATAACTCAAACAAAAATTATTTTATAAGGTATCCTAAAAAAATTAAAGGGTACTATTTCTACAATCCTACTGATAGCAAAGTGTTTATTGCTTGGATTAATGTTTTCCTAGAAACAAAGTTTGTTTCTAAGAAAACTAGTGGGGGAAAAATAAAACTTGAAGAAATTCGAAACTTATAAATTAATATTAAACTTAAGAATGAACCAAACAAAGGCCATAAGATGTTATAAAACAAGAACTTGGACAAGTAACATAAAGCTAATGTAATCTAGCAGGAAAAAATATGAGCTTGAGAGATATGGATTTCTTATAACTCGATATGGTGATATATTACTCATGGATTAAGATGAGTTGACAACCTACTAAGAAGCTATTAAAAGGACCAAACTTCGAGAAGTAGTTTGAGGCCATGAAATCTAAGATGAATTTCATGTATGCCAACTAATTATGGATTTTAATTGACCTATCTAAAGGGGTAAGACTCATTGGGTACAAATGGGTTTTCAAAAAGAAAATTGACATGGATGGTAACATACAAACCATTAAAGGGAGATTGGTTACTAAAGTTTAAAGAAAATTTTATGATAAGGCTTATCCCCAATTGCCATGCTTAAATCCATCTAGTTCTTGCTTGTTATCGTAGCTTTTTATAATTACAAATTTTGATAGATGGATGTTAACTTTTCTTTCTTTAATAGAAAGCTTTTTAAGGATTTGTACATGATATAACTGGAGGGTTTTGTCATAGTAAAAATATTGGAAAGGTATATAAGTTAGCTGGATCCATTTATAGGTTAAAGCAAGCTTCTCAAAGTTAGAATATTTGTTTTAATGATGCAATCAAAGAGTTATGATTTCATCAAAAATAAAAATGAATCTTATGTTTATAAAAGAGTTAATAGGTGCAAAACTACTTTTCTTGTACTGTATGTGGATGACATACTACTTATAAAAAATGATATCCCTACACTATAAGTTGTAAAAACTTGGGCAAGGATTTATTTTTTCAATAAAATATTTAAGTGAAACTATTTGTGTGCTAGGCATCAATATCTATAAAGATACATTAAGAAAATTATGTAGCCTAAGTTAAAGTACATATATTGACAAAGTGTTGAAATGGTTCAATATACAAAAATCCAAAAAGCGATTCTTACTCATGTCACATGGTATAAATTTATCAAAAGTTCAAAGTCCTATAACATAGCATTATAAAGACTGCATGAATAAGATTTTATATGCATTAATAATTGAATCTATCATGTATGCCATATTATGTACTTTCTTGATGTCTCCTATACCTTGAGCGTGACAAGTAAGTTCTAGTCAAATTTGGTGAGCATCATTGGATTGCTATAAAAAATATCCTTAAGTACTTGAAAATGATTAAGGATTCATTATTGATATATGGGGGTGAAGTACGATATAGTGGTTGATGCTACCATAAAGACTAAGCATATTATTAGCTCCAATCCATCAAAAGATGTTATTTGGATAGGAAAGTTCATTACTAAACTTGGTATAGTTCCTAAAATTTCAAACCTAATAGACCTTTATTGCAATAACAATAGGGATATTGCATAGGTTAAAGAACTTGTGTCTTACCAATAATCCAAGCATAAACTTCAGCACTTCCATCTCATTCATGAAATCATTGATAGAGAAGATATGAAAATATGCAAAGTACCAACAGACAATAATATTGCTAACCCATTAATAAAGTCTTTGGTGCAACAGAAGCATAAAGGTTACACTAGGTCACTTAGTATTATACACATAAGTGATTGGCTCTAGTGCAAGTAAGAGATTGTTAGTGTATGCACTAGAAACCAATCATAGGATGATTATATTTACATACATTGTATTACATTTTCATTATAAAGGCATTTCAATTATTGTATTTAATTTTATATATGCTGATGTGCACGTTGTAATGTATCAAAATTAGTTAAAAATACTGATAGTTATAATAATAATGCAAAATAGTGGCACAACCAGGTTGTACCTTTAGTAATCCTTTAATTTTATCCTTCCTAAATGAATTCTTAACAATATCCACGCAATTGTTGACTTATTGATGCAATGAAAATGAAGGAAATTAATGAAAACAAGATGCAAATGCAATAAAATAAAATGTTGTGCAGAAACAGAACCAATTTTTTGTTTATTGTATGCTATATATATAATTATGCAATAACGTAATACAAAATTGGGGGGTTGGTAACACAAAACCAAAATGATAATAATAAAATAAATAAGCACAAAATAGTAATTAAATAGAAAGAATTCAATATATGAAATGCAGTCGATTCAAGAATATGATAGACTTTATTGTGGATTAATCCTAGATCACTAAATATTTGATTGTTCTAATTGATTTTCCAACCTTGGATTACCCAGAATCCCTATGATAATCTATGAATCCTATGCTAGATAATCGCCTAGATTTTGGTCAATTAAAATTAGTAGATGAATTAAGCAACTGTCATAATCCTAAAACTAGATCGAAATTAAACTAAAGATAAAATTTAGTTAACTTAGGAAATTAAATTAGATACCATAGAAGTAATCCTTTAACCCTATATCCTAACATGTAAAACTATGATTAACCAACCATAATTTCACATTCAAATAGCAAAAGAATAGAAATCATAAGAATGAGTACCAATTATACCAAATTAGCACTTAACATAAATAATCTCAATAATTTAACATAAACAATTGGAGAAAGAAGGAAAATCAATAGGAAGAAATCAACATTACTAATCAAGATTTCATAATCATTGAAGAGAAGAGTTTCACAATTCTTGAATCAATCAAGAGTCTTTAGCCTTCCATGGCTTGAAAATAAGAAAAGAAAGAAAAACTCTACTGCTAAGTCTTTATGTAAAATTTGAAGTCTAATGAGTCTTTCCCCTATTGATTTAGCCTAATTAGGCTAAAACCCTAATGAACTAGAATTATATGACTCTTAGGATTAAAATAATAAGACCTTTCTAATTTTTAAAACCCAGACTTATTTGTTACAAGTCAATTAAATCCATCAGATAAATCAGTGAATTCCCACAAATCTAACTTCCAATCAAATTTTGACTATGAAATCAATGTAATTTTGAAATCCCATAAACATAAAATTTGTAAGTTTGTGTCTTGCAAGAATTTGGACACTAGTTTTAGGTTAATCAGACCACTATAGCTCTAGATATGGCCTAAAATAGAAGTAGGGTCAGCTAGGACAAAGACACAACCTTAATTTCTCAGTCGCATATGACCTTCAGAACGCCTGAACTAGGTTTAGACCAAAACATAAAAGTTATAGTTCTCCTTTTTATCTTTCCAAAAATATAAAATTTGACTCAATATGATATTCAGAGCTCAAGATATAACTGAAAAATAGAAATAGTGTCAAAATCTAACATTTATTAAATAAATTCACAATATTGTAAAATTGACCACAATTTATAAAATAAGGATGAATCAATAAAATTAAGCAAATATAACACCTAAAAAATATAAAATATGGAAAAATAAAATACTAAATATTTTTCTCATCATATGAGAAATATAAGTAAATATAATAATTTTTCTTGAAATAATTTATATTAGTCCTAAAATGTCCCTAATTAAATATTATCGTAAACTAAGATAATAATAATGCATTAAGACTAGAATGTATATTGACTAATGACCACAATCTTGGATATAAAATATTGAGTCAAGTCATAGGTACATTTTAGAGAACAAATGTGTTAAACTAACCTATCATGAGAATGCTACATGGATCATTGTGTGAATATCATAAGTAGTTCTTATAGTGATAATAATGTATGTGGTGTTTTGACTTGAAGCCACTATAGTTCCCTATGTGAGCAGTTGTGTACTTTTTATACCATTTAATGTCACTTATAATAGGATTAACTATAAAAGATGATGATTAGGTATAGCATGAATCATATGAAGGGATGTGAGTGATCTAAATAGGATTTTATCCTTCTTTTATAAGAGGAGTGATACTTGTGGACCCCTTAATTGAATGAGACTATGAAATGCATGGTCATACTCAAATAGTTTGATACATAATATTAATTCATTCATTTTAGTTAATCTACTAAGGAATCAAGAAACATATAGATTAAATTATGAAAGGGGTGACACATTTCATGTTTTGAGTTCAGTCTAAATATCTAGGACAAAAGCGATTAAACTCTACTAAAAATTAGTGAAGGAAAGGTTATGTCAAATCACTAATATTTTCACTACTTAGGTGGTAATGACTTATTTCTAAATATCATTCATCATCTATTATGCTAAAATAGGATTTTAGGATCATTACCAATGTAATAAGAATTTATAAGGTCATGCATAAAGAGTGTGTCAAATATTGGGGTCATAGTGTAATTAAGAACTTTTAAATTAAGGCTCCTAATTGTATAAGCCCAATATAATTAGGCCTTACTAAGTAATAGCACATTATGATTAGGTTATACTTAAGGAACACTAGATATGAACTAGTTATTAACCAAAGTTGTGTTTAGGCTTAGTCAATAATTAAAATTTTGTTATATCTTTTATTAAGGTGGTTCTAGTTAGAGATCAAAAAAGGATTTTCTATATAAAATAAAATAAATTTGGTAGATAATAATATCTAGTTACTATTAGTTAAATCATTTTAAAAGAAAATATCTAGACAAGATATTCATTTTTAAAAAGAAAATTGGCCTAGATATATATCATATGATTTAATAGATATTTAGTCAAGATTAAAAACCTACAATTGTTATTTATGAGATTAATAGAGTACCATGAGGTGATTAAGAGTGTGATCTGAAACTAGAAAAGTCCTATAGCTAGCACTATTTTAAGAGAAAGCAATCCTATCTAATTACATTAAAGTATTTGATTGCTTATGTCGATGCTATAGAGATGTTGCCTTTTTGAATGACTAACATGTGCCATAACATAATTAAAATTATATATTACTAGTTGATAAAAATACTTACAATATAAGGTAACAGATAGGTCAAACCCTAGTGATCCATTTGATACACACTATCACAATTATTTATTTATTATGATTACAAATGAAATGTAAACACAGTGCAAAATAAAATATAATAGAATGTAAATGAGATGCAAACAATATATAAGAATGTAAATAGAACTAAATAGAGGGCTTGATTTGAAATTAAACAAAATATAATAAGCAAAGCAAAATGAAAAAGTAACACAAAAATAAAATTAATATAGAAACATAAATGATATAAAGAATTGAGAGCTATTTGGTATATTAATTACAAATCACAACATATTTGATCATTTCAATTGATTTTTTAACCTAGAATTATTTGGAACTCTTGTAATAATTCATAAATTTTATGCTAGATAATCATCTAGAATTTAATCAAATTATATTAGTAGAATTAAGCAACCATTATAATCCATGAAGCTAGATGTAAATTAATTTAAAATTAGAATTTGGCTAATTGAAGGATTAAACTAGAAACCTCTAATTTAATTATTCAACACTTTATTACCACATGAAGAATAATGACTAACCAACCACAATTAAATATAAAAATAGATGGATATTATAAATTTCAAGATTGAATACAAATTATATTAAATCAATATCTAACTCATGCAATTTCAAACAATTAGAACAAAGAATGAATGAAAGAGGAAAATCAATTAGAAGAATTAACATTATAGCTTAGGATCTTATAATCCAAATAGATATGAGTCTCAAATTCCTTGAATCAATTAAAAAATTAACCTTCCATAATTAAAAAAGAAGAAACTTAGAGAAGAGAAGAAAACTATCTAGAGTTGTGTAAAATTGTTATTTTACCTTTAAAGGCACAAACCCTATATCTGATTTCCTCTCAAAACCTAATGTACCAAGATTATATGCCTCTTAGGGATATAAAGAAAAAGGCCTTGCTAATTTTAGAAACCTAGAACTTAATTTACAAAATAATATACCAAAAGAGTTACTATAGTAAATCTCATAAGTTTGATTTTTAGCCGATGTAAGATCCTTAAAACTATGTAGTTTCACTAAACTAGAAACAACAAAGTTATAAGGCCAAGTCTTAAGAAAATTTAAGTGCTTGTTTCACCTTAATTGGACCTTTGGAGCTCTAAATATAGCTTAAAAAAAAGACTAGTTTAGCTTAAACAAAAATAAAGTGTCAACTTCATGGATAATTTCAACCTTCTAGATGTCCCAACTAGGCTTTGTCTAAAACATTAAAGTTGTAGAGCTTCCTTTAAGTTTTTTAACGATATAAAGATCACTTAGATCTAATATCCAGAACTTAAGTAATAAATGAAAACCTGAAATAGTGTAAATCTCAAGTATTAATTGAACAATTTTAAAATATTGGAAAACTAACACTCAAACACATAACAAGGCCAATTCAATAGAATTAAGCATATATAACATACTAAAAGGCATAAAATAGGAGGAAATAATATAGATAGAATCTTATACATTAATAACATTTATGATTCTTGACAAGCCTATTTGTGATCAGATCATTCAAACATTGATGATTGGATTGTTCATCAGAAAGTAATAGATTTTTTTTGCAATAAATGTGTTTCATACAATAAAGGCATAAACACAAATACTAGTTTATACTTCTTTTATTTGGATCCTTGGTGGGTTTCAAAATATAATTTAAAAATTTTGCAATACTTTTTGGTGTAAAACCTAACAAGTTATACAAAGGAAACAGAAATAAAACTCACTTAAAAACTTATGTAAAAATTGAAAAAAATGGAAAAAGTGATCATTTGAGAAATAGAAGTAAGATAAGCATATTTTATGGTTTGAACCAGTGGCTTGGAATGTAATTTTTATTTAGTTGATTTTGATCTCCATTGCAATATTTTATTAAACGCATAATAAATATCTAACATTCAAATACAACCTAAAAAGTTATTCAATGGAAGCTGTTAACATTAGTCTCATTAAGATGATTTTAATGATAACAAATCATTTTAATACTCTTGAAATTGGCATTTGATCTACTAAAATCCTAGTACAAAAAGTGAAGATTGAAAGAGGTCAAAGACTGAAGAATATGATTAGTTTAATTAGGATTTTAGTTAGAATCATATGATGAAATTATGTAAGAGGAATTAATTATTAAGGGATTTAGGTTTTTCATGAAAAATATCAATTATTAAGACTAATCTTACATCAAAAATATTTCGATAAAATGAAGTTAGTTTATTTTTCAAAAAGCAAAATCATATTTTATTTAGCTTTCTTTGAAAAATTGAAAATCAGGGTGTGAATCAATTCTCCAATCGAAACTAGAATGCCTAAATCAATTCACTAATCAATTCTGGATATCCAAAGAGCACCTTGGACATTCTAAATCAATTCACCAATTGATTCCAAAGGTCTAGAGAGCAAACAGGGTAAAATGAATTAATTGACCAATTGATTCAGTATTCTAAATTTTAAAAATTGAGTTTTCTTGAATCAATTGATGGACTCATTCATTGCCCTATGAATTTAATTCAAAAGTAGTGTTTTAGAGGTATAATCGATTTACCAATTGATTTTAAACATCCAAATCCAAACTGAGGTCTAGTGAATCGATTAGCTAATCGATTCACCATGTATTAAATTCAAATTACACAGCCAAGTGAACCCATTCACTAGAATTTTTCAAAATTTTGAAGACTACTTGAATTGATTCACCAATCAATTCATAGGGTGCTAACTATTCTATAACGGCTATATTTTCTGAGTAACGAATTTTTATCCCTCCAACCTCTATATAAAGTTTCCATTTCAATTTGAAAAGATAATAAATGTGATATCATTGTTACATTGACACAAGAAATTCTTTTCTTTCATCTAAAACCTAAAAAATCCCTTATACTGAACTAAGTTAAATTCCTCTCTTAGCTCTTCACTGTATAATCCAACTTCTATAGTTAGTGAGCTAGTTTCTTGATCTCAAATCACTTATTTGTTGTATATTATGGTGAAGCATTATTAAGAACATCAAGAGTGTTGGATCTCTTAATAGATTAGACTAGAAAAGCATATATTTGTACTGAGACTTCTTCAAATGCCCTCAAACTTGAAGAAATAATGGATTAAAGTTCAAATCCAAGTCAGAAAGGCTTAATAGTGGATGTACGCTTCAGAGTGTTGGATCTTCAAGGTTGAAACCACTATAAATAGCAAGTTTGAATATTCTCTTCTCTATCTCTCTATTTACTTATTTTATACTCTATTTTTTCTTATATATATATATATATATATATATATATATATATATATATATATATATATATATATATATATATATATATATATATATTTACTACTATATTGAGCTTGCATATATTTGATCATTAGCTTCATTTTCATATCATTTATTAGCTTTTTATCAAAACCAAAGTGTATTATCATTATTTTGAAAAAGTTTTCATACCTAATTCACCTTTCTCCTGGGTAAAATACTAAATAATATTTGGTATTCGAGCTTGTTTCTTGAAACAAGATCTCACGATCTCAAGAGGATCCAATGAATGTAAATAATGTTAGCATTTTACTTAAATGTCCTCTATTAAACAAACCATTAGGTTTTAATGGACAAAATTATACTTATTGAAAATAAAGAAAAATTAAAGATTTTATAGAGGCAATTAACATTGATATGTGGGATTTAATTGAAAATGATTATTAGCCATAAGTAAAAAGGGAAAATAATGTAGAGGTTCTAAAACTAGGATTTAAATGAAATGAAGAAGAGAAAAGAAAACATCAACTTCATTCTAAAGTTAAATGGATTTTACCAAATTCCCTATAGCCTAGTGAATATGATAAGGTATCAAATTGGTTAACTGCTAAAGAAATATAGGATGTGCTTGAAGTAGCTCATGTAGGAACCACATAGGTTAAGGAAAGAAAAATGAATACATTACTTTATCAATATGATTATTTAGAATGAATGATAGAGAATCTATTAAAGATATGATGTAAAGTTTTACAGTTCTTGTTAACTAATTAAGTCTCCTTAGTAGGCACCTTATAAATAGAGAACTTGTTCACAAGGTGCTAAGGTCACTAATAATTGAGTGGCAACCAAAGACAACTGTTGTTAAAGAAGAAATAAAGATAAAGATGCCAACTCTATAAGATTTATTTGGAAACTTAAAGGAGCATGAACTAGAGCTTAAGAGATATGACAATGATAATGAAAGAAAGAAGAAGTCTTTCACTCTTAAAGTTGAAATAAGTGTAGATGAGGCTAAAATGGATGAAGATTGCCAAGAGAAATTACTTGACACCTTATTGGAAGATGACTTGACTTTCCTTACTAAGAAATGTCATAAGGCACTTAAAAGAAAAGGTGGTAGAAGAAGAGTGCCTCAAGGAAACAAACTTGCAAACATAGAAAAAGCAAGCAAGCTACTCCAACATACTATGAGTGCAAAAAGTAGGAGCATATCAAGTTTGACTATCTTATTTACTTGAAAAAGCAGTTAAAGCTTGTAAAGAAAAAGAACAAAAATGCTCACAAGAAAGCTCACTTAGCTGCTTAGGAAAATGATGATGATGATGATTCTTATGAAGGAAATGACAAACATGAAGAAGTTCTTCTATGCTTAATGGCTTTGGAAGAACAAGATAGAGATGAGATATCCATCTCTAGTTTAGGTGAAATCAAATTTTCTCATTTCTAATTTAAACTTAAAATTATTTAAGGCTTGGACTTTCAAGGTAGTTAATTTCCTCTTTAGAAGACAATATTAAACAACTTGCGAAGGAAAATGAAGAATTAATTCAACAAGTTAAGAACCTTATGAAAATTCTAAAAAATGTACCTCTTGTGAAAGTCTCAAGCAAAAGCTTGATGATTTAACTAAAATTTTTAAGAAGTTCAAAAAGGGTAAAGATTCTTTAGACATTTTTCTTGGTTAAAAAATCAGCTTTAACAAAGAAGGTCTTGGTTACATACCTAACAAGAAGAATTATTTTTACAAAAACTTCTTTATTAAAGAGATTATGAAGAGACAACTATGAATAACTTGTCTCTATTGTAGAAAGAAGGGGCATGGAATTTATTCTTGTGCATATAGAAGAAACACAAATATTAGAACAAGGAAAATTTAGGTCCCTAAAGGGGCATATGTATCAGCTAACAAAGATAGACCCAAAGTTATTTGGATACCAAAAGTAAAAAATTAATGTCTTTTTTGTAAGTATGTTTAAGAACCCAAAGTGAGATGTGATACTTAAATAGTGGCTTCTTAAGGCATATGATAGGAGATAAATTCAAGTTCATCTCACTAGCATTTAAAGAAAGAGACAGTGTCTCCTTTGGAGACAACTCAAAAAAGAAAAGTCATGAGAAAATGTAGAGTAAGTAAAAGCTCTAAATCTTGCATTAATGATGTATTATATGTCAAAAGACTTAAGCATAATTTGCTTAGCATTAGTCAATTTTGTGACAAAGGAAACAAAGTTACTTTTGATTCCTCTTGTTGCATTGTTAAGAATTAAGATGATAAGTAAATTAAGCTAATAGACAACATATATGGAAATATCTATACGATAGACATTGATAATGAACCTTCTCTAGATTCTAAATGCTTAGTTAATGTAAATGATGATTTGTAGATTTGGCATAAAAGACTTGCTCATGCAAGTATGGATCTTATAGGAAAAATTTTCAAAAATGATTTAAATAATAGTTTGCTAAAGTTAAAGTTTGTCAAAAACAAGATTTGTGATGCAAGTCAAAAAGGAAAATAAGTAAAAACTTCTTTTAAATCCAAAAATCTTGTTTCCACTAGTAGACCACTTCAATTACTACATATGGATTTAGTTGGCCCATTAAAAATTAAAAGTCATGAAAAAAATCTTTATGTACTTGTAATTATTGATGATTATTTAAGATTTACATGGACATTATTTCTTCCTTCCAAAGAAAAAGCTTTTGAAGCTTTCAAAAAACTTGCAAAAACTTTATAAAATGAAAAAGGCATGTCCATAGTAAGCATTAGAAGTTATCATGGTGGGAAATTTCAAAAACATAATTTTACTTATTTTTATGATGATAATGGAATTAAGCATAACTTTTCATCTCCTAGAACACCTTAATAAAATGGTATTGTTAAAAGGAAAAATAGTTGTCTAGAAAAGATAGCAAGAACCACGCTTATTGATAGCTCTATTCTAAAATCCTTTTAGGTTGAAGCAGTAAACACTTCTTGCTACATGATGAATAAAGCCCTTATAAAATCAATTTTAAAGAAAACCTTTTGTGAGCTTTATAAAGGAAGAAAGTCAAATATTTCACATCTTTATGCTTTTTGTTTCAATTGTTTTGTACTCAATAATGGAAAAGATAACTTTGAAAAGTTTGATGTCAAATCTGATGAAGCCATTTTTATTGAATATTTTTCTAATAACAAAGATTACAAGGTTTATAACAAAAGAACTTTGCCAGTAGAAGAATCTATACATGTTGTATTTGATGATTCCTTCCTTAGCATGAAAAAGATATCAAATAAAGTGTCACGACTCACTTTTGATCGTGATCGGTGTGGATCCCGTTACCGGTTTCCACAAGCCTTAACTATTATTATTCTTTTTATTTAACAAAAATTTCCAAATATGATAAGATCAACATACATATAAAATAATCTAATTTCACACTTATACACATATAATTAATTCATCACATTATATAATTCATCAAACTCTATTTGACTGTTAACTCTAGTCCCAACTGTTAAATCCCTTACTAAGGCAGTCTTTGATCCTCCATGGATGCTGACCTGAAAATATGTAATTAGAATAGAGTGAGTTTCATGAACCCAGTGAGCATATAACTACCACTATCTTGCAAGTGATCAACTTAGATATATTAAAAAATAATAGCAAACTATCTTTTGGATTCCGAAAATATATGAAACCATATCCTGAAATAGAGGTTGTGTGGCACAATCATAGGAGTCTCGACTTCCTATCAACATTCGGACCATATATTACCCATTCCGGGTAGGCATCATACACAAACAATTGTTAAAACTCAAATGCAAGCAAATCATTATAATCACATCATCAGTACAAATCAATCACAAATAGTCACATGATGTCATATATTCAAATACAATAAACACATATATGATTACTTTATGGTAACAAAATTAATTTTATATCTTTCTCAACTGTTAGTTAAGAATTTCTCATCTTACTCTTAAATCAATATCACATCCATCTCATATAATTTCTCAGGCATTTCCCATTTCACTCTCATATCATTTCTTTATCACTGATTGTAATATTCAATATCATTGTTTTAGCATCATTCATTACTTTCCAATGTCTCAAAAATTTCAATTCATAACACTCGTACATAACCATATTTATACAAAAATATAGAATTGATACTAATAATGAGGAAAACACAACTCAATATTTAAAATATCTTTTAATGAGATAATAAGAAGTGGTAAGACATATACTCACCTAAAGACGGACATTCATCTTGAAAATCCCCACATAACCTGCTTTCATCATTTCTTTCTCCCTATTTCACAATTAATCCCAAGAAGAAATATAAGGATTACTAAGATTTAATGACATTAGAAGGTTAAGTCATCTCTACTCTTATTTAATATTATCTTTAGCTCCGATCTAATAAAATAATCTATATTTTACATAATCGGAGTTTCATTGACTCATGAATATTTTATTCTAATTGTTAGAATATTAACTAAAAATGGCAAGTATCAAGTTGATTACATAAAATAACTCACATGTTACAATTGATAATTATTACATAATTTATCACCTCACTTAACCATTCTAGATTGATCACTTTCCTCTTTCCTTACTTTCAATTGTTTACAAATATCACAATTTCATATTCAAATCGTAAGATCTTCTATTTGTACTCATTTGCCACTAGTAAATCCAACTCTCTTTATACATTATTTTTGTATCAATTCTATATAAATATACTTAAATTATTATTTAGTAAAATTATCAAACCTTACTTCATGCAACTAGGATTTACTAATTCACAACATTGTACTTTAAATACTAATTAAAATATCTTGAACATATAAACCTAGCATACTATACTGCAAATCCGATATTTCTCAAAGTTGCCATTCGGTATTTTATGCATGAATAAAAATGGATTTCTTAGTGTAAGTTAATTAATCACAAATGACTAGGTTTTAAATTTCTAAAAGCTTACCTTCTTCTTTGTTTGTTTAGTTAGAACATTGGTGATATAGTTTCAACAACTCATTAGCGGGAAGGTGGGCTCGCGGCTTATGTTACTTGAACGTTATTGTGTAATCGGGAAACCCAACATCGCACCAACAGGAACAAGCCAGAACAAAATAGCAGCGAGAAAGATGGTGACGGCGAGTCTCCGTCAAGAAATCAGCTACTGGCAGAAGAGAGACTAGCCGGAATGATTCACAACTTCAGTATGAACCAGCATACAATAGCTCCTCACACCGCTTTTATCCACTACCAGACAGAAAGGAAGCTAAAAATGCAGCTTCATTCTATTGTTCTTCTGTTGGTCTCAGCTTTCTCGCCCCGGCTCGGAACCAAACTGAACAGCAGCAGTTCGTGGTGGCCGCTCTTCACGTGGCCTTAGCTCGCCAGCAGACGGAGAGGAAGCTCACAACAGATGGAAAGGAAGCTAATAGCGGAATGGTGGAGACCAACCGCTGTGTTGATAATGCCAACATTAGAGATGAACAGAGTTCGGCAAGACGAGCAGCAGCTTTCGAACCGAGAGAAAATGCAGAAGAAGAGAGGGGAAAAAAGAGAGAAAGCTAAGGGCAAAGAGAGAGGAGAGCAGACAGAACCGTACTAGAAGTTACCGAAAGAGAGGGAAAGAGATGAGGTGCCAGTTCTGGAGAAAGAACAGAGGATGAGGCGGTGGTGTGTAGAAGAATCCGGAATGCAACAGCCAGAAAAATTTAGTATGTGTATCCAAGAGTGTGCTGGAGAATTCTCTAAGAGAGGGAGAGAGAGCTGCTGACTTTTCAAATGAGACCCAATATATGAGAGTTGCTGCTGTTTTTCCTTTTTAAAAAAATAAAAGAGGTTTCCGAATGAGACAAAGGGTGAGAGGCGGTGTAAAGTCGAGACAAAAGAGAAGCCAGCTGTAATTGCCGGAAATGTCTAAAAAAATGGAAAAGAATTGCTGTACCGCGTGGGACTAATAAAACCATGTCAGCAAGAAAGAGGAACGAAAGCTCTGGACTAAAATTTAACAGTTGTCCGAAAAATTATAAAAAAAATGGGGAAAGGGAGACGGGCAGTAGCAAAAAAATTCAAGGGAGAAAGAGAGTCCATAAAAATAAAAGAAAGAGATGCGTGGAAATTAAGAAAAACAAAACTGTTGTCCGAAAATTCAACAGGAAGAAAGAGATGAAAGGTGACTTTGAAATACGATACTATACTTCTTATTCATATTAATCTCATTTTCATATAAATTGATTTTATTTAAAATTCTAATGCTAAATATTTTTATTCTTCTCCTCATACATACATAAATACATATTTTGATAATTTAATAAATTTAAGAATTCATAAATATAAAAATTCATGAAACTAAAATTTTGAAATATTATATAAAGAAGAGAAGGAAGTTGACTCATGTATCATTCAAAAGAATTTTAATAATTAAATTAAGGAGATGAAAGCTCAAGAGAAGAATGAAGAAGAAGATAGATTTAGTTCCATCCACAAGCAATGTAGAGTAAGAAACAAGTTATGGACCTCCCCAGGAATGGAAAATAATGAGGAATCATCCCATTAATCAAGTTATAGGTGACGTGACTCAAAAGGTAACAAGAAGTTCTTTTAAAAATATCTGTGATCATTTAGCATTTTTATATCAAAATGAACCTAAGAACATTAATAAAGCAATAATTGATGAACATTAAGTCTTGATAGTGCAAGAAGAATTAAATTAATTTGAAAGAAATGAAGTTTGAGAACTTGTGCCAAGACCAAATGATTATCCAATTGTTAGCACAAAATAAGTCTTTAGAAACAAGCTAGATGAAAACGGTATCATAATTAGAAATAAAGCTAAATTGGCTGCAAAATAATACAACCAAGAAGAAAGCATTAATAATGATAAGACTTATACACCAATGACTAGATTGGAGGCAATTAGAATATTATTAGCATATGCATTCATAAAGGATTTCACTCTTTATCAAATAAATGTTAAAAGTTCTTTTCTAAATGTTATAATTATTGAGGAGGTGTATGTTGAACAACCTTTAGGTTTTGAAAGTCATTTCTTTCTAAATCATGTTTTCAAAATAAAGAAAGCCTTGTATGGTCTAAAATAAGCTCCTAGAGCTTGGTATGAAAGACTAAGCAAATTCTTAATGGGAAAAGGATTTTCAAGGGGAAAAGTTTATACTACTTTTATCTTTCTAGTGCAAATGTATATTGATGATATCATTTTTAGTGCTACTAATGAGTCTATATGCAGAGATTTTGCCAAGTTAATGCAAAGTGAATTTGAAATGTCCATGATGGGAAGGTTGAACTTCTTTCTTAGGTTGTAAATCAAGCAATCAAATGATGGAATCTTCATAAGTCAAACAAAGTATACAAATGAGCTATTGAAGAAATACAAGATGAATGAAGCCAAATCATCTTCTACCCTCATGAGTATAGCAACTAAGCTGGCTTTAGATGAGAAAGGTAAAAAGGTAGAGGTAATAATGTATAGAGGATTGATAGGATCCTTGCTCTATCTAACTGCTACTAGACTAATATAATGTTTAGTATGTGTATGTGTGCAAAATTTCAAGCTAACCTTAAAGAATCACACTTAATTGCTGTAAAAAGGATTTTCAAATATCTTGCAGGCACTCCTCTCTTTGGCTTATGATATTCTAAAGAAAAATCAAATTTTCTAATAGATTAGTTATTTGGATGCCAACTTTGTTGGTAGTAGATCAAATAGAAAGAGTACTAGTGGAGCATGTTAATTTCTTGGACATTTACTAGTCTCTTGGCATAGAAAGAAATAAAATAGTGTGGCTCTATCTACTACTGAAGTAGAACACATAGCAGCAGGTAGTTATTGTACTAAACTCTTGTGAATGAAATAACAACTATTTGATTATGGGCTAAATTTTAAAAATATTCCTATAAATTATGACAACATAAATGCCATCAATCTTACAAAAAATCTTATCATGCACTTAAGATCAAAGCATATTGAAATAAAACATCATTTTATTTGTGATCATGTCTAAAAAGGAGATATTTCATTAAAGTTTATCCAGACTATTTTTCAATTGGCAAACATCTTCACTAAGCCACTTAGTAAAGATCATTTCAATTTTATAAGAAGAGAGTTAAGCATACTAAATTTTCATGAAAAGTAATTTATGCACTAATTCCATGTTTTCTCTTATCAATGTATTGACTTAAGCATTAGAGATATCCCAAAGGTCTTTTTTTTGTAAGAACCTCCCTTTATTTTTAGCAAACATAGCCTAAAATCAAGCCTTAATCATCCACAAAATCAAAAAGGTACATCTTAGATCATTTGAAAGTTAAAATGACAAGATAAGAGTTTTCAGCATATAAAGAATCGAGTAGTCAATTGATTCCAAAATAATAAATTAAATGACCAATTGATTTGAAAATTTCATGTTTAAGAAAATGAATTGAGTGGTGAATTAATTCCAAGAATGCATGTTAGTCTCTGGAAATCTCAAATTGATTCACTAAACGATTGAGAGCATATGGAGGCAAGTCTGAAATTTAAATTTTCTGGCCATGAATTGAGTGGTCAATCAATTTACAGATAATCATATTCATCTATGAATCAATTAGTGAATCGATTCCATAGGGGCTTTATATAAGCCTTATCATGTGGTATCTGTCCCATTTGCTCCCCTATTTCTCTTTCTAACTGTTGCATGTTCTTGCTCTTTAGCCTTCCCACAATAATTCTTAGTTTTCTCCATTAAAAACACCTAAAACCACCATTTAAAATCATCCTTCATCATTCCTAATAACTTTCAATGCATCAAAACTCTAGCATTATAAATTTCTAACTTAATCCATATCTCACCAAAAACCCTTTGAATGTAACCCATTCCTAAACTCCTATTTTCATACCAAATCCTAGTGATTAGCAATCATATGAGTAAGAAAAGCATGGCTACAAAGTGTCCTCATACTAAATTAAGCAAAGGCAAGGGAAAAGCCTTGGGCCATTATCTCAACCCTACATTTTGTTGATCAAGTTCCAGAAAAGGTTTACTACTCTAAAGTAATGGCTTTTGAAAGATTTATAGCATACATGTCTAAAGAAATAAAACTAAAAAATTGTTAGGATATCATATTTTTTAGAAATGAAAAATTGGAGATATACCATATATTGGAATACTTGAATCTGCTTAAATTTGCTAGACATGCTGTTGATATCTATCCTAACCTAATGCATCAATTTTATGTCAATCTTAAGAATAGTGGGTAGGAAAGTTTGCTTGAATTAATCATCACTATCAAGGGTGAAAGATTTTCTATTGGCATCTATGAGTTAGTTGCAATTTTTGACATGGATGCAAATCAACCTTTCATTGGTGCTAGGAATACTACTGATTATTCTAAGGTGGCTGCTATAAGGATGTTTTAGCCCTACTCTCATTCAAAAATCATAAAAAAAAAACAAGTTATAGATTATAGGACTATTAATGGAAAATAGGCTTCTACATTACACCATTGCTAAAATAATTCTTCCAGAGAGGCACAACTTCACTTAAGTTAATGATAATGAGTTGTTCATAATGCAAGCCATTAAACAAAACATTTTATCAACTTTCCCTACCACATTCTACTTCACATGCATTCCCATGTAAAGAAAAACTTCCTTCCATATAGAATGATCCTTACAGAGCTCTTTAAGGTTTCTAAAATTCAAATTGATCAGGAGGCTAAGGTGGAAAAATTTAAGGAATCCAAAAAGTTGAAGACTAAACATCTGAAGCAAACATCCTTCCAAAAGATAGAAGGAGTTTGATACTTCATTGAGAAAAGCAATGCTATTTAAGAATTTGATATGTAGGCTCTAATATATCACATCACTACATTACATTGGAAGACAAGAAAGGAGTTGAAATTTTACATTAAGCATTAGTTTAGGAAGCTTAAAGGCAAATTGAACATTTCTAAAATGAGAAAGATAACTCTCTTGAAGAAAAAGAAGTCAAATTCTCTCTTAAAGCTGAAAGAAGAACCAATGGGAAACAAAAAGCTATACCATCAGAAGAGGAAGTAAATGAAGAAGGAGACTCTGAAGCCACTACTTTAAATAATGAAAAAGCTGGGGACAATTAAGATAATATAGTAGTTGATTAGATATAATTGCTTCCTTAGCCCTATTATCCCTTTAAGTCTTATTTTTTCTTATATTTTAGACTGTTGGATCCTTCGAATATTATCTTTTATGATTTCATGTTT
Source organism: Sindora glabra (assembly GCA_020226215.1). Taxonomy (NCBI): domain Eukaryota; kingdom Viridiplantae; phylum Streptophyta; class Magnoliopsida; order Fabales; family Fabaceae; genus Sindora; species Sindora glabra. The sequence continues at coordinate 69,400,118 of CM035232.1, read as the reverse complement.
TATTGGTTATGTACATTTTAGAGTAATACTTTATTAGCTATTATGTTTCATTAATTACTTATGCCCATTATTCCCTTTATTAGTGATTATTATGCTTTACTAGATGTTTTTGCCAGCTTATTAATTGATGTTTGATTGTTAGTTATTATTGCTACACTATGTTTCACTTTTTTATTAATGCCAAAAATGGGAGAAAATTAAGAAATCTTAAAATTAAATTATAATATGATTTGATAGGGAGTATTCTAATGAGGGGGAGCTAACATGTGAAAATATAATCTAATTTTAAAATAATTTGTCATCATCAAAAAAAGGGGAGATTGTTAACCCCATTAAGGTGGTTTTGATGATAACAAATCACTTTGATACTCTTAGAATTGGCATTTGATCTATTAGAATCTTAGTGCAAAAAGTGAAGATTAAAGGAGGTTAAAGATTGAAGAATATGATTATTTTAGTTAGGATTTTAGTTAGAATCATAGGATGAAATTATGTAAGAGGAATTAATCATTAAGGGATTTAGGTTTTTCATGAAAAATATCAATCATTAAGACTAATCTTGTGTCAAATTTTTTTTGAAAAAAATAAAGGTGGTTTGTTTTTCAAAAAGAAAAATCATATTTTATTTAGCATTATTTGAAAAACTAAAAATTAGGGTGTAAATTGATTCACCAATCAATTCTAGGTATCCAAAGAGCAAATTGGAATGTTTGAATCAATTTATTAATCGATTCTAGATATCTAGAAAGCACCATTAACATCTTAAATTAATTCACCAATCGATTCTAAAAGTCTAAAGAGCAAATAAGGCAAAATGAATCAATTAACCAATCAATTTAGTGTTTCAAATTTTAAAAATTGAGTTTTTCTTGAATTTATTTATGGACCCATTCATTACCTTGTGAATTTTATTCAAAAGCAATGTTTTGAAGGTAAAATCAATTCACCAATTAATTTTGAACATCTAGAGCCAAATCGAGGTTTGGTGAATCAATTGGCTAATTAATTCACCATCTATTGAATTCAAATTATGTAGTCGGGTGAATTGATTCACCAATGGATTCATTAGAACTTTTTCAAATTTCCAAAGGCTGCCTGAATCAATTTACTAATCAATTCATAAGGTGTCAACTACTCCGTAGTGGCTATATTTTTTGAATAATTGACTTTTTACCTTTCCAACCTTTATATAAAGGCTTCATTTCAATTTGAAAAGATAAGAAAAGTGCTATCACTACTACATTAACATAAGAAACTTCTTTTCTTTTATCTAAAACCTAAAAAATCCCTTATGCCCAACTAGTTCAAATTCCGCTCTTAGCTCTTCACTATGTAATCTAACTTCTAGAGTTTGTGAGCTAGTTTCTTAATCTTAAATCACTTATTTGTTATATATTAGGGTGAGGCATCCCTAAGAACATCAAAAGTATAGGATCTCTTGATAGATAAAAACTTTAAAAAAGGATTCTTAATAGGATCGGACAAGAAAAGTAAAGATTTGTACTGAGACTTCTTTAAGTACCCTCAAACTTAAGGAGATTATGGATTAGAGTTCAAATCCAAGTCTAAAAGTCTTAGTAGTGGTTGTACAACTTGGAGTGTTAGATCTTTAAAGTTGGAACTACTATAAATAGCAGTGTTTGAATCTTCTCTTCTTTACCTCTCCATTTACTTATTTTGTGCTTTATTTTTTTCTTATATATATTTATTGTTATGTTGAGCTTGCATATACTTAATCATTAGCTTCATTTTCGTATCATTTATTAACCTTTTATCAAAACCAAAGTACATCATAATTATTTTGAAAAACTTTTCATATCTAATTCACCCCTTCTTAGGTAAAATACTGAACAATAGAAACAAAAATAAAATCTCTTAAAAAACATATGTAAAATGTTAAAAAAATGGAAAACTTGAAGATATAAGAAATAAACGTAAGAAGGACACCTCCTATGGTTAGAATTAATGGCCTAGAGTTTTAAGGTGTTTGGTTTATGCTCAATGTTAGTTAAAAAAGGATCGATAGCTCATTGATATGTGGTGGAGGATGATGAACATTTAAGGTTTTGTAGAGAGAGCTAGTCGGAGATTAGTATTGAGCTTAAAAACAAATAAGAAGAAGAATGATTATAGTAATGATGAAAAAATATGTTTTATTTATAGTGCAAAAATGTCATCGCAACAAAGGTTCTTATCAAACTTTTGTAATACCTTTGGATATTAGTTAATTTTAAAATTAACATTTTAAGTGTCCTCATTTTCTCAATAACCTTCAAATGCCATAAATTTTAACATCAATTAAGTAAAAAACTAAATCTTAAGTATACTAATAATTTTAAAAATGTTATTGCACCTAAATAGACATAGGTTAATTTTAAAATTGACATCTTAAGTGTCCCTATTGTTCTAGCAACCTTTACATGCTATACAATATGATGTCTACTAAGTAAAAAATTGACATTTTAATTTTTTTTAATAATTTAAAAAATGTTATTATATTGAAATAGATGTCGATTAATTTTAAAATAGAATATTAACCTCTTTTGCTTAAAAACCTTTAAATACCATATATTATAATGTTAGTTAAGTAAAGAATTAACATCTTAGGTTTCCTAATAATTTCAAATATGCCATTGTATCTAAATAAACATTGTTTAATTCTTATTTTCCAAGCAACGCTCAAATGTTATATATTATGACATCATTTTAGTAAAAAATTATTGTCTTATGTTTCTTAATAATTTTAAAAATGTCATTATGTCTAAATAGATATTGGTTATTTCTAAAATTTATATCTTAGGTTTTTCTCATTTTTCCAACAACCTTTAAATATAATACATTATAATGTCAGTTAAGTAAAAAGCTATTATCTTAAGTCTATCGACAATTTTAAAAATGTCATTATGTTAAAATAAACTTTAGCAAAATATGTAAATAACCCTCTCTAACTATAGGGTCATTAGGTCTTACCCCTTTGAACTATAAAAACTTGAATTTTACCTCCTATAACTATATAAAACTTAGATTTTACCCCTACCATTATCAAGTTAACAGTTGTAATACTTAACGGTAGCTACAAACCGATGCCATCATCCTTAGCAACGGTTTATAACCGCCAATAAGTGAATTTTTTTTCAAAAATTAGTAAATATAACAATGATTTTTAACCACTAATAAGTTAAATATGATAGAAACGGTTTTCTTAATAGATTCCATTAACTTGGTAATGGCAGAGGTAAAATCTAAATTTTTTATAGTTATAGGAGGTAAAATCCAATGACGTCATGGTTGCAAAGGGTTATTTAAATTTTTCCTTAAACTTTAATTATACTTACTAATCATTATCTTATTGGTCTTAATAATTTTAAAAATATCACAATATGAATATAGATATCAATTTTATCTTTTCCTTATAAGTATGACACTATTATGACCATGATTATGAAAATATGACCATAAGTCTTTAATATAAGGATCATTATATCTAATAGATATGCTTTTGTCACATATGTCAAGATTTGCACCTTTATGACTAAAACAAAAGTGGGTAAGAGTAATAAAAATATATATAAATAATGAATATGATTAAATATATGTCTCAGTTTAATGGTCTAAGCATCCATCCAAGTCATCAATAAGATTCAATTAATAATCTTAATAAAATAAATGAGATAGGATCTAAATATCTCTAGATACCAAATATAACATGCGCACTCAACAAATATGACATATTATCAAATAAAACAAATCATATTTATGCATAAGAAGCATCATGTAAGTATACTCTCACTAATCTAAGACATTACAAAGTTGAACCATGTTTATTTGTTTTACTAAGTAGTAATTTTTAAATATATACCTAAAATTAAAAAATACATGCTGCATAGCTACAATTAACCTTTAGCTATTCATATGAACATACAATATATTCAACTAATAATACTTCCACTAACACAATATATCATAAAGCCTAACTATCTTATTTGATCATGTTAGACTCCAAATGGTAAAAGTAATGGGATCATGTAGCCATTCACTTACTATAAGTATAAAACTTATTACTTTTTATTTCTAATATTATGAATATGATTGAGAAAAATAGGTAATAGTAGCACCACAACATAAACAAGTAGCCATAGTCTCTTAAACACCATATGAAACCTACTTACAATTGTTTTCCTTATGGAATACAAATACTAAATTCTGTTGTGCTAAATTGTTTCTTCACACAAAAACATTAAAATATACTATCTCAATTAAGATAACTAAAAATGTCTATTCAAAATTATTCACAAAACAATACATTATACTATCATTGCAACACACCATCTTAAACACAAGGATGAGTGATTATAACATCTTATTAAGGTAACTATAAATGCCTATCTAATATTATTAAAATAGTACCTTATAATATTAAAACCAGATATCCACAAAAGATTTTATCAATTAACAATTTCAACAATATAGGACTTTTCCTTAATAAAATATAGAGTTAACATTCATTCTATAACAACTCAAGTATAAATAGCAAACATTTAACACATAGGCACTAACATTACTATCATAATTTTAAAATATTTAAGTGCACAATATGTCATTAATGGTGAAAGCACATACACCAATCGCATCTTTTATTTTAATATCATAATATGATGGTAAAAAATAAAAAATAAATAAATAAAGCACTTGAAACATAACATAGTCAAATTATAAACAATTGGAATTCAACACAACATCCTAAATTTAATTTTAATTATTCATCAACTTCTTTCTCAAATCTTTTTGCCTTATTCTTTACTTTTCTTCTTTTTCACTTTTTTTCTTCTTATGACAATTTTTTAATTTTTTTCTTTTTTTAACTAAATCTTGAAATTGAAATTGATAATTTTTGGCATATTTCTCATACATAACACACATATCCCCACACTTATTGAAGAACTCATCTCATAAAAATTTCAAATACTTTACTAATCTTTAAGTTTAGGTAAAGATACTTGGTGTTTATTAGAAAGCATGTTAGTGGGCTTAACAGAAAAAAAGGGACGTAATTAAGCTCAAAGAGGTTTAATTAAGATAAAATTTTAGGGTTTGTTATTTAGCAACTATCTCATACAAAGAATGCATTTGTCATATTTGCCTATACATGTGCAAAAATAATATGAAAAAATCAAAACAAATTCTAAGGAAATAAATTCATGGAATAAATTCATACAAGAAGGAAAAAGGAATAGCATAAATACACAAAATCTCATAAGGCAAGAAATACTATCAAAATTCAATTTACTAATGCAAAATCCTATAATTACAAAATAGGCAATTGACATTAGGTGTTTAGATAATTAAATCTCAATTTATAATTGTCATTTAATTAAGTGATATTGCATATTAGATTTAACATTTGTTATATAACCATTATAAAAAAATGACAATAATGTTGGTTAATATATAAAAAAATGACATCATATCATTTGCTACATCATTGTAAATAACATTCAACATTAATATTTTATAAACAATTGATATCTAATGTCAGATATACCACTTTGGATTTATATAAAGAAGCAATGTGGTATATTCTACCCCTACTCAACCCTAGCCTCTTCTTGCCTCCTTCAATTCCTCCATCCTAGATCTTTCCTCCCAACCCTAATTTCCTCCACTAGTTGCTTTCTCCAAATCCTTCCTATTCCTCTGTATTTCACTTTGTAAAACAATATACCTAAAAATGGAAAACAATATGTCCTATAACTCTATAGAATCCTAATGATAACAATTATAAAGAATAAATTTTGTAAAAATGTTTAAAAATTATGAGAAGTTATAAACAATATCCAAATCTTGATACTCATTGCCCAATGTGTAAAGTTGACACTCTCTAGAAAAGCATATTTGAATCTAATCCTTGAAAATACAATGAGCATCCATTAAATTTAAAAAAAATGACAATATACATTTCATATGAATAAATAGTAAATAATACAACCAAATATAAAAAAAGATGAATGAAATCAAATTTCTTATTTGTATAAACTTATAAAAGTTGCATCAAAACCTTTACAAGAAAGAATTACTTCTACAAAAGAGGAATTCATGTATTCAAGTAGTTTATGTACCTATAGAAAATTTGACCAATTTGCTCTAGGACTTTTCAATTCATAGATGTGGATCTCAAATCTATGAATGTGGATACTCCTAAAATTCACAAAGAAAAAAGGAAGTGAGTTTCACAAAAAGAAAAGAAACTTGAACAAAAAAGGATAACCAACAAAATATGGTAGATTACAAAACTAAAAATTAAATTGCAAGAATAATAAATAAATTTTTACTTTTAAATTATGCTTTTTTCCAATGAGTATGCAACCTCATAGATTTAGTGACAAGCTAAAAAATTTTATTCCTGTAAAAAAATGGTAAGTGAAAATACAAAACTAAAAGGAATCATCTTTAAGATAGAAAAGGCACAACTCATTGAAAATGAATAATTTTAGGCTTTATGAGAGCTATGCAATGAAATTTGTAATTAACATCAATACTTTACTCATTTGATTTTCAACTTACATTGGAGGTAGGAAGGGTTCAAAAGTTTAGACATTAGTTATTAATAAAAAAAAATGTAAATGACAACATCATCATCCTGCTAATAAAAAAAATGATGATGATTATTAACAAAATATTGAGATTTAAAAAATAATAATGTCATCCTACTATTAACTTAATGACATTTATTTTTTATGATAAACTAACATTGTAACATTAAAGACATTAGTTTTAAGTAAAAAAAATTGATGTCTTGTCATGTATAATATTTTTTTAAAAAAACAATGCTCCTATAAAAAACAATCCATTAACATTTGTAAAAATAAATTATAAATGACACCTATAGAATGGGATAGAAATTGACAATATCACAACCAATTGTAAGAGCTTTTATATGATGTTGCTAAACTCTCATTTACACATTAAAATACATGATGTTTCTAAACTCTCATTTACACATTAAAATACAACAAGTTACAATATGTTCTTTACAACCAAACTAACTATCAATAACTTATTTACAACAAGTTTAATTACAACCATTAGTCATATTCAGGAACAACCAAACCAATTATCAATAACTTATTTACAATAAGTTTAATTACAACTATTAGTCATATTTAGGAACACCCAAAGCCAGTCCCAATGAAATATCTTGGCTAAATCTCTCTAATTTCATCAAGTTGTTCTTCAATGTATGGTTTGGGCTTATTCTTGAAGCATTACAATTTGTATATAATTAACATGTTATTATTAAAACCAATTTAGCTAATTAAGCATTTGATAAGCTATAAAAAAAGCAAGTAATGAACTTAGGTGGAGAATTATAAGCACGTAACAAATCTATTACATCCCCAAATTCATAAAATCTAATTCGAACTCCTAAAAGGGTAAACTTAGTAAATATATTGATAATGAGAAAAATTATGGAAAGGCTTAGGGTAAATAATTAATTATAGAAAATAAAGCTAGAATGTAAAAAATAAGTATAACTTACTTAGTTATAATAATGTGTGAAGTCAAAAATAAGATAAGATGTATAAAAGAAATTTAAGAGAAAATTTACCCAAATTGCCCTTATAATTTATAAAATTTGAGAAATGCCATTAACCTAAAAATGTTTAAACCATGCTAGTAAACTGATTTCTTTATTATTTTCTCTTAAACCTATAACACCTCCTTCTCTTCTCATACTCATATTTAATAATTTCTGCAAAAAGTTTGAAAGTTGGTGGCAAGAGATTTATTAGTTTTCTCAAGCTTATTATCATTTCTTTTCTTGTATAGGTATGAATCATAGGTTTTTACTTTACAATATGGGTTCCTATGGAATAGATAATAGAATAAGGAATTTAGGGATTTTCTTTTGAAATAGTTGATGTTTATGCATTTAGGGTTACTTTAGCCATTAATCTTCTTCTCATCCTTTCCAATCCTTATAATTCCAATCCTCTTAATTTGAGGTAAGTAGATAATTTACTTATTCCAAACACTATAATTCTATTGAGTTAACATTATGGTTGATATTTCCTAAAAAAGTACTTAATAAATAAGTAAAATGATGAATTAATGAATGAATTTAAGTTAGGTTAGGTGTAAATTGCTAATATCACCTATAATAACTTGAATTTGTATGAATTGTGAAGTTATATGTAAAAAATTTATAGTCCTAAGCTAGGTTTGCTTAGCTTTGAATTGAATTTTTGGAAAACCTAAAATAACACTAGAGTATAGTACTCGAGTGCTACCTCAAATATAACTCAAGAGGCCAATATTTGAATACCTTCCTCAAGTACTAAGGATGGTTATGCTCTTTGCCTCTAAATACCTAAGTATAGTACTTAAATATAGGCCTGTGAAATGAGGCCTTGTATTAGAATCCTCTAGTTGATTAATTGTGTACCCTATCTTATTATTCCATAATACTTGAGTCTTATACTCAAGTATCCTTGAGGGAAAAGCAAAAATTTTAACTTAAAAGTTGTACTAAGAGCAATTACTTAGATTTATAATTGTATAGTTATAGATTATGTATTTACAAGTACTTGATAATTAAATATGATGAGTGAATGAATAAAATCAATGCAATTGGTGTTGATATTAATAGTTTGCCATGATTTGAATGATTATAATTAAAAGTATAATGAATTATGATGTTAAATAGATAAATTCAGTTGTTAAATTAAAATTGATAGATCTAAAAAGTAATTTATGATGGGTGAAATATCAAGATGGATAAGATGGGGATTGTGATTAGTGTTAGGAGACATAAGGCAAATTTACTACTAATAATTGCATCTTGTGTAATATGCCTAATTCTTGTTTGTGCCAAATAAGCTTACTTTGTATGATGAGTGAAAACATATATTTCTATACATAACTTGTCAAGTAAATTGTTTGCTTATCGAGACCTTAAGTCTTATTGTTTTCTCTCAAACATTTTAAAATGATTAAAGTATAGCTCTACTTCCCCCACTAATAAATCAAAAGCAATGTTATGATATGAGTAGCCATGATTAGGAAATAAGGAAATAATATAGAAACTAGATAGGTTTTAGAAATTAAATCTTGCAAATGTTAAATGCATGTATAAAGAAACTTAAATGTAAATATTATTTTATTAATTAATATATAGTAATTCTAGTAAATTGAAATAATTAAATTAGAGTCAATTAGAAATCATTAAGTAACGATATTAAAAGTAAGATTAGTCAAGCTAGTGGCTATTGGTAACAAGAACCACACTGGTCATAATTGAATGAGTTATGACAAAATCATACATATAGTGCATAACATAGTAGCCATACTCTATATTTTCAAATTGTCTTAGGCACTACAATAAAATAAAAGGTTAATTTGATCTTATTGACGTACAAGACTCCATTTGTAATATGTTATAAACTTACTATCACTACAAGAAAATTTATGTTTAGCGATTGATTTAAACACAATTCTTCCATTGCTTAATAAAACTCCTAGAGTTATATTTATCTTGTAAATTTAGGGATAGAATTTCCATCCTATTACTAATTCCATTGCTAGTTTGTTTGTATTTATAGAATTTTCCCACCTAAAGCTTTATCTGTCACTAGTTGTGTTAGTAAATTTTATTGATAAAGTTAGTAATGGAATAAAAAATTAGGGTTTCAAATTATGACAAATTTAGCAATAGACTTTTGTATAAAAATTTAAAAATTTATTTAGTGGTAAAGTGAATTTAAAAAAAATTAGTGAAAAGTATTGATAAATCCCTTGCAAATCAAAATGAACCATTTTGTTAAACATTAATTAGTGATAGATTAATCCAAAGATAATTCCATCACTAAACTAGATTATATATCAAAACCCAATGTCAAACCTCACATTTTCCCCTTTCCCTTTCTTCTTTCCCTATCTTCTCCTTTGTCATTACACTAAATCTAACTAACCTTTATCTATCACCGCAATTGTAATTGCCTCACCTTGTTAAACATTTTAATTGATGAGTTTTCTTCATTTTCTGATTTTTTGTTAGTTTTTTAATCTTATTAATTTTTAAGAATCTTTTTTTATTTACAATTATTTTATATGTTATAGTCATATTTGTTGTATCATTGAATATTTTTATGTTTGATTGTTATATTGTTGGTTTTTTTTAAATCACCTTTAAGGAGTTTTTCATTTTTTTATTCTTGAGATTTAGTTTTATGATTTATTATTATTATTTAATATTGAATATTTTTGTATTTGATTGTTATATTCTTGATTATTGTGTAAAACAAATTACTTTTAAGGAGCTGTTCAAGTTTTTTATATTTTTTAGGATTTAGTTTTGTGATTTCTAATTATTTTATATATTGTAGTAATATTTTTTGTATTGAGAATATTTTTGTGTGTAGTTGTTGTAATCTTGATTATTTTGTAAAAAAAATCACTTTTAGGAAGTTTTTCATTTGTTTGTTTTTTAGGGTTTAGTTTTGTGATTTATGATTATTTTATATATCATAGTGATATTTGTTGTATCATTGAACATTTTTTGTATTTGATTGTCGTATTGTTGGTTATTTTGTGGAAATATATGACTCAAATATTTATTTCAAAATCGCTTAAGTTTGTATTTAATGCTTTCTCTTTATTTTTGATCCAGCTACAAAAGATTGATAGGTTGCAAGGTTAGGGTAATTCATTGTAATGCAATGGATTATAAAGTTTAGGTAATTTATTCTCATTGTTCCTTCATTCATGGTTGTTGTTGCTAGAATGCTAGCATTCTAATATAGGTTGTACTACTTATATATACATTTAATGATAGAGGAAAATAGAGGTTGTTATTTCCTATGAAACTATTCAAACCATTATATATCTTGTTTACCATGATGTTTTACATTTTTAAATTTCTTACTTGATTAAATGAGTTGACATATGTAAAAAAATTGTAATGAATAAAAAAGTGTCCTACCATTGTGGATTTCAAATTGTATCCTATATCTAGTTATCTATGAATGGAAAATCACCTTACTTAATTAGATATGCTTTGTTTTAGTAGATGTAGAAATCCATATTATTTAAGTTTATTGTAATTTACAAGTTTAATTCCCTAAGACAAGACATACAACAAATTCCTTATTCATATTAATTCCTTATTCTTACCTCTATTTAGTTTTTATTTCATTTTATTCATTATCAAATCAATGGAGTAAATCCAAAAAAGAACCTATATTTCAAGTAGGAGTTGCTAATAACGGCTTTAAGTGAGGAAACATTACTACTATGGACATGAAAGAAAGGACCTACTTCAAAGATACCATAGTATAAGGTCTAGGTCATCATTGTTCATTTCCTTCATAATGTAGCCATCTCCAAATATGTAGTTGTTTACTCCTTTTCTTCAAAGCCATAAGATCCTCACCAAGTTCATTGGTTGCTTATGTTATAGGCATGTAGAAGTATGACCTTTTTCCACAATTAGGAAACCATTAAATAATCATACTCAATAATTACTTCCTAGTATTGCCACATGCTTATTTCTTAAGATTTAAGCAAATGAAAAAAATATAAATTGCATGCAAGTACATAACAAGAAAAGGATACTTATGAAAAATTTTCAAGAAGATAGAATGAGAATTTTCACTCTTTTGACCCATTTAAACAAAGTAATGGTATTCATATGCATATTATACCTTTCATATTTGTTAGATATGGAAAGCATAGATGTGGACATTTCTAACAAATATAAAGGATTTAATGTGCGTGTGAATGCCATTACTTTATTTAAATAGATTGGCAAAGCAAAGATTATCATTCTATCTTCTGGAACAATTTCTATAAGTGTACTTTTTTTAGTTACATACTTGCATACAATTTATATTTGTTCATTTGTTTAAATATTAGGAAACAAGCATGTGGCAATACTAGGAAGTAATTATTGAGTATGATTGTTTAATAATTTATTAATTATGAGAAAAGACCACACTTTTATATGCTCATAAAACAAATAGCTAAGAAGCTTAATATGCATCTCATGCCTTTGAAAGAAAAGTGTAAAAAACTACATATTTAGAAGTAGCATCATAATGATGGAAATTCCCTTACAATATGGTATCATTGAAGTAGTTCCTTACTTTCATGTTTATGATAAAAATTTTCCTCCTTAAGGCTTTAAGGATGAAAGTGGCTACTAAGACATGATAACAAGGAACTACTTCAAGGATAGTATAGTGTAGGGGAATTTTTATCATTATTCATTTCCTTTATTATGTGACCATCTCCAAATACCTAATTATTTGCTCTTTTTCTTCAAAGTCATTTGACATACATTAAGCTCTTTAGCTCCTTGTGTTATAGGCATGTATTAGTGCTCCTTCTCCTATAATTAAGAAACTATAAAATAATAATAATAAAGTAATTTAAAATGCTACTAAGCTAATAAAAAAAATCATCTATAACTTATATATAGTGCAGAAGACCTCTAACATACAAAAACATTATTTCCTTTTTTTTAACTTGAATATATTGCTTCACACCAAGTAATAAGTGACCTCCTTCATTATTAGCTTCCTTTACCCCTTAACTTTTGCTAGAATTTATTTCAATAAAACTTAGTATTTTTATATCTGGCAATACAAGTTCAAATTGATTAAGTCTTTTCGAGAAAAAGGTTACACCTTTACCAAATTTGGTGGTGGTAAGGACAAAAGCTACTTAAAATCTTATTTTAGGTTGATCTTGGATTACCTTTACTTTTTAACAATGCAAAGCTTATATTGTTGATTGCTAAGTGCATTTCAAAAATGGCTTAGAAAGGACCTTAGGTTAGGTCTTCTTCCTACTACCACCAAATTTGGTAAAAGTGTAATCTTTTTTTTTTAAAAGACCAAATAGGAAAGGACTTGTATTGCCAAGTATGAAAATACTAAGTATTATTGAAACAACTTCTCCTAGTAGAAGGCAATGAGTAAATGAAGGAATAATAAAGAAGTTGACTCATTGCTTGATATGGAATAGTACATCCAAGTTGAAAGAAATGAAGTGATGCTTTTGTAAGTCATAAATTTTCTATATTATATGTAAGTTATAAATGATATGTTTTTTATTAGCTTAGCAATATTTTTAATTTCTTCATAATGATTATTTAATGATTTCCTAATTATAGGAGGAGAATGCACTTGTACACTTCAATAACACAAGAAGCTAGGGAACTTAATATGAGTCTTACAATTTTGAAGAAAAGGTGCAAAACAACTTGGTATTTAGATGTAGCTACATAACAAAGGAACTGAACAATGATGAAAATTCCCTTACATTTTGGTATCTTTAAAGCAATTCCCTACTTTCATGTCCATGACAATGATTTTTCCTCCTTAAAGCCATTATTAGCGAACCTTAGTTGAAACACATGCTATTTCTTCTTAATGATACTCTTTGATTCACTCTATTAATTTTATTATGAATAAGTTGAAACAATAATTTGACACAGATTGTGATTGAGAAAGAATGATAGTTTAGGAGTAATGATTTGGATCATAACAATTAATGATGAAGTAGTATAAGCATAACATCAATGTGTTATCTAAGAGCTAGTGGTTTAGTATTTTTATTTTTTTTTCAAGTGTATATGCCTTAGACATTAATTTTTTAAAGATATATATTAGAATTTATAAATTTTTTATTATCTTTTTACTTAAATTTAAATAAAATATCCATATTAATTTTATTTTATGTATCAATTTTGCTTCATGACATCCAATTAAAGTATTTGATTGTTAAAAAGGTTTAGGCTTTATGAAGTTTCATTTGGAAAGGTGTTAGCTATTTTTATCATAATAAAAATGAATGGCATATTGATGAAGTTCATAATATTAGTTACAGAATTAGTGACGACATTTTAAGCATAATAGCAATGTTTTTATAAAAATTTCCTAATTTGATAAGAGATTTAGTGATAGACATAAAGTAGCAATGGAAGTATCCATCACTAATTTGCACTTCAAGGATAGATATCCTATCACTATATACAAGTTTAGTGAGAGAAAAATACATTGCTAATTCCATCTTCTTGTGTGTTCCCACCACCATTGTTCTACCAAATTACAATGGATTAAATTTATCCATCACTAATTTAATTAATGATGCACTATTTACCAATGCCTTATTTTTTGTCACTATTTTTATTGATAGAATTTCCTTAATTGGCAATGGACTTTTCATCACTAATTAGTTCTTTTTTATAGTGTGTTAACAGCATCCCTTCATTAATTCCCATTTTAAATTTTTGTTTTTCATATCCAGTTGCACAATTTTCTTGTATAGAACCATCAAAGTTCCTTCTAAGCACTTCTTTAAAGTAGGTTACACTTCTCTTCACAAAAATATCCAACCAATAAACAACTATTCTTTTTGGGAACACCACGATAAGCATCTAATGGTGCCTACAATACAATGGCATAACAAGTTAACAAAATTTATTTAAGGAAAAAATTATAACTAGTCTATAAGTGAGAATTACTCTTCATGGTATGATGTGAAGTAGTAGGTTTTCTTAGGCCCACAGAGTAAAGCCGTAATAATGTATTCCTTTATTAACATCTTATTTTCTTAGGACTCCTCATCAAGTTAATATAGATCTAGGAATTATATATAGCATTCATGATCACTAGTCATAGCAATACTTGCAGAAAGATTGATATAAGCTAAACTTATTTTCAAACACTAGTTTAATTAATTTGTATATGTTCAAAGAAGATAGTATAAACTTACGTAATCCAAAGATAGATGCTAGTGACATTGAGCTTCTTAAACCCCAAAAGCTACTAGATGGAAACCTTATCAATGTATATTAGATTACATAATCCCCTCATTTTTTGCCTTCATCCAAAGTGTAGGTTAGGCCTATTTTCCCTAGGAGATATTGAAGTGTGGCTACAATGGCTTCCAACCATGATCAAGATATCACTAAAACATAAATAAGATTAATTAGTAATCTTTCACAGTAATATTAATATAATTGAAAATTATATAAAAAGTTAGTAGTGGTGAGGATAAAATATAGGATAATATATTTATTAGGAATTGAATAAGGGTCATCAACCATGCAATGAATGTCTTGTAGGCCTTTTCACTATCCACATTACATGGTTTGGAACAAGCACCTTAATCTTGCAGACTAAGGGCTTGTTTACCACCGCCTTAACTTAATCGTCTAGTGATGGTTGATGGTAAAGTTTATGGTCAACCAAAATTTACCTGTTTATGATTTTTTTTAAAGGTGGATCTATCACCATTGGAGGGCATTGTGCTTCACCCTATGCAATATGAACCCCTACTATAAGAAACCTAATTCATACATAACCATATATGAAAAAAATGTAAAAGTTAAAAGTGAAATTTAGGGTTTAAAAAAGGCTACTACCATAAGGGTTAGTACTATAAGTGTTTTCACATCCTCTAAGCTAGTTGTAAGAGTGATCAGTAACCTTTTTTATCATGAATTTTCCAGCCTAGTTGGGCACCAGTCATAGTAACTAGCTTATTGGGATAAGTAGTGGACCTAGGGGCTAGCTAGACAAACATCACAGAACTTATATATGCATTTTGTTGGCATCCTATCTACTTTATTAGAGCATGAAATTGCTCTTGCTACCACTAAAACTACTATTGAAGCTATTGCATCTGTAAGCATTGGTCTTCCATCTATTACAACTTTTCCTCTTGATCTACATTAAGTTTTCATGCCACATTATAAACAATGCAAGCTCTAAGGTCTTCTAAATTAACTTATGAATGTCCTAATGGATGATGCCTTGAAAAGCCAAAGTAGTCCCTCAAGCCAATAATAATTTGACACCCCAAACACAACTGAGATGCCTCTTAGATCCTAAAGTTGCAATTATGATGCCATTCTTCCTAACCGACTTAAACTTACCGTAGAAAGTCTATTGCATGAGAGTGTCCTATGGCAATAAATAAAGAACAATTAATTAAATTCAACTAAAGAGAAATGGAAGCTTTAAAATTAAACAACATATTTTGGTTTAACTTTTTAATACTTACAATCCTATCCATAATGGCTTAACTCACTAGGTTCATGTACTACCCCTACTTGTGTAACTCTACCTTGCTTTCATAACTCTATATTAGAAATGGAATGTTCCTTATCAATGTCCTTGCCCTTAGTTTTGGCATGCCTCTTACCCAATAACCCCTTCTCTAGCCTATGGTAGTGTCATAACCTAATTTTGGACCATTGAGATCAGTATAAAGATATCAATTGAATGCCTTACAAACTTTTTTAAATCATCTTATTTTATAACTATTTTCTAAAACATATGCATGATGCAAAAACACATAATTGTGAAACTCATAATTTTTTTTAAACATTGTATATGCATAATCAAATTGAAAAATATTTTTCACAATTGATAAGGTTCAATCTTTTAAATACATTACCTTAGAAATAGGTAGTAATTTCACCAAACAAAACCTTAACTATAGGTAAACAATGTTAAATAAATTTTCTTTGAAAGTCAAAAGTATTGAAAACCCTTATCCTCTTTTTCTTAACTTTTTTTAGAAGGAAATTCCAAAAATTTTAAAATGTTAAGTTCTTTTAGAGTTAAAATCCAACTCAAATAAAAGAAAATTACTTTTCCAATTTAAAGATAGTTAAAATGTAAAAACTTTAAAAACAAAAACATTAATGAAGTGATTTTAAAAAGATACCCTTTCATAAAAAAAATAGCTAATCTCTGAGATAATTTTTTTTTAAAAAAAATTCTTTCAATCTTTAAAAAAAGAGAGGACTTTATGTAAAAATAGATTTATTAAACTTATCAAAAATACTATTTTCTTAAAAATTTCTCAAGAAATTAGAAAGATAATTTTGAAGATAACCTTCTAGAAATTTAGTAATATACTTATTTTGGAAGTTCAAACCAAGAAACTGACATAATAGAATAGAACCAAGTAAGGAAAACTTAGAAATTAAATGATCCTATTCACATAATGTTTTAGAAATAATGAATTCTCCTTAAAGTTCAAAAATCATATTTCTTTCCCTAAATTATGCTGGAAATAAATTTTCAAATAATTTTTTAAACCATTTGACAAATCCTTTCAAAATACATGTTCATATATTACTTAAGAAAATACTTTCAAACCCAAAAATATATATATTTACATTTGATAAAGAAGGAAACTATTTTACTTTCTTGTTTTTCTATTGAAAAATTGTATAGGCTAATTTGCTACTCATTACAAAATCATTTTTATAAAAACCATAAGATAATTAGAATAATATCAAGCCATGTATGTATGCAAATGTGCATCATAAGTGTCAAATACTAATATAGAAATATTGGTATTAAGTAGTAAACCAATTATCACAATTATACTCTAAAATAGTTATACAAATATACATTGAATCAAAATAATTATTTTAAAAGCAATTAAACATGAAAATTATCAATAGTACTAAATATTAGTAAAGCCAATATCAAAATTAAAGGTCGTTGGGTCTTTAAATGCTGGAAAGTATGGTGAATCATTTATTGCTAATGATAACGTGGCTAGTAATCTAGGTGTAGGTGCTTTTAATAGAGCTTCAAGAATTAAGGCAAAAATTTTGGCATAATCAATTCTAGACTAAACCTCTCATACATAGTCTTATAAATATGCTATCAAATATTAACAATTTTAGAGGACGCCATTATATGTAAAGTATCTAAAAAACATGTCCACAAGTAGAGTAAGTAATAAAATCACTTAATAAGATAGTCATCATGCTTATTTTTTAATTAGTTTTAATCAAGAGAACATTTATATACAAGGTATATGTGATAAACATTTTCCTACCATAAAATATTTCTCATTTAGTAACTCTATATACTACACTATTAAACAATTATGTGAAATATAATTCAATCATAAGATTGAATCATAAACATCACAAGGATTTAAATAACAACTATATGGCATTGAGGCATAAAAGATTCCTCCTTGCTACTCTAAACCAACTTTATCTTATTCGTATTAGAACCATGTGCCTCCAAGGTTAACCTTATCCTATTCATTTTTTTGTATGACTTGAAATTAGTGCACTAGGCTAATCCATAAACTTTTCCACAAGGTCTTGTAATCACATAATCATGTCGCAATGTCATATATGGTAGTCAAGCCAACGACATTCAAGCTAACTGTCATATATGACATTCATGCCTCATTTTTTACAATTTCACATTTGTGAATCACTTTATCATAGTATGAGTTATTCCTTTTAATTATCAACTTACTAATTAACAAAGAAAGGGCACACAAATAAAAACTTGATGCAAATATTGTGATCATTAACTTAATTAATGAATTAGAGATAAGATTTGAGGAAAACTTGATGACACTATAATTTAATTCAAATATAATGAAGATAGCCTTACTATCTTCCAACATTATTTCTAAATACTAACTACAATCTTTTGAAACTTTCATTGGTAAAGACTAACTCACACAGCTTTTAGATAGCTTTTATGAAAATGCTATCCATCAGCCATAACCATAACATAATATAACATATAGTAGAATTCAGCATGAAAGAGGTTTACAGTTACCTTATTATCTCACTAGTGACCATTTAAAGCATTTGAACTTCTATTTTCACATGCTAGATTACCAAGTCACATATCCATGTAGGTATTCACTATCATTCATAAATACCCTTGCACATAACATAATTAATACATATTTAGTTCATAAAATAAGTCACATCACAATTCATGCACTAATCATATGGAAGACCTAATGATTTCACTATAAAACCTATAGAGCAGTGTTCATTATATTCACAAAAAACTTTTAAGCCAATGTTGTGGTAATAATATGTCATTAATTAATCAAAATATTAATCTAATATATATATATATATATATATCATTCGATTTTTACCATAAAAACTAGGGCGTTTATAACTTGGATTTTCTAAGTTTCATAACTTTTATTTCTAAACAATTTTAATCCTATATAATGTATTGTTCTAAAAAATAAAAGAGCTATTTTTCCTTAACAAATAAAACATTTAAACATGTTGCCCAATAATAGTAAAACTACTTATTTTCATCACACAACATCATTTAAAAATTAAGAAAAGAATCATAAATCTATACTAGGTTTGAATAAATATGTCTAAACTTGTAAATATATTGTTTTTAAAATTTTCCAGAAATTTCCAAATTTTAAAACTAACATTTGAATGAAATTTTCAAACCTTTTTCATGCTTAAGACATGTTACACTACTTACTACTTTAAGCAATTATCAAATTCCATCAAAGAAAGCAACACTTTTTCATGAAAAACCATATTTCAATGTAGCTTTTATTAGAAAAAAAACCCAAAATTTTATAGCAATTTTTTAAGATATTAAACATCACTTATAAACCATATTTAACCTTAAAACAAGTTACACAAGTTGCCAAAATACTTTACTCATAAATTATTTATAGGAAAATTTTACTACTTGAAAGCATAGTTTTAAAAACAATTTTTATACATTTTTTCCATAAATTTTCAATTATGTTTTTGAACATATTCTCCATATAATTGTGTCTAGAATAGTATAGAACATAGCATAAACATTTTTCTCATGAAGACAAAAAATTTTGTCATGAAACTACATAAAACGTATGAGCATATAATACTTGATTCAAAGTGATCTATGCTTGAAAATTTTGATGTAATTGTTCAAAAACCTTCATATTAGAATTTCATTTAGTGTTTAATTAATTTTATCATGAAAATAGAATTTTTCCTTTTAAACATAGGAGAACCTAAAAGCATTTATAAAGTAAAACCAATCCATTTTTAATTTCAAGGCTTGCTATTCATGCATTCCATCATCTTTAAATTTAAATATAGCATAATGTAACATCTTTTGAGGAAATAAAAATAGGATTTTGCCTATCTTAGGCTAAGAAAGTTGTGAGCTATTTTAGGTTTTCTTAGCTAAAATTTTCTTTCATTTTTATGTAAAATCATGTTTCCAAAACTTTGCTAGTGTAAAAGAAATCATTCCCACAAACCATTTTAAAAGTAATCTTTTCAAAACCATTTTTTGAAAACTTAAGAGCACATATTAGCAAGTAATCTGCCTTAAAAACCATGGCTTTAACACAACAATCACAATCCATTATTCCTAGCTTAATCAATTATAAATTTATTTCTTTTAATTTCATTTCTTTCATGTGCCTTTCTTCTCATAATATTCCATGAATTTCATCTTTTTCCTAGTTTTGTAAAATATTTTCTTTTGCATTTAATCCATTTTCTCAAATTTTATATCTCTGTAAATTGATTCTCACCATAATCTCACCCTTTCAAATATAAGTCCCACACCATAACTATTTAATCTTTATTAACACAATCATAGTAAGCATAAAGGGGTACAAGCACATACTTTAAGCTCAATTAATGACATACATTATGTTTAAGTCAAGATTCCATGATCCATATAATATATTTCCCATATCATCCAATCCACCAATTTATTGTATTATCTATGCTTGTCAACTCTTTTCCTAGTACTTATACTCATTTACTCTACCTATTATTCATTTAATTGCCTTATAATATTCAATCTATCCTCCATGCATGTTTATATTTCTTTGTTATTTCTTTTTTATCAAGATTTATGAGTCCCTAGTTATTTTAGTTATAAAGCAACTAGTTCTCAAAATCTTGTTTATTTCCATAATCCTTAGTAAGAAAATTTTCAATAGCCTATACCTTCCTCATTTTTTATTTATATTTGCATATTATTAACCTTTTATTATAGGACCAATACTTATGTATTTTAACTTAACTAGGGATTTGATTTACACTTTTTCCATATTCATTCTATATTTTCCCTTCAGTCTCTTATAATCAATTTAAAACTTATTTATAGGGGTATAAGAAGGTATGATAGTTGTCTTATTTTCCATGATTTGGCTTTCCTTAAATTGGGTTTTAAGCAAGTCATTTTTAATTTTTTTCTAAAGCTTGTTGTACAATATTTACTTGAGTTAGTATTTCTATTTACCTATTTTAGACTTCCAAGTTATAGGATTATCACTCCTAATCCTTATATCAATATTTTGATTATTAATATTCAACCTTCTCTAGTTAATGACTCGCTAATTCTGCTATCATAGTTTTGTTGTATCTTATAAGTCCTTTCAAATATAGGTTAATTACTAGATTAATATTATCATGATTCAAAGGCTTCTATTTCTAATATTTGTAAACTGATTATAGCCTATCTTAGTAGGATACTAGAAATGAAGGTTATCTTTTTCCTTACTTATATTTATTTTGATTTCCTTAGGTTAATACCTTTTCTAAGGGTTATTGTAGAACAATAACCCAAGTTAAGCCTTCATGTTGTTTTTAGTTATTATCACTTTCATTACTAGGGGAGTTTACAAATTCTTCATGTTTTGACTCTTTTGGAACCTAGTTTTATTCTAGCCAAATTTTATTAAATGACTTGATTAGAAAAGATAATTACAAAAATAAAAGATACCTAGCACTCCAAATAGTTCCATTGAGATCATTACTAATGGTTGCATTATACTGATTGCTTATGGTTAAAGGTTTTATAGTTCCTTAAACTTTATTTTTTGAACCCATAGTTACACTAGTTGATATTCCACATTTCTATAGTTTACCCAAATCATACTCTAGTACCACTTGTGTCACAGTCCAATTTTAGACCATCGTGACCACTGTGAAGATATCGGATACCTTATAAGCCTTTCTAAACCACTTTATTTTATTAAACTAATTGTTTTCTAAAATATATGCATGATGAACAAACACATAGTTAGAAAAATCATAATTTTTCTAAAACCTTGTATATGCATCATTAAATTAGAGAAATGGTTATCACAATTAATAAGGTTTGATCTTTTAAATAATTAACTTAAAAATATACAGTAATTTCAACAAACAGAACCCTACCTATATGTAAATAATGTTAAATATATTTTATTTGAAAGTCAAAAGTATTGAAAACATTTTTCTTATTTTTTTTCTTTCTTTCTTTCTTTTTAAAAGAAATTCAACAAATTTTAAAATAATAATTTCTTTTTGAGTCAAAATCAAAGTAAAACAAAAGAAGTTTACTTCTCTGATTTAAAAATAAATGAAACATAATGACTTTTATAATAGAAATATTAGTGAAGTGATTTTAGAAAAACATATTTTCATTAGAAAATAATTGATACCTTAGATAGTTTTTAAGAAAACTACTTTTAGAAAAAGATAAAATCTTAAAGGATTTTCTATAAAATAGTCCTGAAAATATATTTATAAAACTTGTCTGAAATATTTTTTTCTTGAAAATTTCTTAAGAAACTAAAAAGATAATTTTGAAGATAACCTTTCAAAAATTTAGTAATATACATATTTTAGAAGTTCAAATCATGAAACCAACATAATAAAATAAGAGCAAGGGAAAAAAAACTTAAAAATTACATGATTTTATTCATATAATGTTTTTAGAGATAATGTACTCTCTTAAAATTCAAAAGTTAAATTTCTTTCCTTTTATTGAGTTAAAAAAATGTTCAAATATTTTTTTAAACCATTTGTTAAACCCTTTCAAAATGCATATTCATATATTACTTAAGAAAATACTTTCAAACTTAGAAATAAGTATTTACATTTGATGATTAAGGAAACCATTTTTCTTTCTTGTTTTTCCACTAAAAAATTGTGTAGGCTAATTTGCTACAAATTGCAAAATCATTTTTGTAAAAATCATAAGATAAATAGAATAATATTAACCCATGTATGTACATAAATATGCACTATAAGAATCAAATAGTTATATATAATCTTAGGTTAAGTATTAATCCAATTGTCATGGTTAAAGTCTCAAATAGTTATAAAGATATGTAGTGAATCAAAACATATAATTTAAGAGCAATTAAACATGACAATTATCAATAGTGCTAACTATTAGTAAAGTCTATATCAAAATTAAGGTTAGTAGGCTTTTTAAGTGTTAGAGAGTTTGGTAAATCATCTAATATTGTTAATGGTGTGGCTGGTAATGCCAATATAGGTGACCCTAATAGTTCTTCAAGAACTAAAGCAAAATTTTTAGCATACTCAATTCTAAACTAAACCTCTTCTAAATGATTTCATAAATATGCCACTAAGTATTAACAATTTTAGAGGACACTATTATAGGTAAAGTATCTAAAAAACATGTTCACAAGTAGAGTGAGTAATAAAATTACTCAGTGAGATAACTATCACCTTAATTTTCTAATTAGTTTTAAGCAAGAGAACTTTTATATACAAGGTATATATAATAAATATTTTCCTACTAGAAAATATTTCTCATTTAGTAATTCAGTATATTGCACTATTAAACACTTATGCAAAATATAATTCAATCATAAGATTCAATCATAAACATGACATAAGTATTTAAATAACTATTAAAAGGCTTAAAGGCATAAAGGGTTCCTTCTTGTTACTTTAGGCTAACCTTATCCCATGTGTATCCCACCTTTGTCCTTCTTGGGTTAACCTTATCCCATTCATCCTTGTGTTTGACTCAGAAGTTAGGGTATTAAGCCCATTACCAAACCCTTTTACAAGATCTTATAATCACATAATTATGTCACAACATCACATATGGCAATCAAGCCAACAATGTCATGTAAGGCATTTAAGCCTCATTTTTTACAATTTTGTATTCGTAAATCACTTTAGCATAGTAAGGATTATTCGTCATAGTTATTAACTTACTAATTAACAAGGATAATGCACATGAACCTAATGTAGGTCTCGCAATCATCAACTTAATCAATTAGACATAATATTTGAGAAAAAATCTATGACACTATTATTAGATTCATATATAATAGGGACAACCTTATGACACTCTTGACACTTTTAATGCTTTTGTTAGTGAGGATAGACTTACATAGCCTATAGACACTTTTTATAATATCCATAAATCAATAAGATAAGGTTAAAATGCTATCCATTAGGCATAACCATAATATAATATATAGCATAATCTAACAAGAAAGAGATTTACAATTACCTCATCACCCTACTAATGATCATTCAAAGAATTTAAGATTCCATTTCCATATGCCAGATTAACAAGTCATATATCCATGCTAGTATTAACTATTATTCATAAATACCTTTGCACATAACCTTCTTAGTGCATATTCTATTCACAAAATAAGTCACATCATAATCCATGCAATAATCATACAATAGGCTTTATAGTTTCACTATGAAATCTATGGAGTAATATCCATTTTTTAATAGAATACTTGCCAATGGTTATAGTAATAATGTGTCATCAATAAATCAAAATATTAATCTAATACATACATACATACATACATACATACATATATATATATATTTGATTTTTACCATAAAAACTAGGGAATTATAACTTGGATTTTCCAAGTTTCATACATCTATTTCCAAATTGTTTTAATCTTATGCATTATGTGTTATTCTAACAAGTAAAAGAGTTATTTTTTCTTAACAAATCAAGCATTTACACATGCCACCCAATGGTAGTAAAACTACTTATTTTCATCACTTAACATCACTTAAAAATTAAGAAAATAGTTACAAACCCATACTTGGATTTAATAAATATTCCCAAACTTATGAATACCAATTTAAATAAGATCTTTTTCTTTTAATTTTTAAAAAATCTTTAGAAATTAAAAAAAAAACCATTTGAATAACATTTTCAAACCCTTTTAATGCTTAAAAAATGTTAAAATACTTACTTTATCAAGCAACTATTAAGTTCCATCAAAGAAAGCAACACTTTTTTTTTATGAAAAACCATCTTTTAATGTAACTTGTATTAGAAAAATCTAGAAATTTACAGCCATGTTTTTAAGACGTCACTTATAAATCATAGTTAACCATAAAACAAGTTACAAAAATCATCAAAATACTTTATCAATAAAAATTGATTTATGAGATAACCTTACTACTTGAAAGCAAAGTTTTAAAAATAGTTTTTCTACATGTTTTCCCCAATCTTTGAAACAAAATTTTGAACATATTCTTACTACAGAATTGTTTGTAGACATTACTAGAATAATTTAGAATATAGTGTAATCTATTTTTTTTCTTACAAAAGTAGAATTTTTCTACATGAAATTGCATTAAACTCGTAAGCTTCTAATGCTTAATTCAAAGTGATTTTTGATTGAAAAATTGGATGTAATCATTCTAAAATCTTCAATTAGAATGTAGTTTAGTGTTTACTCAATTTTTATCATGAAAACAAGAGCCTTAGTAATGGAAAACAAGTCCATTTTTAATTTCAAATCTTCCTATTCATGAATTCTATCATCTTTAATTTTAAGTAAAGAATAGTGTAAAATCTTTTGAGGAAATAAGAATAGGATTTTGCATATCTTAAGCCAAGAAAATCATGATCTATTTCATGTTTTCTTACTAAAATTTTTCTTCTATTTTTAAGTAAAATCATGTTTTTAAAACTTTACTAATGTAAAAGAAATCATTCCTATAAACCATTTTAAAACAAAACATTTCAAAAAAATTTCTTAAAAATTTAAGAGCATATATTAGAAAGTAATCCATCATGACAACTATGATTTTAACACAATAGTTACAAAAATCATATCTATGTCTTATACATACACATCATTAAGAAGAAAATTAAGAAGAAAAGTCACTTAAAGATGCTTGTAGGACTTATTTCCTTCACTTAGATTCCAAAGTGAAGCATCCAAAATAACATAGAATTAATGAAGAATCTAAATAAAGAACTATAAAAAGAAAATGAATTCATAAGAGTTTAAGAGCTTCTTCCTCTACTAGAAGGTCAAGATGGCTTTCAACTTCAACCAATTCTTAAGAACACTTAAAGAACTAATGGATACTTACTAGAAAATAGCAAAAGCTCTTAAGATTGCACTTCCTCTCTCTAGATTCCCTCTCTAGCTGTGTATGCTCTAGTGTGAAGAAGAAATAAACTAATGCTAGTTATTTATAAGAAAATTTTAAGTAACTTCCAAGTAACTGACACCATCTTGCATCATCTAACTTGTATCATCTTCTAATATTCCAAGAATATACTTCCTTAAGCTTATGATCTTAGTGTACATGCCTAGGATATTCTTATTCTAAATTCCTTAGAATACTCCATTACTTGATGAATAAGTCTTTGGATGATCCTTTTTCTATTTAATTATAATGATAAAATTCACTTGGTAATTACACCAAAGCTTTTAAACTAAGCCAAAATCCCTTTCCTCTTCCTTTATGATCATGCATACCTTTTGGAAACTGTCTAAAATTTCAAACTTTCCACCTCAAGTTATTTTAAAATGGTTTTAAGTAAATACACTAAGTTACTCCTAATGCTTATTAATCTCAAATCTTAAATACTTATAATTCCTTCATATCTTTCCTAATTAACTCCTAATAGATTTTCTTTCTACTAATACTAATGAATTCATCTACCACTAAAAATAAGTATTTCTACTAATTATTCTCTAACAGACATTATTTAGTTTTATCATGTTAATTTTCACTTACTAGGTTTTTATAGGTATTATAGGTAGCTTCCCTAGGAAAGTTTATATAGATATATATTTTTTCTTTGCCTCCCTTAGTTAGACCTACTAAACTCCTATTGACCAAAACACAAATTAGTTCATAAGTACAAGTGTTATACAAATAAGACATTAAGATGAATTAAATGCTAGGATGTAAAAATTTTACCTTGAAATGCCCATCCGCACATTATTCCTAGAACATCTTTCATGATTTTAGGCCATATAGTTCCATTGCTAAGTTAGTTTGTTTTTGTCACGTTCTTAGAATTGATGTATTTCTATGTCAATGTTATCTTGAGGTCCTTTTACAAGGTTGTTAGATGTGACAGGACTTTTCTATGCATTTGTGGGATGTTTGGAATATAAAAGAAAATCTATAAGGAAAAAACATGCATGAAAGACCAGTTATATATAAGTATCTTACTAATATAATTGTTCATATCGATAACACAAAGCTATCCAAATCATGTATACATATCAAGACCTCATCCCAAATGTTATCCTTTAATCCTATTATAACTTTTTTCCAATGAATGTAAGCTATTGAGACTAAACCGTATTGCCCCTCCAACATAACTAGTACATGCCAGTTTATTTTCTCCTTTTAGTTGCCATTTATCATTAAATTAACATGTAATTTCTCATCCCTAGATCATGTTAAAGTAATTGTTGGGATCGGGAGCCAAAATAAGCACAACAGAATTAACTGATCTTAGTCAATGGATCCATGCAAAATGTTAGATTAGAATAAAGATTCAAGGAATACCTTTGCGATGATTTAGGGACTTGTTCATTAATCACCTCTTTGACTTCCTTTCGGCCAAAGATTCCAAGGTATCCACACGAACCAGCAGATCACCAGTGAACGTCCGCACGAACACTGATTGGAATTCTTCTCCTCAGCCTCGTAGTGTTAGCTACACCTCTTCAAGGGATATAGTTAAGGAGGGGTGTTAGGGTTTTTCTATACTTTGGGATGCGTGAATCATCATCATTTTTACCTAACAAGCCTATTTAAATAGGTGCATAGAAAATCCTAACTAATTGGGCTTTGTTCCATGTATAATTATAGGCTTATTATTAGGCCTTATAATTATAATATAGAATTCCTAAATATTAGGCCTAAATAATTTAGTCTATTAATTGCAAATTCACTAGGCTCTAAGTGTGCAACCCTACAGGCTCTCATTATATTGGCAATAATCATAAATCATATTAATGATCATAAATAATGAGCGGTGTTTAGCAATACATCATTGTTACCCAAATAATGAGAAAGTCGATGATTCAACTAAACCTTTATACATGATCATCATCTATGTTCTTTTGTCCTAGACATCTAGATTGAGCATGAGACATGGACCGTGTCATTCTCGTATAGCCCAATCCAAAAGTTTCTTAATTCCTAAGTAAGCTAACTAAAACAAATATAATTGACATCCTATGTCAATTCACTTGAGCATAGCCATGTATTTTCTCAACCTTACTTAATCAAGGGGCTCACAGATGTCATTCCTATTATATAGGAAAGATAAATTCCATCTTGATCACACAAATCCCTCTACATGATATGTGATATATCCAATAACTACCTTTGCATTCACTCAACATGAGTGACATAAAATAGTATTAAAATATGAAACTCACATATAGGGAACCTTGGTAATCTTAGATTAAAGGACCATATTAATAATGATCACTAAGAATCACTCATGACACTTATATAATGATCCATGTAGTGTTCTTAAGGTGGGTCAGTCCAGTATACAAGTTCTTTAACTTGTACTCATGTATAGACTTAATATCTCATATAAGTCCCCATACATACTAGTTTTAACATATCAAAGCAACCTAATCCTCAATGATATATGACTAGGGACATTTAAGAATATAATTATTCTAAGGTTATTATCATAATTAAATATATTATGCAGATAATATATGTATAAATATGATAATTGGAATTGTTATTAAAGTAACACAATTCAAATTTACAATCATTAATATGATTAGTTTTAGGGCATATACACAAATAGTAATGACCTTCAAAGTTATTGGCCCCTTTGTGTTTCTTTAGGTAAGGGTAGCTACATTTCCAACAAGATCGATATTCTAGATTTTATCGAAAAACTAGCATTAAGCATGTATAATGATATATAGGAAAAATTATAGGTTAACATTACTTAATGAGGAATAAAGTAATAGATATATGATTATTTATTATAAAAAATATTGCATTAAATTACATGTTAAAGCACAAAACTTCATGACAAGCAATTGGACTAAGATTATATCATCATCATACTTTATATACTTCTCCATTAATTTACATATCCATGAAGCAAACTGGAATTATTAAAATGACCTAAAAAGACACAATAGCATATAATGGCAAAGATAATAAGTAAAAAAGGTAAAGATATCACCACCAAATAAAGCATACGATAACCATATATCTAGAGAGCAACCCTAAAAGCATTACTAAATACAATATATAATATAATCATAAAATTATTGATAAACAAGATACCACTATACATACAAATATACATTCCAACTAGATAAAATCAAAGTTAATCTCTTAATGTTAAAAAAAATATAACAAAAACAAGAAAGAATAGTATACCTAAAAATTTTATTAATGATAAGAATGAGTGTAAAGCTAACTCTAAGTTTATAAAAGAATGATGATTAAAGTAGTAAGTTTTAGGAACCATTGAATAAATTTTAAAAATAGGAGTGATTACTGAAGCCAAAAGTTTCAAAAAGTAATAATGATGCAAAAAAATAGACTAAATGAAAGTTATGCAAAAAAAAATATTTACACTTCAATTTTTTATTTGACAACTAATGTCTTAAATAATTGAAGTCAAATTAATATGAAATAAATATATAAATTTAAGAAAATATTTACAAAAATACCACTAAATTTCTTAATAAACTAACATCTTAAGTTGTTTTGTCCTATCAAAGATAATGGTTCAAATTCATTTTCTACATCGGTTATGCAAAGAACCAACATCTTAAAATCACCTCTATATTCAAACATGATGATTGCAACTAAAATGATGTTAATTATTAACTTAATTGTCACCTTAATTTTCTAGAGAATTTAAAAAATGTCATCACCTTAAAATAAATATTGATTGTTTTAATTAACTATTATCTTATTAGTTCTAATAATTTTAAAAATACCACTATATTAATATAAATGTCACTTTATCCTTTTACTAATGTCTATTCATTGATGTAAAATAGCAATTTTGTAGTAATGCCTATTACTATGATAATTAATTTTAAAAAACAAGACAACACATTCAATTATATTATAAAACCATCAAACTCAATTGATTTGTGCTCATGAAAAATGCAAACTCGTGATCATTGAAAGGCAACTAAAATAACTTAAAAAGACTTAAGAATAAATGAAAAACATATTTTTATATTTTTATTTTTTGAGGTTCAAACTCATTAAGGGAAATGGAGCATAAAATAAATCCTAAAAGTATTCCCTTCATTTAAATCTTACTTTTTCCTTAATGTGAAGCATAAAAATAGTAAAAATAAAAAGTAAAATAAAAGAGAATGGAAAAAGAATGCAAGTCTGAAAATGAAGGTTACCTCCCAAGAGGCACCTTTCATTTTGATCATTGGATAAATGTACCTGTTCATCCTCAAGATAGGTAGATTAGATCCTTTAATAGGATTTCATCAATTGTATGTTCCTAAAAGCCTTTGTAAAATAGTTCTAATCTATGACCATTAACCTTAAAGACCTTGTTTGCTAAGTTGTTTATCTCAACTACATTATAAGAAAATATATTTGTAACAATAAAGGGTTCATCACAATGAGAACATAATTTATCAAACATTAATTTAAGTCTTGAGTTAAAAATAGTACTCTTTAGCTAACTATAAAATTCTTCCTAACAACTATCGAATAATGGAATGCTTTAGCTTTCTCTTTGTAAATGCATAAGTTCTTATAGGCCTTAAGTGTTAGCTATTCTAATTCTTGCAACTATAGCTTCTTTTGCTCAACAACATCATTCCAATCCGAGTTAGAATGCTTCACTACCCAATATGTCTCATACTCCAACTTAATAGGAAAATTACATAATTTCTTAATGACTAACCTATATAAGGACATCCTAATAGGTGTTTTAGTTATTGTCTTGTAGGCTCAAAGTGCATTATTAAGTCTAAAGTTTCAATCCTTTCTATTTGGATGTACTATTTTCTCCAAGATAAACTTAACTTCTTTATAGGAAATTCTAGCTTGCATATTGGTTTAAAGATGGTATTGTATAAAGGTTTTATGAAATACTTCATACTTCCTTATAATGCTTTAATTGACTAATTGTGAAAGTGTGTGCCTTGATTACAAATCAATACTTTGGGTATGCCAAACCTGTTAAAAATGTTAACTTAACAAAACTAACAATAACTTTAAAATCATCATCATGATGGTTTAGGCCTCCACTATCTTAAAAACATAATCAACAGTAAGCAAGATTTAAACAAAAATAAAAAATGAAAAGGAAAAAACCCATAAAATCATTGCCTCATATATAAAAGATCTCATAAAAAGGTATAAAGGTTTGAGCCATCCCATTTTAATGGATTATGCTTCTTATCTTTAAGCATTATTCATAACTTTTGTAAAACATATATACATCATGAAATAAAGTAAGCTAATACAAACCACAATCTAAAATGTTCCCAGTTATTCTCTTAAGTCTAAAATGACCTTTATAAGCATAAGTATGGCAAAAAAACAAGAATAGATTGAAATTTAGAATCAAGCACACACCTCTTAATAACTTTATCAAAATAAAACTTCCACATGTAAAAATTATCCTATACTTAATACTTCAACTCACCTTTTAATTTATCCTTCCTATCTCTAGTCAAATTATCAAGATAATTCTGTTTAAATAAATAATTTACTATATTAACATATTAAGGAATCTTATATAGCAACTTGAAAAGCTACTCATGTAGGAATGACTCCTTTAAAGGCAAAGGATCTTTTTTAATGAATTTTCTTAAACAATGTAATATCCTAAAATAGGATAAGAAATTTCAAATAAGTATTTTATTAAAAAGCACTCCAATAAAAAAAACTCAATAGGAAAATCAGGTGAAATTCGAAAGAATCATAAAAGTAATTTGAATATGAGTCTAACTAAAATTTTTATGAAAACCTTATTAGGCATCAAAATAGATAAAAAAATCCAATTAAAAACCTAATAATAGGTCCAAGAAAATTCGCATATGAATTTGTTGAAATTCTAAAACGTGGGTAAAACAAAAAGTGACAAATCGGACTAAAAATTAAACTTATTAATTTGAAAACTTTTAGCTTAACTTAAATCAAATTTTTAGGCCCAAAAATGAGTATGAAAGTTCAAAATCAAGGCCAAAAAATGTTTAAAAAGTTTAGGAGCAAAAGTGTAAGAAAGTGAAAAATTGAGACCATTTTACAATAAACCCTAATTGCCCTTTTAAAGTGACTTATTTTTATTGGATATTAGGGTAATTATTTTTTTATAATTAGGGACACTTGGATGTCCCAAGAAGCTATCCAATTGTCCAAGATTCTCAAAATCTAATAAATAATAATAATAAAATTATAAAAATTTTAATTAGGGTTTAACGGTTATATATATATATATATATATATATATATATATATATATATATATATATATATATGTGTGGGGGGCATTTTGAAGCAAAAAAATTTTTCTCCTTTGGTTAGCAAAACCATTAGAAGGGAGAGGGAATTTGGTGGAGAGTTCAAGCTTTCATTTGTCTCTAAGAGATTCTCCAATTAACATCTTTAAATTTTGTAAGGTAACTTAGGATTTATCCTTATTTTCTTTAAGAATTCATGATCTTTTTCTCTTCTAAATGTCTAGAATTTAATTTATTATCATAAAGCTCCTCTTTTACTATCCTAAAGGGTTGTTAAAAATTTAAAAGTGAAGGAATTAAAGTGAGTGGCACTCCTCCTTATTCTAGGATTATTCTATGAAGATGATGATATTGTTGATCCATATTTTCTCTAAAGATCAATATATTGGTGTTTGGTTTGATTTTTAAAAAATTTTCCAAATGATAATATGATGGTTGGTTCTTAACATATTGATGTTGAGAGTGGTGGTAAAAGAATTCATGGAAATTGTTAAGAAAAGATGATGACACAAGATTGCTGGAAAGACAACAATTCTTTCAAGTGATGTTAAATAAGGGTTTTTAGTCACCCTATGTATTTAAAGGTTATAAATTTTTAAAATTCCAATTCTTATCATTTTAAAGTCATATTTAGTGTTACAAATATTGTAGATGAAGATAGGAATTTATGAAAATTTTTATGTATATGAAAAAGTAAATTAGTGATGAAATACTTTAATCTGCCCATTTCAGAACCCTATTCTAGTTAGTTTTGGATTTCAATTTTTTAAAACATAAAATAATTGATAAAAATTACAAAACTCTTTAGATATGGTATTTAGGATGTTATAAGCTTGTGTCAAAATTTACCTATAAATGAAGTTAATTTAGTTACCTAAATGATAGCTTTATTTTTTACAACTCCAATATTATCTGAAAATTTCAATTCTAAGTTCATGCCTTTCATGCACTAGCAAAACTATGAAATTTATTGTATAACACTTAAGTTATCCTTTATTTACTATGTTAGAAATATTGTGGCAAATTTTTGAAATGATGGGTTTCCATGTGATTAATAAAAAAGGGCTTGGATTGCAAGTTATGTTATCTTATTTTTGAACTTCTCATTTGGGATTTGTGTGAATAGTACCCATAGAGACAATTAGTGCAATTTAATTATTATATCTTGTGTAATAATATGTTAGGAGTATTGGAACAAATTATGGTAAATTTTTAAATTGATTTAGGAGCACTAAAGAGCTCTAAACCATGGCATATATACAATTTGATTGTGATTTATTTTAGAAATGTTGAAAAAGGATTTGAATGTATAAAATAAATTGTTAAACTGCATAAAATACTTATGTTATGGTTGGTATTTAGTTATACCTATTGAAATGGATTAAATGATTGATGTTTTAATATCCTATTATTGTTTATTATGAATTAAGAAGGGGAGATATAACATCCTTTACAATGAAGGAAAGGAGTGGTTAGTAGTAGTGAGAAAAGATTTGTGGCTTTAAGCCTGGGATGGTAGGAGATAAAGTTGGACTGAAAATATAAGGTAAAACTTGTATACCTACCATTATTATTTTCTATAATAAAATTTACTGATATTGTACATAAGAAAATCTCTTCTTAAGACAATAGAAAGCAATTGCACATAAAGAAAAGACTAGTCATTTATAGTGAAAAACCTTTTTATATAAGATGATAAGCAATCATTCACTGAGTATATTTTATACTTACTCTTTTGTTATGTTAAAATAATTACAAGTGTGGACCATGGAGTCAACATAATAGATTGATACTTAGATTGGAACCTTTTTAGATTGGAGCCTTCCATTCTCATCAAAGTGCTTATGAGATACTCTTTCAGTATAAAATATAGTCAACCCCTATAAATATAAGAGTAGATTAGGAAGTAAATCTTAAACAAATAGACTTAGAATCTAACCCTATTATAATATATCTTTTGTATCAAGTTCCTTTACTTAAAAGTTCCACTAGTAATGCTAATTACTTTTCTTTCATAAAATTAGGCTTAGAGGAATGGGATTCAAATGGATCTAACTGAGTTAGTGTTATCTGTTATATTATGTAAATTATGTATTTGTATGAAAAAAATTAGATGTGTATGCATATGTATATTAAACTTCAAAACTTAAAATATGAATAGTTTTATATTTTAAGTTTAGATATTTACATCCTCTAATAATATTGATTTAATAAGGATATCAAAATAGTATAAAGGCTTGTAAAGATATTTATTTAATATACTAGCACTAAGTAGGTACCTTTAGGCTAGTCACAATAACCATAAGATGAGTCATGGCAAATGGTTAGCCATTAAATCCTCAACTCATTCTTATCTTTTATCTCTATATCAAACTCTTGTTGGAGAAGAATTCATCTAATAAGCTTAGGTTTTGCATTTTTTATAGTAAGTATTTCAAAAATAGATGATTAGAAACCATAACAACATTAGAGCCATATAAGTAAAATCTAAATTTATCTAAAAAAAAATAATGGCTAAAAACTCATTCTCTATATTGAAAAGTTACAATAAATTGAATCTAGTGTCCTTGAAGCATATAAAAGATATAAGCTTGCTTTTTGACTCTTTGGCCTAAGGTTGCTCCTATAACATAGTTAATTGCATCACACTTGATCTCAAAAGGCAAGTTCCAATTCCAAGACTCCTTCAATTTGGTAAAAGCCTCTTTGTACTGTTGGTTGAAGCTAAATAATGCATCTTTTTGCAATAATGAGCTATCTTAGAGAAGTTTCTAATGAACCTATAGTAAAAATTTACATGATCAAGAAAGAGTTCTCATACATTTGTGAGGTAATGTAAGCTACAAATCAAATCAACCTTATTTTTTTCAACTTCAATGCCATAACTAAATACAATATGCCCTAAAACTATGCTTGGTTCTTCCATAAAATAACATTTTTCTAAATTTAGAATAAGGTTAGTCTTAATGCATATTTTAAGTACACTAATCAAATTATCCAAACATGCATAAAAAAATCATCATAAATAGTAAAATCTGCTAGAAATCGCGCATCATACATGCACAGCGGAATAAAAATTTTGCACGATTTCCACCAAGGATCCATACGAATTTAGAGCGCCATAGATTAGGGATTAGGGTTTATACCTTTCAGCCAAAAATCTTCTGTCCGCTACACAACAAATCCGATCTGCTTCTGTCCGTTTTCCAATTCAATTTGCTCTCCAAATCACGAACCGGAATAGAAACTAGAAGATCAGATCACCAGTGCAACGTTTAATGTGGCTACACCTCTATGGTATCCACACGAACCCGTGAATCATTGATAAATGTCCACACAAACACCGGTTGGAATTGATCTCCTTTCACCTCGTAGTGCTAGCTACGCCTTTTCAGGGGTTTTGGTCAAGGAGAGGTGCTAGAATTTTTCTATGCCTTTAGGGTTGCGTGAATAATGATAATAATCCTATTATTACCCAACAAGCCTATTTAAATAGGTGCATAGAAAAACCTAACCTATTTGGGCTTTATTCTATGTACAATTATAGGCCTACTATTGGGCCTTATAATTATAACATGAATTCCCAAATATTAAGCCTAAACAATTTGGTCTATTAATTCCAAATTCACTAGGCTCTAAGTGTGCGACCCTATAGGCTCTCATTACGTTAGCAATGACCATTGATCATATTAATGATCATAAACAATGATTGATGTCTAGCAACACATCATTGTTACCTAAGCAATGAGAAAGTCGGTGATTTGACTAAACCTTTACACGTGATCATCACCTATGTCCTTTTGTCCTATACATCTAGATTGAGCACGAGACATGGACCGTGTCATTCTCGTATAGCCCAATCTTAAGGTTTCTTAATTCCTAAGTAAGCTGACTGAACCAAATATAATCGACATCCCATGTCAATTCATTTGAGCATGGCCATGCATTTTCTCAGCTTTACTTAATCAAGGGGCCCATAGATGTTGCTCCTGTTATATAGGAGGGACAAATTTCATCTTAATCACACAAACCCCTCTGCATGATATGTGACATATCCAATATCTACCATTGCATTCACTTAACCATTAGTGACATAGAATAGTATCAAAATATGAAACTCATATGTAGGGAACTTTGGTGATCTCAAGTCAAAGGATCATATTAATAATGATCACTAAGAACCACTTATGACACTCATATAACGATCCATGTAGTGTTCTTAATATGGGTCGATCCAGTATACAAGTTCTCTAACTTGTACTCATGTGTAAACTTAATATCCCATATAAGTCTTCACACATGCTAGTCTTAACATATCAAAGCAACCTAATCCACAATGATATATGACTAGGGACATTTAAGAATACAATTATTCTAAGGTTATTATCATAATTGAATATATTACGCAGCCAATATATATAAATATAATAATTAGAATTGCCATTAAAATAACATGATTCAAAATTACAATTACCAATATGATTAGTTTTAGGGCATATACACTAACAAAATCATCCATAAAAATTTCAATGCATTTTCCTAAAAAAAATGCTTACCATGTAACTTTGAAAGGTGCCGCATGCATCACAAAATCCAAAAAACATCCTTCTATATGCAAATGTGCCAAATGGGCAAGTGAAGATTGTTCTTTCTTGAACTCTTGGAGTAATTAGAATCCAGAAGTATCTATTATAGCTATCTAGAAAATAGTAATGAGATTTTCCAACTAAATGTTCCAACATCTAATCAATGAAAAGTAAATGAACTTGGTATTTTCTTGTTAAAGCATTCAATTGGTAGTAATCAATGAAAACTGACTATCCATTCTAAATTCTAGCTAGAATAAGCTCATTATTCTAGTTCTTCACAACTATCATATAGTTTGAGATAACTTATATTGGCTCATCCATTTTCCATTTGATATCTAGCTTCCTAAAGCTTCATTATATCTATCTTAACCACATCTATAATGAGAGGATTTAGTCTTCTTTGTGCTTTTCTTGTATGTTTAGCTTCATCCTTTAACAAAATCATATGCATGTAAATGGAAGGGTAGTACCTTTAATATTAGCAATGGTTCATCCAATGGTTATTTAATAATCCTTGAGTACTTGAATTAATCTCTACTCTTGTTCAGAGGTCATATTCTTAGCTATAATGACCAGAAGCTCCTTTTTCCCCAAGAATGCTTATTTCAAATAATTTGGCAAAGGCTTCAACTCTAAATTGGTGATGGTATGATGGAAGGCAACAACTTTTAGTCAAGAAGAAATAGCTTAGTTTCTTTAATTTCTAGACAAATTAAGGTTAGTTCATTAAATTTTAGACCTATCTCTAATGTCTTTTTCAAACTCAAGCCATTGTCATATGCATCTTGCACTAATAAGTCAACTAGATCAATAAAAAGACAAAATGGTTTTCAAAAAGATGTTTCATCACCTCAAAGATGTTAAATTGGATGGTGCCTCTATCAAACTCTATAGTAAGTGTGCCATCATGAACATCAATTTTTGTTCTAGTTATTTTCAAGAAGGGACACCCAAGAATGATAGATGCTAGATTTACTACAGTGTATTCTTTTATATTTTAAATGTAAAAAATTGTAGGAAAGATTAAACAATTAACTTACACCAGAACATTTTCAATTATCCCAACAGGATATGCATTAGAATAGTTGGCTAGCTAAATAATTAAACTAGTTTCCTTCAAAGGCACGAATATAAAAGATGGGTAAATAAGAGCTCCTAAATCTAGCATTGCACTTTCAAATCTAAAGTTCCTTATGATGTAAGTCTGATTGATAGGAGAAGCCATAGGTTTATGTCGGGGAAGGCGTTATCGATGATTATTTTCGGCTATTTACTAAAGTTCAACTCCGCTCTTCATACGATAAAAGACTTTTTCTTCTATATACGATGATAGTGGCTAGCTCCAGGAGATACTTTATCCATTGCTACTTTTGTTTGCTTATATGGAGTTATAAGTTGGACTTTATTCCCCTATTGTAAGGAGTATGAAGGAACGAAGGTACTTGCCCTAATGAATAAGCTGGAAGGAAAGGAACTTGGAAGACCTCTTCGTCCGCAGATAGAGATAGCCTTCAAGAGTTTGCGAAGGCACCTTGGAGTAGTTTGGGGACAGGAAGACTTGGACTGACTGAGAATCTAGCGTTGTTCCTCTCTCATTGGTCGAGCATCTTTAAACCTTACTCTAACAATAAGCATTTACTCACAACAGTTTTCAGGATGCCACTTCTTCTGATTCCAGCCAATTCATCCTTTTATGTCGCCCTCTATCTCAATAAAACAAAGCTTAACTTACAATGAGTCTTTTTATCTTTCTCGTTTGCTTATTTTTAGATAAAATTATGAGAGCTTCTCCGCCGATGCAAAAGCCCCCCTAAAAAATAGCCATACTGGGTGGACAGTTGACCCAAAGAGAACTTCAATTAGCCTGGCCAGCTTGGAATAGGTACTTGATATAACCTGGAAGCTACCTTTTCTTGTCTTGAGGAAAGCATAAAGGGCTTTCTTTTTCAGATCAAGGAAAGATTTGGATACTTTCCCTTTGAAGTTAGCATTGAATAAGTTGGTAAAGAGAAAGCATCAGTCTTGGTAATGTTCGAGGTCTCGGTCATTCCTTGGTTAAGTTTTAAAGTTAGTCTTACCATTCTTCCATCTTCGTGTCCCACGTAAGAGAAGGGTTATCTCTCTCATTGTGAGAATTCATGTTTACTAGGATCCTGGAACCATTCCTTGATTAATTGAAAATCATGAATCGAATTTTTCTATAACTATTTGAACGTATTGTCTTATCTAAGCTTGTTCCCTGTGCATGTGCTCCCCCTATCGTAGATGGTTCAGCCACGCCTGATGCCATGAAATGATTGAGAACTACAACGGGGTCGAAATGAATTTTCCTATTTATATTCAATTAGTATTGCATGACCAAATAATTCAAGGAGGCTCTCTCTAGTCTCGCTATTCTACGATTTGATGCCTTAGTGTTGGTAAGGATATAAGATTATATACAGAAAGTAAGAAGGCTTTTTCAAAAGAATTAATGGCACTGGGCTAGCAAGAGTAACTCCCTAATTAGGATTCTCAAAAGAAAATAGCTAGGGATAAGACTTTCTTTTAATAGGTAGCCACTCAAGATACAGATTCGGCTTAATGAAATCAAACTAAAGAGAATGGCCAAATATATATATAAAGCATGCGGGTCTTGTCACCACTTCACTTTCATCCAATATCTTAGTCTAAGTCGACTACTTACTTAAAAAATAAATATAAAATTTTGAAAATAACAATTGAATGCTACCTATCCACTCGCTCGAATGAACCATCACATTGACGCAATTGTGAATCCTGTTTCCAGTGCCAAAAGCCCAGCTCCGACTTATTAATTTGATACCGAGAATCCGATCTGCAGATGAAGTAGAAGCAGGCAAAAGGCTCAAGGCCAGTGAGGAATTAGCCATGGAGAAGGAAAAAATCCCAACACAAGTGTCATCCTCAAACACTAATACACGTAGACTTATACCACACTCAAAAGAGAGATAGGAAAGAATCCAAAGTTTGCAAGTGATTGACATTCATAAATATGGTAAATGATCCAAATATCATGGCTTCATATCATATTAGTGTCACCTTACACCAAATCTTCTTCTTGCATGGCTCTATGTATGCTCTTATTTGTGTTTATAAGTAGAACTATATCTTATTTACTTATTTGAACAAAATTTAAAACTTAAAACTTGAAGTTTCCACAACACATCAAGCCACCCGGACCTAATTTGTGCATTATTACATGGATATCAACCTACTATTAAACTATCACAAGTTATAAAGTTCACCCAAGTTGTGACATAATTAAACATCTAATTAATATGACTTCTTGAATGAGATCATATGACTCATATAATTTGAATAAATTGTGAACTCACCAAACCATTATTTTACTTTGCCATGTTTACACCTATACTCATGCATACTTCACACACCCCTAAGATTTCATCTTTATCAATTGAAATTTCACGTCTCATATGTCCCAAATTGCCAATCCTATCAAACTAGCCTTTTAGGAATAGGCTTCTTGTTCACATGTGTCATTCTTTCCTAATTTCTATATCAGTAGTTTTAACTCACCAGCCCATGACTACTACGAGAACAAAAATGGTTATATCTTATGTCTTGCACAGAATATATCTCCCTAGTTCAATTATAATAATACTAGTAGATTAACACACAAAATATATCTCATAAACTTTTAACTTTCCTATCAAGATTTTGATTCTTACTTTCTCTGACTTTCTACTTTATATTATTCAAGTCATAAATTCACGACTCACAATTTATTAATTTTGGCAGTTAATTAAAGCACCCCTTAACATTAAAGGATTAAAATACATGTCCTCATTATTAATGAGGAAATAAAATTATTTAAACAAACTCATACACAAGCAAGATATATATAGCTTATATATATACACATCAACCTTCTCATAACACAAACATACAAAACAAGATTAGTCATTTAATTCCTTTATTGATTAAAACTATTAGTCCATACTCTTTCTTGTACAAGATCAATCACGTCAATTACTCATAAAAAAGTTATTAATAAATTTGAAGAGTAACAATAAATTCAAAGATAGAAAAGTACCCACTCTAATTGTCTTCAACTACCTGTTGGTGAAAATAGTCGATAGAGAGTTCAATGTATAAAAGGTAAATGACATATCTATTCCAAGCCCTTTTTCAATAGTTATCAGTTTACTATCAGGCTCAATGTTTCAAAACATTCATTTGAACAGTTGAAAAAAATTCTACTTCATGATTCCAATTAAGATACACTATTAAGTCCTTAACCATGCTCCGATACAAACTTTATCATGACCCATCCTTAGCATAAGAAGTTGTTATGAGTAATAACCTACTAGCTTTTTCTTATGATCTATCTAATGCAAAATTTCACATGCAGCTATGCTTTTGCTTTTGAGAGGTATGCAATTCCAAAATTCGAATACAAAATGCATTAATCATTACATAAATATATTCCAATTTTCCTAATGCCTACCTTAATGCCAAAGTTCTCAAGTGAGCCTACTTTCATCTATCTAATAGCAATTGGAGACCTAAGGGTAAAGATACCTAATAAGATAAATAGAGAAAAAGAAAAAGTAAGTTCATTTAAAACTCATTGGAAAAGTATTAATCAAAGAATTAGTAAGTTTAAATACCAATACCAATTTATAGAGAATTAGGTTAAATTCCAAGAAAAATTTTAGATTCATGTCTAAGATAATTGGTCATATTCCTATATCTTTGCCAAGGGAAGAGAGGAAATTTGCAACAATTTAACTTGTCTATCGAAAAATATAACACACATTTGCATATTCTTAAATTATAACTAACATTTCTTTACACAATTATTATATCATAAGTACACAAAAAGGGTTAATCTTGTTGTCATTAAAACTCATTATCCATTACACTTAAAATTGTAAGCAATTGCTTGTTCGCAACAAAATTCCATCAGTTATAACATATTTATTACCACCATCGTCACTTATTAATGCTCTTATCCCTACATATGCAATTATCCATTCATCAATCTTATTAAGTCATGCATGTAATAACAAGATAAAGGAAAAAGAAAGAAATAAACCTCTTCGTAACTCCCGATCAATCTTAAACCCTTCAGAAGCTCATCCTTATCCCTAAGGTCAACCTTATACCTTTCACAAGCAATTTAAAAAATATTATTTTTTTATATCATATCTCTCCAATATCATAAGTCATATATTAATTCTATGTCCTTTTGATATTGGATTTTACATGTATGATACTTTTCTCACTTATCATTATTCTCATATATTATTTTGATTTCAATTTCCATATGTAAATTACAATCCATGATTCATCATAATAACTCATTTTTAAACATAATAATGATAACATTAAATAATAAAAATACCATGCCCCCATTGCATGGCCATAAATATCTATTAATTAATTGTCAACTTAATTATGTAAGTGTTGCAAGTTAACATCATAGAATAATTAACAACATTGCCATGTCTCAATAATAGTTTATATAATCTCTCTCTTTATATTTACATTCATATATATGTTCACCTTCATAAGGAATATAAAATTGAAGACTTTTATGCTTTCGTAGGGTATATATACTATGGTATTCATTAACTACTCCATACCTTCTCTACCCAACCGTAGTCCCATTTCATCTTATCAAGGTTATAACTAATGTATTTTACTCTTAACCCATGCTTATTGTACCATGTTAATACTCATATCATCAAAATGTATGAAACAAAGGACCAATGATCAACTATTGGTAACCTAATGATTAACTATTCACAGTTGATGAGAAGGGCTACTAGTGGGTAAATGGTTAATTGTTCTAAACTAAACGATTAACCATTCATTTCTAAAGTCAATCCTATGTAGAATTTTAGAACAATGGTTAACTATTTGGACCTAACAATTAATTGTTTACTTAGGTTTCTATAGAAAACTTAATGTGATAAACATTGTTCATCCGACAAATTTAACATCCTAATGCATTCTTTATGCAACCAATCCATACCAAGTCATTATTATACACTTATAGCACCTCATTTAAATCACTTCTATCATTAAATCAAATCAATATCACATATAAACCTTTCCAAAGGTTTTTGTTAAAACCTAAAACCTTAGCTTAACTAAGATATTTCAACTAAATCTTTGAAATTAAGGTTAAGATGTTGGCTCACCTATTGTGAAAAAGATTTCGGAAAGGTGGATTTATTGCCTTTTAGCCTTAATCAATAAAAATTCCAAATATTTCAAGTTAGGGTTCATATACTTTTCCATTTGAATTTCATACCCAAATCTCTGTAAATCTCAAGAATATCATGAAAAATTGAATTACCAAGAATATATTACCTCATTTGTGTGAAAGATTTG
Organism: Sindora glabra; assembly: GCA_020226215.1. NCBI lineage: Eukaryota > Viridiplantae > Streptophyta > Magnoliopsida > Fabales > Fabaceae > Sindora > Sindora glabra. The sequence continues at coordinate 69,356,814 of CM035232.1, read as the reverse complement.
ATAAGGATTAGCTCCCTTTTAGCTTGATTGAAGAGAAATCTTGGTGAAAGGAGGAAAAGAAAAAAGGAGTTAAGAAAAAAAGAGAGAAGTTTAAACTTTAAAGGAAATGAGGAATAGTGACCAATTAGGGTTGAAGTTTGGGTTAAATAAAGGAAAGGGCATTTTTGTCTCTTTACCTTAAATTTCTTCCACACTTATATTTTCAATTTTAATTACTTATAACCTTTAATCTTTTTATAAAATAATCTTTTCCTCATTTAGTTCATTTAAGAATTTCATTTCAACCCTAGTCAAATAATTTATTTCTATTTGCCCTAAGGTTTTATTCAGAACTTTTTTAATTAATTAATTCTTTTTCATCAATATATTGTCCATATCTTCATTATCAAAATTTATTTGTTTCACTTAAATTAATTTTTCCACTATAATAATTAGCTAATTAATCATTCCCTCAAATAAAGAATTCTAAAATTCCAAGGAAAAATTTAACATATAATTGAACAATTAAAATTTCATTCTAAGGTTGTAGCATTCTCTATGTTGGATATAGCTATCTTATTAAGATTTTTAGGTGCAGCTTCTCTTTTGTTGCCAAATTGTTAAGGGTTTGTAGAAACGTTTACTGTTAAATTGCAAGCAGCTTTAAAAGTTTTATTGACTAATGTATCACAATTGATAACATCTATCATGCTTTGATCTATTAGAAATAATCCTTCATGGAAATATTGAATTAATAACTGGTCAAGCATTTAATAATGAGTATAGCTAGCGCATAATCTATTGAATTTTTCCTAGTACTCACACAAAGTCTTCCTCATTAAATTGTTAAATGCCATAGATCTCCTTCTTATATTTACTATATGGGAGGCAAGAAGTATTTCTTGAAGAAAAGTCTATTTATGTCATATGGTGTTGTAATGGAGCCTAATGGAAAGTTATAAGGCCAATCTTTGGCTAAGTTATCCATATAAAAAGTAATGGCTCCTAATTTAATCTTTTATTATGTTATGCCTTGAGGCTTCATGCTATTACACACTACATGGAACATTTTAAAATGAATGTGAGGATCTTCTTTTGCAAGACCACAAAAAGTTAGCAACAAATGTAGTAAACTAAACCTTAATTCAAAAAAAGAACAGAGTTCATTATATGAAATGCATAAAGGTTAGTGATTAACATTAAGAGTAACAAGTTCTTTTAAAATCCTATTATTGTTATTAGGAGCCATATTATCAAAGTTTAATTTAATGCAAATTTCCTAGAGTTTGATTATCCTAAAGTTCAAAAACCAAATTGAAAAAGAAAGATAATCACACCATGCCTCAAAATAAAGAAGAAAGGAAGTGATAAGTGATAAGAAATCATGCTATAAAGGATGTTACCCATTGATAAGTGAGAGTTGACACCACAAAAATTAAATTATCATTGATAAGTCTAAAGTTTTGCTAGAACCATAAGATAAAGCACTTATAAAGAGTTTTATAATTTCACAAATGCCAAAAGCTTTTGAAAATGAGGACCAACGCTCCTCAAATAGGTTTACAAAGCCAAAAGTTAACTAAAATTCAAATTAGGCTCTAATAAGCTAATTAGGCAAGAACTAATAGCTACCTAATCCATTAATATATCCAAAAAAAAGGTCCAAAATAAAAGTCCCAAGATAATATAAAGCTTAATAAGAAATAATTCAACATTAATCAATTGCATTATGATTACCAATACTTGAGTACAATACTTAAATACTTCGTAGAATCTTGCATGTACTCAAATATTGTAATCAATTAATAGTAAATAAAATAAAAACCAAGCACTGGTACTTGAGTACTAATGTATTTTCTACTAAAACTAAAATACACATGATCCATGTAAATTTATACCTAATCACTGAACTTAAAGACAACCTTTTTTTGTCCTTTATTAGCTTATTTGGCATATTGGTCAATTTTATTTTCAAGATTGTTCCTTACTTGTTCATGCAATTTCTTTATCACATTCGCTTTCCTCTTCCCATTCAAACTTGAATGTTCAACAAGAGGTAATGGTAATAAATCCAAAAGAAGTAGTGGATTAAAGCCATAAACAATTTCAAATGGAGAAAAGTTATTAGCAGAATAAGCACTTCTATTATATGCAAACTCAACATAAGGCAAGTATTATTTCCATCTTTTCAAATTCTTTGGAATAAAGGAGCATAATGAAGCACCTAAAGTTCTATTTACTACCTTAGTTTATCCATTAGTATAAGGATGACAAATTATTGAAAAGAGTAAATTTATCTCTAATTTAGCCTACAAAACCTTCTGAAAGCAGCTTAAGAATTTGGTATCTATATTCAACACAATGCTCCTTAATATTCCATGCAATGTCATTACTTCCCTGAAGCAAATATTGGCTATGTTTGTTGCATCTCCTAACTTATCGTAAAGTACAAAATGTGTTATCTTCAAAAACCTATCAAAAATAACAAATATGGAATCTTTTCCATTATTTGTCCTTGGTAAACCTAGCACAAAATCTATAGAAATATCAATTCAAACTTCACTAGGAATTGGAATTAGAGTGCAAAGCCAAGTAATACAACTAACGTAACTTTTTTAACATCATACTTCATATTAAGCTAAAAGAAATGTTCATTCAAAATGTCTAGAGTTTTCCTACTCCTAAAATGTCATATTAAGCCTCCTTATAAGCTTCTTTCATAAGCAATTCTTTAAGCGAGCTTCTAGGCACACATAATTTATTTTCTTTAAACAAGAAACCATCATGTTGATAGAATTTCTCAAAAGCCATTGTCTCACAAGCTTAAAAACTAATGGAAAAATAATGATCACTCCTATACAAATCCTTAACATGCTCAAAACCTAATAATTTGGATTGCAAAGCAGAGATAAAAATATACCTTTCTAGATAATGCATCAACAACTATATTATCTTTACCTTGTTAATATTGTATAACATTTAGGAATATTTCAATAAACTCAATCTACCTCACATAGCTCTTATTCATTTTCCCTTAGCTTTTTAAATGCTTCAATAATTCATGGTTGATATGGATGACAAACTCCCTTATCCATAAGTAGTGTTGCCATAACTCTAAAGCCCAAACTAGAATGTAGAACTTGTCATAGGTGGGGTAATTAAAAGCCACTTCACTTAGCTTTTTGCTAAAATATGCAATTAGTCCTTTCTCTTATACTAAAACAACTTTAATACCTACACCTAAGGCATCAGATTCAATTTCAAAAGCTTTTTTGAAATCAAGAAAAGTAAGTAAAGGCAAGGAACTTAACTTTTCTTTCGACAAATTAAAAGCCTTTTCATCCTCTTCTCCTTAATGGAAGCTTACATTTTTTTTTACCAATTCATTGAAAAGGATAGCTAAGATGCTAAAATCTTTCACAAATCTTCTATGAAAACTAACTAACCTATAAATTTTTTTTACTTCATTAGCACTCTTATAGGTAGGTCACTCTTTAACGGCTTTCAATTTCTCTTTATCTATTTTAATTCATTGGCTACTCACAAAATAGCCTATAAACATAATTTTATCCAAACAAAAAGAACACTTTTCAATATTGGCACTTAATTTATCTTCTTTCAAAACTTTTAAAACACATCTTAAATACACAACATGGTTATCGACATTTTTTCTATACATAAGAATATCGTAAAAACTGACCACAACAAACCTTACATGAAAGGGTGCAAAATATAGTTTATCAACCTCATAAAAGTATTTGGTGCATTAGACAAATCGAAAGGCATAACAAGCCATTCATATAAACTATATTTTTTTTTAAAAGTAGTTTTTCAATTCATCACCTTTTCTTATTCTAATTTGATAATATCTTTATTTTAAGTTAATTTTTTAAGAAACACAAGACTTATGTAACTAATTAAGTTTAAGAATGGGATGCCTATACTTTATAATAATTTTGTTAATTAGTTAGCAATTAAACATACATTCTCCATGAGCCATCCTTCTTAAGTGCTAACAAGATTAGCATTGCACATGAGCTCATACTTTCACTTATATAACCTTTAAATATGAGGTTTGAATTTCTTTAGCTTATTTTATAAATGGGATAGTTTGGAATTAACTCTCCTAGAATGAAATCAATTTAGTACTTTATCCTTTTTTTGTGGTAACTTTCTTAGAGCCTATTTCAGAAACACCTCTTCATAATGTTATAAAAGAGATTTTATAGCTTTTAGCAAAATAAAGCTTTGTTAGTTAGTGTTTACATAAGCTTCTTTGTACAAGAGTATAAACATTGGCCTAGACGAATAATGACTATTCCTTACATCACTCATTGTTGCAACCATACTCAATTTTTCATTTTCTTTTTTATAAACTCTCTCTATTCTCATATTTCTCCTTTTCTTTTCACTCACATTCTTTTTCTTTTTCTCACTTTCATTTCTTTTCATATTCTTTTTCCCTTTTTCTTCCTTTTTTCTTTTCTTTTGCATCCTTACTTGATCCTTATATACTTGTTATAGGATTAAAGGTTTAAGAGTCTTTTTTTTTATCATCAAGCTTAAATTGATATTTATTAAAGACACCATCATAGGTAACTTTCTTATCAAATTACTAAAGTTTACCAAGTAATAGATGGAAAGCATGCATAGGGGCGACGTTATGAAGTATCTCATCATGGTACTTCCCAATAGAGAAAGACTCTAGTACTTACTTTGTCCCTCTCATTTCCCTACTATCATTTAAGTATTACAATTTATATGGGGTAAGGTGTTGCAAAGTAGGAAAAATCAGTTGCTTCACCAAGATGGTGCTAACTACATTAGTATAATTTTCACTATCTATAATAACATTGCATAGTTTACTTTTAATGTTGTACTTAGTATGAAAGATGTTTTCCCTTTGTTCTTCTCATTCTTCTCTAGCTTGCATATTCAATGCTTTCCTAATTACCAAGCCATCTCTAACAAAAGGACTTCCACTCTCTTCACTTTCTTATCTGAAGATGTTATGGATTCTTTCATTTCTTTGTCACTTATAGATTTATAGTCTCTATCCTTTAAGATCATAACTCTTTTATCAGGACATCACTAGTAACATGCCTTCTTTCAAGACATTTAAAGCATTTGATGTTTGAATGTTCTTAATGTTCTTCAACTTTCTTTTTTCCCTTGGAGTCTTCATCTGCCAACTTTAAAGAAGATTCTTTCTTGTATTTGTTACCCTTACCATCCTTCTTGTCACTCTTCTTCTCCTAAGGCTTCCATGAGGAACTTAATTGAGAACTATACTTAGAGGAACTCTTTGTCTTGAATTATCTCTCCACTTTCATAGCTATATGCACTATTTCTTTCATATCTTTATAGTGTTATAATTTTACTATATTAGTAATTTTCCTATTTAAGTTATAAAGAAATTTAGTCATTGTAGTTTCTTTGTCTTCCTCTACATTGGCTCTTGACATAATAAGCTCCATCTCCTTGTGGTATTCTTCAACATTCTTTCAACCTTTTGTAAGGCTTTGCAATCTTTGGCACAGTTTCTATGATAGTGGCTAAGAATGAATCTCTTTCTCATAACAAACTTCAAACCCTCCTAATTGTAAATAGGCTTTTTATGATTCTTCCAAACGTTTATCATGAATTAATCCCACAAGTAATATCATATTCAAAAAATTCAATGACTATAAGCTTTACCTTCTTTTTGTCCAAATAGTTATGATAATTGAAAACTAATTCCATTTTCTTTTCCTACTCTAGGTAGGCATCTGGATCATTTTTTCCCTAGAATGAAAGGATTTTAATTTTGATATTGTCAAGCTTATTATCACCTCATTCCTTTCATTTTTTATCTCTATCTCTTCCTTTATCCTTCTTTTTATCACTTTTATCACCTTTTTTTCTCATCCTTCCTTTCACCTTTTTTTCTCTTATATTCTATTGAATGTATTTAAGCTTTAACTCCTTACATTATTACTATCTCCTCACTCTTTATATCTCTCATTTTGTCTTTTCTCTCTCTCTCTCTCTCTCTTTTCTCTCCTTTCGCCTTCAACTCTTCCAAGTCTCACATTTATTCCTTTAAGTCATTCAAAGCATATTACTTGCTTGAGTTAAAGGGTTATAGTTGTATTTGCACTCTAATAAGGCTTTTAACCTCAAATGATCTCATATACTCTTACTTTTTCCACTCTTATTTTTTCCACTTGTGGTTTTTTTAAGAACTAGATGACAAAACTAACAAGATTCAATAAATGTAACAAATAATTTCACTTAACAAGGACTTAAGAATCCAATAAGCAATAAATAATACTTGGAATCTAAGAGAAGGAAACACTAAGAAAGACACAAGAATATAATTAACAATAAAAAAACAAGATTAAGGATTAAAGTACCAATAGAATAATGGAAATTGGAAAGTATGAAAGAAGTAATGAAAAAAGTTAATTCAAAATGAGAAGTTCAAAAATTAAATAGAGCATACATTGTACATTCAACATCTTCTTTCAACAACTTCTCTATTGATCTTCTTCTTTTCTTTTGTTTTTCTTTTAGTTTGATTTTTTTTTTATTTTCACCCTTTTTTTATTCTTTTAATCTTTAATTTTTGCTTCTTGATATTTTGATCTTATTTTTTTTTATGTTTTTGCTTTTAGTTCACTTTCTTTTTCTTTTTTATTAATTTTCTCTTGATTTAAATCCCTAAGTAATTCTATAACACCTTTTGGTGTTAAGTAAAACCAGGTAAAATAAAATTATAATGAAATATCACAAGTAACAAAGGGTAATCAACTACTATAGTCAGGTACAATGAGTTGAAGCAACCTCTACTATATACTAGACTTTAGTACCAAACAATTGTTCAAGGGGTATTTAAGTACTAGATTCTAGTACCACAAATTAGTGTTCCCTACCTTCAAGTACTTGATTACTATACTTAAGTAATATGCAATTTTTTTGCAATACCCAAATACGGTGCTTAAGTACTTGTAGTTAAACTTTAGATTTTGAAATTTTTTTAAATAATTTCAATGTAAACCTTCAATTGCATTAAATTTTGATAAAATTTAGCAAATTTAAACATAAATTTACACAAGTTTGAAATGCAAAAAGCAAGGAATTACAATGGACACAAAATTAAGTTAAAACACAAAATCAAACCAACAAACTAAGTTTAAACATAGACTAAAATGGAAATTCTATAGAAATAATAATAAAGGAATACAATTTGATGAACAATAATGAACTAAACTTGAATTTAAACATAAATTAATAAGGAACAACAAGACCTACACCAAAACAATAGAATCAAATATGAATTTCTTAACAAACATAACATAAAACCAAATAAAAAAAATCAAAATGAAGAACATCAAATAAAAAAGCTAGAAAATGAAAAAAAATAACTTGAAAATTAGGTGACCTTTACTCTAATAACCAAATGATATGAAATTAGATGAATTGATACCAAATAATGTGAAATTCCTAGGGTTTTATTGTCCCAAAGTTCAAAAACCAAATCAAAAAAGAAGGATAATCATGCTATGCCTTAAAATAGAGAAGAAAACAAGTGATGAGTGATAAAAAGTCATGCCATAAAAGGTGTTAATCCTTTGATAAGTGAGAGTTAATGCCACAAAAGTCAGATCATTATTGATAAGTTTGAAGTTCTTAGTAAAAGTATAAGAGGAAACACTTAAAGAGTTCTCTGATTTCAGAAATGCTAAAAGGTTCTAAAAATGGGGAACAACCTTTCTCAAATAGGTTCACAAAGTCAAAAGACAATTAAGATTCAAATTAGACTCTAATAGGCTAATTAGGCCTTAACTAATAGCTACTTAGTACAATAATATTGTCTAAAAATAAGGTGCAAAATAATAGTCTAGTGAGAATATAAAGCCTAACAATAGCTTAATTTGTAAGAAATAAATCAACATTAATTAAATGCATTATGATTATTAGTATTTGAGTATAATACTTGAATATTGTGCAAAATCCTACAAGTACTCAAATATTATACTTGAGTAACAGTAGGTCTCGAGTAATCATGTATTTTCTGCCAAAATTGAAATCTAGGCTCTCTTCATTAACCTCTAAAGTCCCTATTTGATCCTTTTGACCTTAGCTTTTGTTATTGTGCTCTCCCATAAATGTAAAAGCTCTTCTTCACTCTTGGAATTTACATCATAATCTATGTTTTATTCTTAATTTTTGCGAGTTCTCTCAAAGTTAGGATCCTAGCATAGCATAATATCATGAATGGATCAAGTCATGCACCATGTAAAAATTTTGATTATAGTGAGTAATCCAACTTGTCATACAAGCAACTTAGGTTTAATACTCTATAATGGTGAACAAATTTTAAGGCTCATCACTCACACCAAAATTATATTATTCTTGTTAGAATAAGTAATATTGGCAAGTCCAAGTAGAACCTAAAGGATTAAAGACAAATCAATGGAAATAGAATATAAACACGAAAGGTTTTTTTTTACATTTTCTAAAATAGTATAATGTAAATGATAAAAAGAAAGTCTGATAAAAAGAAGGCTCCAATTTAAAGGCAAATTCATACATTAATTCAATGATTTCTCCTTGATAACTAATGAATTATCCTAAAATTGATTACCTAACTAGAAATTGCTAAAATTTGTTATAAAAATTATAAATTTTTCTTAAAATTAATTAATTCAAAATTGCCTAATTAATTCCTTATTATTATTCAATTTAAGAGTTCTTTGGAATCCCTATAATAACCCTTTAATCAATTTAGCAACAATACTAAGCTTTAAAATCTAGCTAAGGCTAAATCAACAATCACAATCACAAACCATCAATTTATTCTTTGTTTCTCCCTATGCATCTAATGAAAACTAGCCATATAATCATTAAATCCTAGTTTCCACTATGATATTCGATCATAATAATAATTCACAATTACAAACTAAATCACAATCAATCATATAGTAATTAATTATTATAGATAACCATCTAAGCCATCATAAAATTGCAAAGAGTGATAAAATAAAGATAATCAATTCTAGAATATAAAGATCTTACAATCTTTATGAATTAAGTATAGAAGAACCTTGAACTAGAAAGAAAAGAATTAGCCACTTATGGCTTTTAGAGATAGAGAGATAAAAGAGAGAGTTATTGAATTGTGTGTTACATTACTTTTGAAGGCATAAGACTTAATAAATCTAACCTCAAAAGGCAAAAACCCTAAGAAACTAAGTTTAGTTAACTTTTAAGGATACATATAATTAAACATTGCTTAATTTGAAAGCCTAAAACCTAACTTACAAACCAATACACATAATAGTTTATTGTAATAAAATCCAATATGTAAACTCATAACCATTATTTGATTATTAGAATAACATAATTTTACTAATACTAAAACATTAAAGTAGTTAGTCTAGACTTAAGATGATTTTGGTTTTATTTTAGTATCATTTTAACTTCTGGAGCTCTAAATATGGCTAAAAAATCACGATTAAGTCAAGTTGGATAGCAACATGACTTTCTATTCATAACCAAATTTGAACCTTTAAATGATAGAACTGAGCTTTGATTTCAACATGATGTTTGTAGATTTGCTTATTAGCTTTCTAAGAATACAAATATCATCCTAATTAGACCTCTAAAACTCAAGTAATGGCCAAAAACTTAAAATAGTGTTGAAATCGAGCTTTAATTGAATAATTTAATTGCATTCCAAAACATGATCCAATCACAAAATAAGGTCAATTTCACTAAATTATGTACATGTTGTTACAACGTGTCCTACGGTAGAATCTGTGGAAGGTGAGCATGTTTCATATCTCTTGGGAAACATTAGTGAATATAAAATAAAAGAAAATAGAATTGCCAATAATAAATTTTTATGGTGTAATTGAAATATCGAAAATGGTCTACATTCCCAAAATTCAAATTCAGGAGTTGGTTATACGTAAGAAACGAACTAGCACCTTGCAGTATCCATTCAAAGAACAGTTGTATATTTATTCTAATTCTATCTTTTCAATTGAATTATAATGATCTTTATTATATTACATGTGTGTTCTCTTAAGAATATGATTTAATTTATTATTTGTTTTGGTTACCTAAATTCATGATAGGATTTAAATGAAATAAAAAGTGCTTCAATAATATTAAGTAATATTATGATCATATCTACAATCGGATTACTTAACTTCAATACGTCACAAGTAAAAATTTTATTATTTTTCAAACATTTTTATTTCTATTATTTTTAAAAGATCTTTATTTTATTATTTATGAAAAATTATTATTTTATTTTTTATAAATATTTTTATTTTTGAAATTTTTGAAATTTTTTTAATAAAATAATTGTAATATAAATTTTTTAAAAGTAAAGAAAATGGTTTTAAGTAATTTTATTCATTTATTTATCTAAAAGTATCACATTAATAATTTTTAATTTACATTATTAAATTTGTCTAACTTCATGGTTAAATCTAAAATAAAATTTTTTATTATTTCTTAATTTTATAATATTAAAATTGTTTAACTTCATAACCAAATCTAAATGCATAATTACTTGAGAAAATTGAAATCTAATTCAATATTATTTTTATAATTTTTGAAATATCAAATTTGCCCAACTTCATGATCAAATCTAAATCAAGAATTGTTTAAGAAAATTAAAACTATATTTGTTACACTTGCAATTAATTTCAATATTATTCTATCATCATAAAATGTATATAAATTTATGACTCGACATGATGAGTATAAGATAATTTTTATGTACAATAATATTAACATTTTTAATTTAATCGATTTACCTGATTTAACTTTTAAAATATCCATGACCTCAAAAATATTAAAATAATTTGAACTTTCAAACTATTCTATTTTATTTCATCATAGGAATTGTACAAATTAATATTTAATAATATTAAACAAATAAAAAATTTTAAGTTTTTTATTAAAAAAATAAAAAAAAATAGTACATAAGATGGGATAGTATAGATCTTCTTGCCTTACTTTTAGAAAACAAAAGATAGGGGACGTCCATTCCTCTAAGAAGGGACATCTCCTTTTTATTTTTATTTTTTATTTTTTTATTTTTTTAATCTATATTTTTTAATTTTAAAAAATAATAAATAAATGAGAATAAAATAAAATAAAAATTAAAATAATAAAAATACAATATAAAAATAAATTAAAATAAAATAAAAAAGTAGAAAAACGGATAGGACAGTATTATCATGTGCCATCCTTTCCTTACTTTTTTCTTTTTTAAAAAATCTTCTGTTTTCATTTTTCTCTTTCTCTCTCTCTTACTCTCTTTCCTTTTTTACATATTCTATTTTTCTTCTTCATCTACAAACTTGGTTTACTTTTTCTTCTTCTTTTTTTTCTTTCTAGTCTTTGTACCTCTTCTCATTCTTTTTTTTTAAAAAAATACTTTTCCTTCTTCTTCCTTTTTTTTAAAAAGTTTTCTAATTTTTCCTCCTTCTATGAGAATTTTTTTTAATTCTTTCTTCTTCTTCTTTTCAGAACACAAAGTGTGGTGATATCAAGTAGAGAGAGAGAGAGTTTCCAATATTAGGATCCTAATTAACTCTACTTCTTTTTTACTATTGCATGCACATAACTTTTATACATGATGATGAACAGCAAAGCACATCACTAGCCATGGCTAATGGCATAAAAACAAGCCCTTAATCATAATTTGCGGCATGAAAACAAGCCCATATGTGAGAAGTGGAGATAAGGTGGTTGTTAAGGATGATGGAATACTAACAAATTTTAAAATTTCTAGCTAAAATTTATAAAAGCAAATTTGGAAATAGTCACCTATGTGAATACAATTTTTTTATTTATGACTTATTTTTTAAACTTTTTTAAATAATTTTTAATATTTATTATATTTGTATTATTATCCGAACAAAATTGGATGTCAATAGTTACCTCTTTTTACTTATCCTTTTAGAATTAGGAGGTGAGTAAAGAAATCAACACATAATTACATTTAAAACTATATCAATTTAGCACAACAAATAAGAATAATGACAAAGCCACAACACCAATTACATCCACTTTAGGGTTCTATCTCGCAACTATTTTTTCACAACAATGGCCAACAACAGTAGTAGTGTGGCTACAGTTGCCACAGCAATCAACATCACTTGATCATTCCACTTAGGGTTCTATTTGGTAACTATTTTTTTACAGTAATGGCCAATAACAATAACATAATCATGATTAATATACCTACTAACGCTGCCTAATCATTCACTTGAGCTTCTATTTAGCAATTAATTCTTTATGGCAATAGACAACAGCAACAATAGTATGATTACCATTAACATAATAATCAACACTGTCTAATCAGCCACAAGAAGAGGATTTATAATCCATTTTCAAAAGAAATGGTAGAGCACCCCTTATTGATCCAACCCTAACAAGAGGTAACCCTTATGTTGCCATAGATTATAAATCATTGCACATGTTAAAGCCATAGCATGGAGTATAATGGCTAAAAGATACACTTTCCAAATTTCCTACATTGTAATGTCTTCCAATTTCTCAAGATCAACAAGCCTTTAAAACTATCGCATAACCTCTGATATAGCATGAAGCAAGGCAACAATGATCTAAAGTAAAAACAAAGGAAACTAAGAAACCAAAGAGAGACAAAGAAATATTGTGATGGAAGCTAATAGATAGTAAGAGAATGGTGATGGGGAAGCCAATAAAAAATTAAAGAGAAATAGAGAAACCAAATTATGGAAGCTAACAAAAGGTGATGGAATAGTGATGAGGAAGCCAAATTGAAAGAAATGCAAAGAGATCAGATGATAGAGGAAATGAAGGAGCTCAAGATTGAATGAGGATAAAGGAATAATGAACGCTGATAAGAAAAAGAAGAAAAGTAATTAAGTGGTGAAGATTTTGAAGATAAGGGAATAGGATAAGATAAAAAGGATGGAATTGGGAAAAGGAAGCACTACGCCAAGAAAGGAAAGAATTTTTTTTATATAAGGACCATGGTATTGAGCAAAAATGAAAGGATAGGGAAGTATGATTTGGCCTTACTAACACTAGCTTAAAAAGGAATAACCCACTTCACAAATCCAACCTAAATTATCTGGGCTTAAAATTAAAATAAATTGATTAATTCTAATTTAACAATTGAATCAAGATAAGTTTGAACCAAATTAATTGCATTCATAAGAAATTACCCATATTGACATAAATTTAATTTAACTTAATTGTATTCAATTTAATAATGAAATGAGCTAAATTGATGGAAGCCTAATCCAACTTGAATAGCTTGAATTAGCACAGGCTTAATTCAATATGAAAGGGTTGTTTTGACAATATAAAGGTAGTAACTTGGATTAGCAAAGGTTTGACTCAATATGATTGAGCTTAATTAAGAAAATGATCTAGATTGACATGAGCTCGACTTAACTTAACTGAGCTTAATTTAATAATAAAAAGTAAAATGACTTAAATTGACACAAGCTTAATTTAATTTGATTAAGTTTAATTTAACGATAAAAAGTAAAATAATTCAAATTGACATAGAATTAACTTAATTCAATTAAGTTTAATTTAATGATAAAAAATAAAATGACTTAAATTGACGTTAGCTCAATTTAATTTGATTGAGTTTAATTTAATAATGAAAAGTAAAATGACTTGGATTGACACATGTTCAACTCAACTTAATTGAATTAGATTTAATGATAAAAAGAAAAATGACCTAGATTGATAAAGGCTTAACACAACTTAATTGAGTTCAATTTAACAATAAAAATGTAAATGACCTAAATTGATATAGACTTGACTTAATTTGATTGATTTTGATTTAATGATAAAAAAATAAAATGATCTAAATTGACACAAGCTTGATTTAATTTGATTGAGTTTAATTTAATAATAAAAAGTAAAATGACCTGGATCGACATAAGTTTAACTCAACTCAATTGAATTAAATTTAATAATAAAAAAGAAATGACTTAGATTGACATAGCCTAAACTTAATTTGATTTAATGGTGAAAATATAAGTAACCTAGATTAACGCAGCCTCAACTCAACTTGATTGAGTTTAATTTAATAATGAAAATAAAAATTACCTAAATTAACACAGGCTTGACCTAATTTGATTAAGTTCTATTTAACAATGAAAATGAGATTAACCTAGATTGATACAAGCTCAACTTAACTTGATTAAGTTCAATTTAATGATAAAAAGTAAAATGACTTGAATTAACACATGTTCAACTTAATTTAATTAAGTTCAATTGAATGGTAAAAGGAAAATGACCTGAATTGATATAGGTTTAACTCAATTTAATTGAGTTTGATTTAATAATAAAAAGGAAAATAAATTAACATAAACTTAACTCAACTTGATTGAGTTTGACTTAACAATGAAAATATAAGTGATCTAGATTAACACAAGCTTGACCTAACTTAATTGAGTTTAATTTAATAATGAAAATATAAATGACCTAGATTGACATAGACCTGACTAACTTAATTGAGTTCAATTTAATAATAAAAATGTAAATAACCTGAATTGAGGCTAGTTTGACTTAATTTAATTGAGCTCAACTTAACAATTAAAATGAAAATGGCTTGGATTAACATAAGATTAACTCAATTTGATTAAGTTAGATTTAATAATGAAAATGTAAATGAACTATATTGACATAAGCTCAACTTAACTTGATTAAGTTTAATTTAATAATGAAAAGTGAAGTGACTTGGATTAACACAGGCTCGACTTAACTTGATTGAGTTCGATTTAACAATGAAAATGAAAATGACTTAGATTGATATGAGCTTGATTCAATTTGATTAAGTTCAATTTAATGAAAAGATAAATGATAACCTAGATCGAATAGGTTTAATTTAAAAATGTGAACTATGCAAACATGATTTGATAGAAGAAATTATGTAATGACTTGATTATCTCTCAAAAGAGTTCCTTGCTTCATCTTTTTAAAGAATTTTTTCCTCAAGAAAATCATGTTTGGAGAGTGTAAGTTTTATCATTTCCCATTATACACATTTCTTTTTTGTTTGGCTTAAGGTTTCCATTAATATTGCCCCCATTTTCTATTCAATAGAATTAAAACAACCTTAATGCTTAGTTCAACCATGTTTACATTATTGATTTCATTGAAACACATTCAGATAGGCATAACATCTTATTAGTTTGCAATATACACTTACCATATGACAATCCATGATATTTTCAAAAGGAAAAAAATGAGTGATATAATAATGATTATTATTATTGCAACAAAGACTGGGAACCTAACATGCATGGCAATATATATCATTTGCAATAAAGTTTATAAAGGATTCTAACTTTTTCACAATATGTTTTAAAATAATAATGTCAGTTGCCCCTTGCATATGGTTCAATGATCACAAAATATAAAACCAATCATGATAAGCATTATTAGAGAAAACTTTCTTCACAATATATGATTCTTCTAACCTATATTCATATCAATCCATAGAGTTGGTTATGGCATAATGTAGATAATTTTGATCGTAATGAGTTTGAATCCACTTAGCTTTTTTTAAAGGTAACAGCTTAACCTAATTTCATAAAATACGAATAGTTCAACTAAATGAAAATTTTAGGAAAAACTTAAGAATAAGGCAATGGAAATTGATTTTATAAAACTTTCCCATGCTTAGTTTTGCATGTCCTGAATGGATACAACAATATTAATTTTTCACAAAAGTAAAAAATGCAAAGTCACGAGCATAAAAATCATTATAATATAAAAAGGTCATAGTATTCATGAATCAACAATGCATGTCATCTAAAATAAAAAATATAGCAACTTTATTGAAGAAATAAAGAACCAAATGGACAATATCTTATAAGTCATACTTATAATATCTCAAGTGTTCAAGGGGTAAATGTCTCACTTAAACTCAATCTACTAAGAATTGCACTACCATAAGCTTACTTAAATCCTTAATTTCCATTACCTAATTCACATGCATAAAACAAATCAAAAAGACTTTATTAAAGATTGTAATGGGGTCAGGGTAAATAGAGGGTAATAACATGAAAAGAGAAGCTATCAATTAAAAAGATTAAAAAAGTATTAATGGATGAATTTAAACAACAAGTGACTGAGAAGTCATACAATTAGGATTACTGTTGCTTTAATGATACATCGTCCTTTCCTTTTTTTTATTTCTTTTTGATTTCTTGTTTCTTTTTTTTATTTTCTATTTATTTATTTATTTTAAATGAACTCTTCTTTTTCAAGCACTTAATATACTTTTGCACTTACTTAGGGACTCATCCTTTTATTGATTCAATGCTTTCCTAGCCTTGAAAGTTATATAGAATTTTTTTTATTTTTTTTAGGTTTGCAATGACCTAAACAAGAGAAGGTAAATTAGGCTCAAAAGGGGTACTCGATGGAAGTGCAAAGGTTAGTTATTTAGGTACAAGTGATTTATTTAAAGAAAAAAATACCTTAATCATATTTGCTCATGCATGTGAAAATATAATCTTAACAAGAATTAAAGTAAGTTCGAGAGTGATAACCTTATAGGCAAACCTTTCATATAAGAAAAATGGTCATATTTAGTCAAATAGGTTCAAACTCTCACGGCTAAGGGCTATCAAACTTAGTTCTTTCAATTTAAATTTTATTGCTAAACTTATCAATTCCAAGAAGTAAGATAATTATGCAGTTATACTATACAACCTTTAAAATCAATTACTTCATGCTCAATACTTATATAAGTCTTAAAATTAGTTAAAAGCACTTTAAAAAGGGACTTTTTTTAATGAAATGATAACAAATCATAAAGAAAAACACACTACTAATGGCATGCGTATCAAGACATAAAAAATAACTATTTACTCGATCATCCCGCGTACATAATTAGTTTAATGGTTTTACTAATAAATTTTTTTGAAATAAGGACTAATCAAGAAGAAAAACATACTACTAATGAGATGTATATCAAAAGCTAAAATAACTCTTTATTAAGCCATCCTTTGTAAACATATTTAGCCTAACAGTTCTAATTTTTTTGACAATAAGGATAAATCATGAAGAAAAATATACTACTAATAGGATGCATATCAAGAATTAAGAAAAAATCTTTACTTGGCCATCCTTTATACATAACGAAACTGATATTTTACTAGAATAAATCATGAAGAAAAATGTGCTACTAATAGGATGCGTATGAAGAGTTAAAAATAACTTTTTACTCAACCATTCTTTTCATATACAACAAAACTAATGTTTTAATAGTAAATTTTTTACTATTCCTTCTCCCAATCTAATTTTGACAATGTCTCCACTATCTTTATAAATGAGGAAAGGAATAGAAGAGAAAAATAAAAACATAATAACAAAAGATTAAAAGTAAAACCATGAGAATAGAAAAAGTTATAACTAAAAAGTGGTATCTGATTTATACTTCTTATTGCTATCTAGAGTTTGTTAATCTACTTATTTCATTAATGGATCACATTCAGGTGCAAAGATTTAGAATTGGTCAATCAATTAATCAGTAGTTGAGGTGGATATTATGATACAATGAATCACTTAGGAAATGAATCCTTATTCCACAACTTAATTTAAGAAGGATAACAAACTATCATAAAAACTATTAATGTTTAACAATCTTAATGGCTTTTTATGAAAGTTTAGTTTAGCCTAATATGCAATATTGGAAATTTCTTTTAATGTTTCTAAACCATCGGGTAATGCGATAAAGACTTCAACATTATAAAACATGCTTCCAAGATGCTAGGGCAAGCTTGAAAACTTTAGCTCATTACTTAAAGTATAGTTATTGATGATCTTGTCATTCAAATTCTTCACAATGAGACTTAAGATTTTGTTCTCCCTAATAAGTGCAGTGTCTGTCATACATCCCCTTAAACCTTCGATTCCTCCCTTAAACCTTCAATTCCTCCTTCATACACAAGATTAATATTTCTAGCAGCTAATACTTGACCAAGCTTATTGTCGCTTTCATAAACTCATTATCCTTCCCTAAATTGGATTTATCAAAGATATAGATTAATTTAAATTTATATATTGATGGTCTTTTTACTTTTTCTTCTACCTTAAGATGAGCTATATGTGCACTGATAAGTGTAAATATGCATACTTATATAGCAAAAATGAGCAATAAAAAGATCACACAAATCAACCATTATAAGAGAAGTTTGAATATAAGGAATTGGGCACAACAAATTTTTAAAAATAAAAAGAAAGTGTACAAAAAAAGTAAAAAAGATCATACAAATTAATTATTATTAGAGAAGTTTAAATTTGAAAAGGAAAAAAGTAAATGTTTGGCATAATAATTTTAAAACATAGCACGAAAAAGTGAAGATAATTATGTAAAAAAGTCAAAAAGTGACTAAAAAGTTAAGAAAGAAAAGATATACATATAGACATGAACACCAATTATGATTTTGACTCATATCATTCTCTATTTTTACATCCAATAATGGCTTAAACACCTTCTATGAGTTAAGAATTTGTTTCCTATCTAATTTTCTTATAAATTGGGAAATAGGGTCTTTTAATGTTAGATTCCCAAGACAGTAACATTCCTTTTCCTTATTGAATAGATCCACTAAATCAAGAAGAACCTTATGAACTTCTCCACTAGGATGTGTCTTAAGAGTCTAGAGGATACCATCCAATGACTTTAGACTCAATCCATCCTTTATGAACTATATTTTGTCTTCCCAATTTTTGGAAACCATTTTGGTACTCTTGCAGTATATTACATGTCCACCTTGCATACTTATGGCAAACTCCTATTCTTTTAGCTCTTCACTTAATAGAATAAGAACTTATTCCTGTTCCTAGCATATGTTTAATAAAGGAATCATAGCACTCACCTACTAGACGTACCTTAACTTTAATGATCTAATGCACATCTTCTGGAAGGCCTAGATGCATGAGTACCTTTATTCTTTCAAGTTGGTATTTGTAAATCTTCCTAAGCAAATCCTGAAGAAGAGTAGGACCTAATTTTAAGTTTTGTGAGGGTTTCCTCCAAATTTTCTATGATCCTTGCTTGAAAGTAGGTTTAATATGTATAAAAGCAAGGTTTTCTCTTTTAAGATGAGTTAATTTAATAGGTGGATGTGTGAATACTAATAAGAAAATGATATTACTAAAAGTAATTCATTCCACTTAAAAATAACTTCGTGACTTATTTCTAACCACTTATAATAATAAACTTCTAAGTTTTTTCTTTTAATGATTTAAAGCTTATAATCAATGGTCAATGAGTTCAAGTAATATAAATGATTTTTAGTGATATCTATGTATGATGAAATAATAGATGAAAAAGACTAAGGAATAAAAATAATAGCCAAGTTCAATTAGGCAAAAATAAGACATAAGATAAGCCATTTAAATTTATTTATTTTTAAATAAAGGTAAGCCATCCAGTTTAACCAATATATGACTTAATCATCATTTTTGGGAAAACTTACATGGCTTAGAAAAGATTAGTCATAGAAAAGTTCCCTTATGTGTTCTACAAGGATTTTTCCTAGGCTTAAAAATTTCCTCCCATAAGATAAACTTTTCTCAAATAAGTAGTTCTAAGTTTATTCTAATATGTGCCTGGTTTAGGTTTTACGATACCTAATTGATGAAAGGTCCCTAAATTGTTCTTACTATTGCCATCATATGCTAGTAAGGCCCTCAATCCTTACCTATGATAGACTATAAATGGAAATGGTTCAATTTAAGCGGAGGTGTTTCACTAACCTGCACATAGATTGACGGTCTCATGAAGGTATTGCTACTTTGCTCCCTAGTTAATCCAAAAAGGTAATTTAAAGCTCGAGTAGGAGGCTTGTGATATGTGTGTGAGATTCATAGTGTACAATATGTGAAAAAGAACATTAACTATTTCAAAAATATTCACATGACTCATTTACTAAAAAATAAATAAAGATAGACATAATAAGACAAACATGATAAAAACACATATGAAAAGAACATCAAACTAATATAAACCAAGAAAATTTAAGGCTGAGATAGAAAAAGAATAAATAAAATAGCTTAACTCTAATTTGTTCCTCAATGGAGTCACCAAGCTATCGCAACATGCCCTGTGGAAGAATCCATAGGAGGTGAACAAGTTTCGTACCTCTTTGGAAATGTTGGTGAATATGAAATAAAAGAAAATGAAGTTGCCACCAATCATTTTTTATAGTATGATTGGAACATAAAAAATGATCTACATTCTTAGAGTTTATATTTGAGAGTTGGTTACATATAGGAAAGATATTAGCACCTTGCAATGTCCATTCTAAGAAAGGTTGCTTATTTATTCTAATTCTATCTTTTAAGTTGAATTATGATAGTCCTTATTATATTATATATGTATTTTTCTAAGAATATGATTTTAATTTATTTATTGTTTTAGTTACCTAAGTCTATCCAATTTCATGGTAGAATTTGGATGAAATAGAAATATCTCAATAATGTTAAGTACTATTATGATTACATCTATAATTGAATTACTTAATTTCAATACGTCATAAGTATAAATTTTATTATTTTTAAAATATTTTTTAAAAAGATCTTTATTTTATTATTTATGAAAAATTATTATTATTTTATCTTTTATAAAGATTCTTATTTCATTATTTTTGAAGAGTTTTCAATAAAATAATTGTAATATAAAAAATTTTAAAGTAAAGAAAATGGTTTTAAGTAATTTTATTCATTTATTTATCTAAAAGTATCATATTAATAATTTTTAATTTAAATTATCAAATTTGTCTAACTTTATGACTAAACCTAAAATAATTTTTTTTTAAAAGAATTGAAATTATAATCCTAATATTATGCTGTAAGTTTATATTATCAAATTTGTCTAACTTCATGACTAAATTTGAATACATAATTTCTTAAAAAAATTAAAATAATAATTTAATATTATTTTTTTATAATTTTTGAAATATCAAATTTACCCAACTTCATATCAAATTTGAATAAAGAATTGTTTAGAAAAATTGAAATTATATTTATTACACTTGCAATTAATTTCAATATTATTCTATTATTATAAAATGTATATAAATTTATGAGTGCACATGATGAATAGAAAATAATTTTTATGTGTAATAATATTGAGATTTTTAATGTAATGACTGACTTAATTTTACTTTTAAAATATCATTGACTTCAAAAATATTAAAAAAATTATTTTATTATAAAAACTACACAAAATAATATTTAATAATATTAAATAAATATAAAAAATTTTAACTAAACTTTTTTATAAAAAAATAGTATGTGGTGTGGGATGGTATTAACTATCCCACCCACTTTTAGAAAAGAAAAGGTGGAGGGTCCCTTTATTTTTTTTTAATTTTTTATCATTTATTTTTTATTTTTTAAAATAATAAAATATTAAATTTAAAAAATAATAATAAATAAATAAGAATGAAATAAAATAAAATAAAATGAAGAAAATAAAAATGATAATAAAAATATAGAAATTAATTAAAATAAAATAAAAAAAGAAAGGAGGATGGGATTATACTATCATATGTCATCCCATCCCTACTATTTTTTTTTAATCTTCTCTCTCTTACACTCTTTTTCTTTTTTTACATATTCTTTTCTTCTTCTTTTTCTACAAAATTGATTTACTTCTTCTTCTTTCTAATCTTTCTACCTTTTCTCTTTCTTATTTTTTTTCAAAAAATATCTTTCCTTCTTCATCCTTTTTCTTAAAAAATTTTACAATCTTCCCTCTTTTTGTGAGTATTTTTTTTAAATCTTTTTTTCCAATTCCTTCTCCTCCCCCTTTTTCCTAGATTAAAGAATGTGGTGATATCGAGTAGAAAGAGAGTTTCCAATATTGGGATCTTGATTAAGTTTACTTCCCTTTTATTATTGTAAGCACATAGCTTTTATATATGATGATGAACAGCAAAGCACATCACCAGCCATGATAAGTGGTGGCATGAAAGCAAGTCCTTAGTCATGATTTTCAGCATGAAAACAAGTCTATATGTGAGAGGTAAAGATAAGGTGGTTATTAAGGATGGTGAAATACCAAGCAAATTTAGAAACAATAGCCCAAGTGAACCATAACTTTTTTTATTTATTGCTTATTTTTAAAAAAAAATTAAATAATTTTTTAATATTTATTTTATTTGTATTATTATCTGGACAAAATTGGATATTAACACATATAACACCCTAAGAATCAAAATATAGAAGAAAATAACATAAAAAATATTTTCACATTACTAAACCTTGAGAAGATCCATGTAATTTACCCAATTGATCATTTACTTTATGGGTGTTATTGTGTCATATAATATTTGAAAAACAAATGGAAATACCATTGTATATTCTTGTATTTCATATATTGGCATAGTAGTAAGGAATATGAGTTATATATTGAATGTCCTAGATTGGACTATCCTTACTATAACTTAATAAAATTGATTTTAGAACCTATAACTGACAATTATTCTCATAACAACTGTAGTGCATTTTTCTTTTTAGCTAAAATGAAATTTTGGTCCATTCAAAATATAAAACATTCTATTTTAGTCCCTTTAAATATTTAATTACAATAATATTGGTCCTATTGTTATTAACCCATTAACTTGCTAACAAAACTCCTCTTTTTTCCCCTTTTTCTTTTATGGCAACTTTGATAGAGCCAACAAAGAAAGAAATTCATGCATAAGTATATTTGAGTCATAAAAATCATTGAATATCTTGTTACAATCTCTCACATGACAATGAAATTATAAATACAAGGAAATCACTTTCATGATTTTTGGATTCTAACCTTTTGGAGGAGTGAATAATTAATCAATTAATAATGGAATGGAACAAAAAGGCCTATATTGAACTTTTTAAATTTCTTTTCAAATTTTAATCTAATGCATTAAACATTCCAACACAGTGCTAAGAGGCCTAAAACTTATTCAACTATTAGAAACATGGTAGAACATAAGTAACAAAATCAAATGAAAAAAATCTTAAGTTAATACAGAAGTAACATATGTGCAGTTAAAGCTTCCTAAGTCAAACTAATAGAAAATGAAACAATTTTCTACACATAGTTGGCATTCAAATTATGTGCAATCATAGATTCATTATAAATTATCATTATAAATGACCAAAAACAAATTAAAATTTCTTTTACTTGCTTAGGTATCACATTAATCATATTCCCTAAATTTTCAAAGAAATGACCCCTAAATTTTTGAGCTATTTTTCTTTCAAAAAATACACTAAGATAGAAAGGGAAACATGTATTGGAAGGTGAAAGCAATGCAATGACAATTCTTATCATGATTATAATGGAGCTATTCAGTGTTTTAACTCTCGAAACAACATCAATTAATGTGTTTGAGCAAACAAATAGAGATAATTGTTCATGGCCTTGCAATTGCATATGACTTGACAATCTACTTAATTAGAAGCATAAAAAAATGACCACCTTAAAAGATATTATTAATAATGGTAGGACCAAGATTAAAGTAATTAAATATTTTGAAGGATTAAAATAAATTATTTTAAATAAGAAGAACCAAAATTGAACAATTTCTATTTTAGAAAGACTAAAGCCTTTCTTTTTTATATTTGAAAATTTCACAAACACTTGTCTACTTTTACATTTTGATGCTAAGTATCTTGGAATACCAATGTTCCTTTCTAAATATAAATCTAAGGGGTATAAGTACATTATTAACAAGGTAAAGAGTAGACTACACAATGTTGGATATACCAAATTCTTTTAATGGTTAACCATACTACTTTGATGATATCTATGGTACAACATTTTCCTTCTTATCCAATGGCTATTATACCTATTCCAGCATTAGTGTACTTAACCTTGCATACACTTAATATAAGATTTTGGTGGAATGTAGTTGATAATAAAACACATTGTTACACCCAAGGTTGGAATTAACTTTGTTATCTAAAAAAATGGAAGATTAAGTTTTAAAAAGTTCATAAGCCTTAATTAGGCCCATTTAACAAAACTGGCTAGACAACTTATTATTGAATCATCTAAGTTATGGGTCCAATGTTTTAAAGTTAAACCTTTTAAGTAAATCTTTTTTTCTTATCCTTGTAAATTTTATTTTATTTTTCATTTTTGTCCTTGAGAAATATTTTGCATCAATTTTTCTCTGTGAAATATTAATTTATCTGATTTTGTCATTTTATTAATGCTTTATGAAAATTAATTTGTTTAATTTCAATCCTTTAGGGATGGAATTGAAAAATTAATATTTCTATAGATAAAATTGATATAAAGTATTTCATATGGATGAAAATGAGAAAAAATGAATTTTACAAGGATGAAAAAAAGGGCATACTTTATTTATAGGGGAGTAAACTACTACAATTATTGAATTTTAAACTTGGCACTTGGGTTCGGAAAAGGATAATTGGATTGCTTATAACCTTAAAAAAAAAGGCATGCCACTTAGTTTGCTCAAGATATATTTTCATAATTGACTATCCTTACTTTCCATTAACTTGTAATTTTAAATCCACAACTACCTCTCCATTTGTTATAAACATTTGTGTAAAAGATCTATGAATTCCACACACTAAGCCCTAGAATGAAACAATGATTATGCATTTTCATGTAAGAAGACACAAACTACATTATTAAGATCAAGGTTCCATAAAGTAGCAAAGACAAGTTGGTCTAAATCCTTAAGTCATCAAACTATTTCTTAGTGAAGACTTTGTATTACACGCACAATGTATCCTATTTCAAGCTAGATGCTATAAGCATCTTACATCCACTATTGATCAGAAATTGTTCTTTAGAGATTTGCAAAAAGGATAATGTTGACCAAAGATCACACTAAACAATTTGCATAGTTAGTTAATATAGATTGCCGCTAATGTCATGTTACAGTGGAGATTGACTTGTATATTATGGCAATGTATGGAGTTACTCATCATATGTAATTTTGTATACTTGGTGTACATTTACAACATTTGATTTTTTACTAACCTTGGATTTCTTGGTTATAGTTTTAAATGTTAATAACAAGTTAGGTACTCATTCTAGCATGGATAAATGGACTCAAATCTTAATAGTTGCTACAATAATTCTTAAATAGTATAGGAAGTTTAATTTGATCAACTAATTAAACATGTTGTAATTGATCTTAACCACATTAGCATGTTGGGTGAAAATGATCTCAGGGTATAAATGCATTGTATTCACAATTTGGAATTGCAAGGATTTATGCACTAGATAACATAGATGGTTGTTGGGTGCCTTTTTATTCCTTTTTGATTGTAAAAGCTAACTCAAAAATTAAGGCTTCCTCTCACATTTATATACTAACACCCAATCCCTTTCACAATTGATATAAGATAACATAACAATTTCTCCTTCACACATTGGGCCATCAATTAGAACCTTGACATTAATTGGTTTTCCTAAACCGTTAAGCAGAGACATTGTAATCAAGCTTTAATATTAGCATTAGATGCTTTATTAAGCATTCTTAACCTTGAAAGCTAAATCTTAAGTTGAGGCTTTCCTTTACCTTAGTACCTAGCCATTTTTGCCACCAATAGGAGAAAACTCAACAATCAGCCCCTCACATATCAGGCTATTGATTACAACCCTAACATCAACCATTTTTTTATGGCTTGTTAGGCAAAGATATTGTAATAGGGTTTGAAAACTAATGTTAGTGCTATTTAGGCCTTCTTAAACATAAAAACTAACTCAAGAATTAAGGTTTTCCTTAATATTTATATACCAACACCTTGTTCCTTCCATAAGTGATGTGGAGTACTAATAATGGCTTCATAAAACTTCCTACCAAAAATAGCCTAAAGCTTAATATTGATGTAGGATGGAAGGGTGGTGAAGTAATAATATGAACCTTTGTAAAAGATGATGTTAGCGTGGTGTAGGAATGTGGCGTGAGAAATTCAAGTCTCAAACGATTCTAAAAGAAGAAGATAAAAAGCTTGTAAAATTGCACCTATTCAAACCTTTTTTGAAAGCCATTGTAAAAAGTAACTATAAAATTATAATTTACATTGCTTTCGATTTTGTAGATTATCCTAGGACTCTTTGAGCTCTAATAAAGGATATTAAAATATTCTTAGAAGAATATCTTAAAATTTATTTATTAACCATGTTTGTAATATAGTTGCTTATGAGTGTGCTCATTAGGTGTTCAATATAATTAGGAGTGGTTAAACTATTTCTCAATTCCTTTTTGCAATTGGGGAAGTTTGTATTCATGAATAGTAAGGTGTTTAGGTGGTCTTATTTGTACTCTTTTCTTAGTTTAATGTAATTCCTTTCATCAATCAAAATAAAAACAATAATAAATTAGTATTTGAAAAATTAGAGAAACAGCAAATTAGGATGGAAAAATGTTGTAACATCAAATTAGTATCAATTTTGAAAATTTTATTACAATTTAATATCACGTCAAAATTATAAAAATTGTTAAAACTGGATGATTTATAGTTTATAAATTCAACCAAGAAAAGAGTTAAAATTTTGGAAATTTCAAATAAATTGTTTTTCATAACCTTTTTAAATAACAATTTCACAATGGAATTTAACTTTGTGTCAACCAAAAATCTTTAAACATATGTCATGTACACTATTTTAACATATGAATGATTATATTATTAAATTAATATAAAAGTTATGAAATCGACAGTAAATTCATATTAAAATATTTTTCAGTATTGATTTGATATTTCCTTAATTACTAGGGATTAATTTAATAATTTACTTATTTATGAAAAAAAGATAAAATATAAATAATTTCTCTAAAATAAGATTTATTATCCTATAATTCTTGTGAAATTTTAAAATTTAGAAATAATATTTTAAAATTCTTAAAATATTTAAAATATTAAAATTTTAATAAAAATGAAAAAGATAAAGATGAATCACTTATAATTTTTTAATACAATAGTACTAAAGAAGTAAGAAAAAGTCATAGGTGATTCATATTTATTTTTTCTTATTTTTTAATGAAATTTTAATATTTTCAAATTTTTTAAAATTTCAAGAAATTATTTGTAAGTTTTGAAATTTTAAAAAAATTGTGTGATATTAATTCATAGATTCAGGAGATTTATTTATATTTTCTCCCAAAAAAATTGTACGGAACTTTGGAGACGATCGGTTGTGGTTGCGGAAGCGCCGATCCCAGGAGCTCACAATAAAATCAATTCCAATTTGAAAAGAAACCAAGACAAAAACGGACGAAGCAGCTGAATGAAAAACCCTCGCTGGCGTTCCCTCCTACATTCGGTCAAAAGATTCTATTAATTCAGTTTTTTTCATGTGAGCTTCCTCCCGGAATTTTATGTTGTGTCTGACTTGTTATGAACTCCTCTTCATTCTGCTGCTTCTTTTTTAACTGTACATTTTTGCTCGAGAAGGTGGTAAATGTGTGAGAATAGTTAGGCTTGAGAACGCTATGAACAGTTCTTGTTTGGAATTTGGGCTCCTTTCCTTACGCTTCTTTCGTCTTTGATTTGAATAATACCCACTTCGCATCTTATTCTTCTGTAATGATCCTTTTTATTTTGATAGTTGATATAGAAGAACTTTGCTTTCTTTCTTTAGTCTTTCTTTGAAAGATAAATGTTTAGGTTTTGTGCAGTTCTGAATAATTTCTTCATGTTACCAGTTTGTTTCATGTATGTTTCATTTTTATAAAATAAAGTAACATTCTAGAAGCACTTTATTCTAATGATTTGTGGCTCTGCAATTCCGGGTTTGTTGTGTACTGTTCATATGTTCCCATTTCAACTTGGAATTTCGCTAGTCTTCTCCTATAGTGAGATTAAAATGGAGTTTGGTATCATTGTATACCACGAAGTGGAAGTTGTGTCTGGCATATAATCCTTGTTCCCGTTTTCCTTATATTAATAATGTTCTTGCTAATTTTCAGAATTTGTTTTCGTGTCTATTCTTGAAGTGTTGCTGTTCTTTATGCTATTGCCAATCTTTTGATGTTGTAGGTTACTTAAGAAATAATTGTCAAAAGTTAAAAAATGATATTCTTTGAATTTTACGCAGATAGGGCATGTCAGGTCATAACGTGTATGAATTTGATTACACAGCTCGAGGTGGTGAAGTGGAAGATGATGAAATTGAATACAACATTCTTGGGGGAGCTGGTGGGGATATGGATGCTGATGAATACCAAATGGTTTGTCTTGTTTTCACTTGTTAGGATTATCATACTAACAAAAATTTGAGAGTTATTGCTGTTTGATTTGAGCAGCTTACTAAGGTGACTGATACATCAGCTTCACAAGCAAGGAATGGAAAGGATATTCAAGGTATTCAATGGGATAGACAGACTATGTCAAGGAATGGGTATAGATTGACAAGGCTTCAGCATTATGAAAATTATGAGAATATTCCTTCATCTGGGGTAGCTGTTGATAGGGTCTCCTACTTTCCTAAACTTTTTCCTTTGCAGGATCACATAGCATTAGAGGTTGTTGAACTAATATAACATTTCTTTTGTCTTAGGAATACAAACGAATGCCGAAGGGTGGCAACTATTATGATTTTTTCTATAATACTAGATTGGTTAAGCCTACATTCTTACATGTTCAGGTTTGTAGATTTTGGATATGTCTGTTATTTTGTCATTCCTTCTATTTCTTGAAGAGATTATCTAGCATTTTAACATGTTTTAATAAAAATGCATAATTGGCATTCATGAAATGCATGCATCGCTGAGTTCAGCATGTGCATATCTTTGGATGCCACATTATGCTTCATTTTGAAATACAAAAATTTAACTTTTAGCTTTTGAAGGAAAATATGAGATATATGGTTATACATGCCTATTTCTCTGCAGTTACAGCTTCTGTTTATTGTACTGTGCCTGTGTTACCGATTATGAATTCAAGTTGTTTTTGTTTAAAATAGAAAAATCTGAACACCATGATTTCTTCGTATAACTATTGGTATTACAATATTTAGGTTTGTGTATTTATTTAATCAAGCCTAGTTAACTCCTATGCAGCTGCGGAACTTAGTTTGGGCTACTTCAAAACATGATGTCTATCTTACATCCAACTATTCAGTCATGCATTGGTCATCACTGACTGGAAGATTGTCAGAGATCATCAATTTTGAAGGACATGTGGCACCTACTGAGGTAATGCAGTATTCTACAAACCCTGGTCAGCAGTGGAACTAAGATTAAGTTAAAAAAAAAAGACATGAAACTATAATAATTTGGTGAACAAAGAAGAAGTCTCATTTTTGTATCTAGAGGTCTTGTGGGTAAAACAAGGTCTACGGTGTTTAGAGGATTGTGGATTGTACTGTCAGGTATATTGAATGACATACTATTAGCTTTGATGAGTTACCCAAGAATTCTGTCTGGAAGCGGTGTCATGCCAGCTATGCTAATTTCTTCTGAATCAAATAATATACTTTGGGTACTAAAATTTCCAATGGTTGCAGATAAGAATCAATCAATATTTTTGCATAAGTTGGCCATGCATCTTAAATTGGATTAAATTGATTCAAGAAGGTAAAATGTCATTGTGAATTTTTTGAGAACATTATTGAATAATGGATTCATAACCTTGGCCATTATGGATAATTATCCCATTTGGCCAACTTATTCTTTATTTAACCTAAATCTCAAGACTGCCTTATTTCTATTAGGAATAAGTGTAAATTGGGGTTATTCTATACTTCCTGTGTAGATGTTAGGGTTGGCTTTTCTAGGTTTTGATAATTGAGGAGAGGTACATCTGGTCTTTTAACCTACCCCAGGAGGTTTAATGTAACTTTACAATACCTAGGTTTATCCCAAAAAGAAAAAAAAAGAAAAAAAAGAAATGATGATTTGAAATTAATGATATTTGAGAAAACATAATATTCCTTTCTGAAAATTATCAGACAAGAGCCTTGCTTGAGCTCAATTTATACAAGGGCCCATGGCATGAACAATTTGCTCCTGATTTTTGGTACTTTATCCAGTGTGGAATGATACTCTTGTATAACCTTTTTTTTTTTTGTGGGGTGTCATTATGGTTTGGTTTAAGCACTTACTGATATATTGTCTACCAAATCTATTGTTTGCTCTTGTAGAAATTTGCAGGAAGTTTGATTGAAGGGCTTTTAGAGACCAAAATCAGCACATTGGCTGTCAAGGAGAAATTCCTTGTTGCAGGTGGATCCCAGGGAGAGCTTATGTGTAAGGTGAGTCAACACATTTAGTTACACTAATCATATTCATAGTTTAAATTTTATTGTATGCATGATGATCCTTATTGGTTTGAATGTTCCTGTTAGTTTTTTAGGTTTTGGAAAATCTTCTACTTAAACATGTCTTCATATATGATGCAGCATTTAGATAAAAAGGGAGTGATATTTTGTACACGGGTCACACATGAAGATAATGCAATCACAAATGCAATAGAAATATTTGACTGCTTGAGGTAATTCATATGAATGGTATTGAGTAGTTGGCAAACTGCATTTATGTGTCTTGGTTGCGTAACAATTCTGGGCCTATGAAACTCTTGCAGAGGTGGAACTCATTTTATTGCATCCAATAATGATTGTGGTGTACGAGAATATGACATGGAAAGGTTTCAGCTTTTGAATCACTTTCAATATCCTTGGGCAGTGAATGTGAGCACTCTGAATTCTAAACAATCCTGTTAATCCTTTCATTCTTCTTGATATTCTAATCTGTATATGGAGCATACTTCCAGAAAGCCCATTTTTGTCTTACTTGTATGATATTGGATTTGCTTGCAGTTGCACTAAGTTCTCAAGTTACCCACTGGCTACTTCTGTTCTCACTTTATATATATTTAAACTACTTGATATAGTTCTTTTGCATCTTATTTTCAATTAAAGCAAATCCTAAGCTTGAATTCTTCCTATTAGCATTTCTTTTTATGGGGGTCATGAATGAACACTTAGCTTTTCATGGCATAAAACATTACACCTGAATAAACTGAGTTATTTTTATGTACTATTGTTTTCAATAGTTGCTTACATTTAGAGAATTCTGATGTGAATGTGTTTTGCCATCATTTTGGTTGAATGCTCATGTTTCTTTCAACCTCTTAAGTTTAAGAATCCTTGTGCTTGATCATAATCATAGTTGTGCATGGTTGGAAGGTCCCAAATATTAGATCTTGAATAAACTTCTGTGCTAGAAGTGTGATCTCTGATGACCATTTCTCTAGTTAACCAGAAAAGATATTAAGAGATTTATTTTCTGTCAGATTAACTTTCCACGTCATAAGAAAATCATGTTTGTATTTTCTCAATGATGTATACACATTGGGCATCAGTACACAATATACACATGTAAGTGTATCAGCATTTGTACTAATCACTACGTGAATCCATATTTTTATGATTTAGCCTTAAATGTGCAAAATGATGCTACATATATAAAAGTATATGAAAATATGCATTCTAGGGAACATGTGAGTGTTCATTGAATTCAGATAAAGGGAGTGAATCCACCTTGATGATCGATCTCTACTCTGGTTTGGTTAAAGATCAGATTTAAGTCATCCAATGAGTTAAACAGCTTTAGATGGACGCCCTTTTTTTGTAGTTGCTGATGAGATTAATATCAAAATGGGAAAATCTCTAACCCTTGCAGGTTTACTGCTTTTTAGTATCAATTGATGGTTCAAGAGATTTCTACTGTCCGTGAAAAATTAATTGCATTATATAATCATTGATGCCTTACAATTTGCTTCTAATGCAGCACACTTCAATCAGCCCAGATCGTAGGCTTCTGACTGTTGTGGGAGATACATTAGATGGACTGCTTGTGGAATCAGAAAATGGGAAGGTGAGTGAATTTTTTTTATTGAAGGCGTACATTGCTTTGAATCTCCTTGTTTATAATATTCATGCATTTGGGAATTTGCTGCTGGATTATGTTGCTTTTTGTTTTCTCATTTCTTTATACTTGCAGTGTCTCTGTTGAGACCATGGATATGAATGTCGGACTGTTTAAGTTTTGGTCTTGACCTCCAATTTATTGAAAAACTGGAATATTTCTCGGAGTTTTCTCTACTTATCTGAAATTTGGAATTTATACGAAAGTATAGGTGTTCTGCTAGAAAAAGAAAAAAATATAATAAATAAAAAGGTATACTTCAACATGGAGAATTAGTTACATCATAATTCAATGTTTTTAAATAAGGAAAAATACTTGTAAATGTTTAATATTCTTATCAATCTATAACCAAGTAATTGCTGTATGTTATTTTACATATGAATTGCGACATAAATGATGACATGTGGGTGGTCACTTACTAAATGAGAGTGCAACGGTAATCAGTGGGATACTTGAAAGAGGAAGGGAAGGGAAAGCAAATTTCACACATTACCAATGGAGGAAAACCGTGGAAGTGAACAATGACATTCACTTTGTGAATACTAGAGTTCTTGCATTCACTTCTTCAGCTTTTTGTCTTCCAAAAGCAACCTGCTATTCTCAGAATAGGAAATAGTACATTGCTACTAACATGATTGGGTCCGGTCTGTTCACAGATTGTAGCCACTCTGTCTGGTCATCGAGATTATTCTTTTGCTTCTGCATGGCACCCTGATGGATATACCTTTGCTACGGGTAATCAAGACAAGACTTGTAGAGTATGGGATGTCAGACATCTATCGTCTGCAATTGCCATTCTCAAGGGTTGCATGGGAGCAGTTCGTTCCATTCGATTTTCTTCTGATGGTCAGTTTATGTTGGTTGCTGAACCTGCAGATTTTTTGCATGTGTACAGTACGAAGGCGGATTACAAAAAGCGTCAGGAGATTGATTTTTTTGGGGAGATCACTGGGGCTTCCTTGAGTCCTGATGATGAGTCATTGTATATTGGCATCTGGGATCAGACTTACTCGAGCTTGCTACAGTATAACAGGAGGCATTCATACGAATATCTAGATTCATATTGATTGGAATTGGATTCTCTTTTCTGTTTTATGTTTCTGACAAATTAGAGACAGAGAAATGTTATGTACAATTGGATAAAAAAAAATCTTACGTCTATCTCTCTTTAGTATAACAAGAAAATGACAAAAAAGGGGCTGATCTAAATCCATATTCATCAAGTCGATATCATCAGCTCCTATTTCTTGCTTTTTAAGGTTTTTCAGTCTCTGATGTCAGTCACTCAGATAGATCAAGATGAGTGCCATGATTTTTGGTTGATAATTGTTCATTCTTGCGGTACTTAAGGGATTAGCTCAATGAAGATATTTTGTACATACACAACATTCGTTGAGGCAAGGAGGCGAAGGCATGTTTTCTGATTTTATAGAGCGCAATAACTTGTTTAACAAGGATTCATCCGACCAGGCTCATTTGCCTGGCTATTTGGGCTGGACCTAGCCTCTTCGGTTCCATCTCTTTGGTTCCAATTGCCCTCCTCCCCCTTCTCTCTCTCTCCCTCTCATGCTTGGTACAATAAATAAATAAATAAATAAAAATACGGACTAGTATATCTTGTAATACTTGCCAAAATTTTTCATACTTTTAGCAATTATTTATTGGAAGTTGGAAAATCTGTATATCTTTATAATTTTTTGTGAAAAAAATTATAAAATTTGTATAATAGTTATAATTTCTACAAGTTACTATAATTTTTTATGAACTCGAATTTTGATTAAAACATTTTTTAGGATGATTATACTATACTATGTTTTTAAGTGTTGTAATTTGCTTACCTATGCTTTCTGAAGTTATTTTGTCCATCTAAAAATTTTTTTGTCAAATTTTTAATGAAATATTTCATAGTGAGTAAGTGAATTCAAAGGAAATTATAGGAAATGTAAATCGATATTGGAAATTCTTAATGGGTATTGAAAATGATATCCTAGTTCTATCTCTCTCATTTAGATTTACAAACTACATGTTATTGTCATATGCTTTACAAAATTATCAATAATAAAATATATGAATTTTATTATTTATAAATATTAGGAGTTTTAGTTATTTTAGTTATCTTTTTTTTACATGTGCCATGTATTATAATAGATTTTATTTTTCTCATTTAAGGTGTGTTTTTAAAATAATGAAGACTAATATATTTTAATATTTATTGAGAATTTTTTATATTAATTCATATAAATATGAGAAAAATACACTTTATCTACATCTAATTTTGTTCAATTTCACTTAACCCACTTGTTATAAAATCTTCTATTAAACATAGGGCAAAAAAAATTTCAAGTGAACAAAGTATTAATGATCGAAAACATATATGGGCAAATTGTAAAGCTTAAAAATATAAGAAGGCTGGGTGAAAATTAGTGAAGTCAAATAAAGTATAATTTTTTCCCTTTTTTATCAATTAGCCTGACTGATTTTCATTGATTCATGTACATTTTCAATTAAAAAATCTTAACTAAATTAGCTCATTGGCCAATTTACTGATTAACTAATTTGACTAACCTATCCAATTAAATTTTCAAAACTATATAATAAAGTAAAATGATATTTTTGAAATCTTTAAGATAGGGAGGAGGAGACTGTAATCCATGTTCGATCCTTAAAATTTAAAAGGGAATAAATTCTCATTTTCACAAGATTAAGCTTTTGTTGGATTTGGTAAGAAAATGAATGGAAAGAAAATAAGTAAAATAAAAAAGTAGAAAGAAAATATATGAAAAAATATTTTTTTCTTATTGTTTGGATATATAAAAAATAGATAGAAATAAAATGATAATTTTTTATTTGATTTAATTGAAAAGTAAAAAAATTTAAAAATATTAATTAACAAAATTGCTTTTATAACAAATCAATAAAGTTGTTTGATAAGCTCTATATAAAGATACCTTTGAAATTATAAAAAAATTTACACATTTTCTCTACCCATTTAGTGTGAAAAGTTTTTATTAAATTTTGAGATACTTTTTTAACTTTTTTTTGTTAATTTCTAATTTTTCATAACATTCAAACATTTAAAAATTTATTTTCAACATTTTCTCATTTTACACATTAACTTCTCACTTTTTTTTTCATTTTTCACGAATCTAAACAAAAGGTAAATACTAACCTATTCCTCTATCCTATTATAATAAAGATGCTAAAATGGATTGGATCTAACAGTTTAGCCTAAGATCGGTATATTTTTGCTTAGCTTAGAATTAGGACTGGTATAGAAAACAATAACAATAATCCAACCCAATAAAGGTATAGGATCAATAAGTGTTAGCTAATTAACTTAAAAATATATAATAAATAATAGATGATTAATTAATATATATGTATATATATATTAAAATTATAATTTTAATATATTAAAATTATCAATTAACATTTATATATAAATTAATTTTAAAAAATTTATATGTATCTTTAAAATTATAATTACCTTATACACTAGAAAGTGTAATGATTAGCGTGTATTTAAGACATGCTAAATTAATCTATAGACTATAGGCTCACTTACTCTAAATATATTGGTGTATATGGACAATTCTTCACCCATTAAAGTTGAAGGAATTAAATAAAACAATTAAACAAACAAACAAACAAAAAAAGAACTATTGAGTAATAGCTTATTGGTAGAGAGCCATTGCTCAACAGTTGAAATTAAATTTTTTATTAATATTTTATACATTTCATACTACTATTAATATTCATCTCATTTAAACTCAATTTATACAATAAATATTCATTCTTTCTCTCTTTAATCTCATTTTTATAATTTTCACAATTATGATACATTTTCATCTCTTTACAAGTGTGGATAATTAGAGGTGGAGGTGGTGTATGAATTTTTGAAGCAATGAAATTTTTACTTCAAAGAAAAATATTGGTGACATTTTTTAACTCTTTCTAATCTCTACTTATATTTTTATGTTTTTATTAAATTTTATGTGTTTTAATTTTTTTATAGTATTTTAGTTAATTCAATAGTTGTTATTCTTGTTAATTTTAATATTAATAATCTCATTTTCATATTATTAATAAAATTTAATTATGGATTTGAATGATCTTAATAATATGTAAAATTATTTTGATAATCAAAATTTTTTAAAAAATGTAGCTATTAATTTTTCAAATAATAATTTTACAAATACTCATTTAAGTACACCCAAATTTACATTATTTCCTCTTCCTTCTCAACATCCATCTTCTTCAAAATGTGCTTGTAATCATAAAAATGTAAACACTTCCACATCCTCATTTGATTTAGCTAAAAGATAAAAAAATTTTGAAATATGGAATTATTTTTTTCTAAAAATGTAGATGGTGTAACTAAATGAGATACCATTATTTTTCGTAGTGCTAGTACAATGAGAGGCTATTATTTTTCTAAACATGTAGATATTATAAATGTTTCAAGTGAAAATTCTAACATACGTAATCAAGATAATTGTGAGTATAATTTATGTAAATAGATTTACCATACTAAAATACCTTTTAATGTAGCTAGCTCTCCAAAATTAAATATATTTTTTTAATACTTTAATCCTTAATAGTGTGGTATGAGCAAGAATACTATTGTAAATAAATTGAATAAATTTTTTGAAAAATAAAAATAATTTTAGCGAACTTTTTTTTTCAAATTCAAAGGTAGAATTGTACTTACATCTGATATTTGGGCATTATCATCTCAAATGGCCTATGTTTGTGTAACTGTCCATTATATTAATGATAATTTTATTTTACATAAAAGAATTTTTTTTAAACCAATTCCACCATATGATGTGTCTACTATTGCTTTTTATATAATAAATACTTGTAGTGAGTATATGATATCAAATAAAATATTTTCAATTACCTTTAATAATACATCTACTAATACTAGTACTATTAGAATTTTAATTCTAACTTTAAATTTTATTCTTGGAACTCAATTTTTTTTCATCATAGATGTGTATACTATATTTTAAATTTAGTTTTTCAAGATATATTAAAAGTTATTTTTATACTTGTATAAAATCTTAGAAGTATAATTTTATATATCAAGTTGTCATCGGCTAGAAAGTATGATTGAAAATAGTTATTTGTGCAAGTTTCTAAGAAACTTAAGATACCTCCACAAGATATTTATACATGATGAAATTCTATTTTTAAAATGTTAGAATTTTACTTAGAGTATAAAGATGTCATGGATATTTTTTGTTTAACAAAAATTCAAGATACTCATCACCTTGAAAATGTTGAATCAGAAAAAACATAAATTTGGTTATAATTTTTACAAATCTTTTATAGAGTAACTAGTATTTTATTTGATTTTTATTATTTAACATCTCACTCAATATTTGGTGTTTGCTTAACTGTGGTTTTATATTTTTAAAATTTGGAAGTACTAATGGCTTTGAAATTATTGTTAATGAATATTACTTAAAAGGAATAAATACTTTAGAAATATTTCTACTCTATACGTTATAGTTGTAATTATGGATCTTGGAATTAAACAAGAAAAAATGATGGAATTCTAAGAAAGTATGATTGGAAACAATTATTTATGCAAGTTTCTAAGAAACTTAAGACACCTCTACAAGATATTTGTACATGATGGAATTCTATTTTTAAAATGTTAGAATTTTACTTAGAGTATAAAGATGTCATGGATATTTTTTATTTAACAAAAATCTAAGCTAATCATCACTTTGAAAATGTTGAATAGGAAAAGGCATAAATTTGGTTACGATTTTTATAAACATTTTATATAGTAACTAATCTTTTATTTAGTTTTTATTATTCAATATCTCACTCAATATTTGGTATTTTACTTATTTGTAGTTCTATATTTTTAAAATTTGGAAGTACTAATGGCTTTGAAATTATTGTTAATGAACATTTACTAAAATGGAATAAATACTTTAAAAATATTTCTAGTCTATACATTATAGCTCTAGTTATGGATCTTGGAATTAAACAAGAAAAATGAAAAAAATTGCTAGAAAAGTATCATAAAAATATGTAATATGAATTTAACTTAGAGCCTTACTTAAATGATGTAAATAATTTATTGTAAGAAATATTTCGAGTATATAGTAGTAAATTTAGTTTTTCATATTTATGCATAAACTCTTCATCTTCTTAAAGAACAAGTACCTTGTATCGTGAAGAATATGATAATTTATTAGATTTAACTTATGATATTTTCTTAATCAATAATGAATTAAATTCTTAGTTATTTATACCTATTGTAACTAATATGCCTAATTTTGTCATTTTAGAATGATGGAAAATACAAAAGACACAATATCCTATATTTTCTTTTATGGCATGTGATGTAATAACCCCTCTAATTCTTTAGTAACATTAGAAAGTACATTTTCTCTTAGTGAGTGAATTTTAAATGATAAGCATTTATTTATAAATAATCAGAACTTAGATATGATTATTTGTTTAAAGGATTAGTTTGATGCAGAAGATAAACTATAAAATAATTTGCAAGAAAATGAATTATTATCAAGTGAAAGAGATAATAAAAACAGTAACATGTTCATATATTATAAATTTAATTAGCAAAATATTTATACTCATTTTATTTAATAGTAAAATCTTTTTAGATTATATCTTGTGGTTTTTATTCTTTTTAATGAGGGATCTTCCACATTAAAAATTATTATATCTTAATTTATTTATTTATTATTTTTAATTCTATTAAACAACAATAATAACAACAATAATATATAATAATCACAAGAAGGAACCTTAATCTAAAATCTAAAGTTTTTTTTTCTACTAATTAATCATCTAAAATTTTTAATATGTGATTTTGATTACAAGTTTTATTTTATCTCAAATTTAAATTTAACTTATTTAAGTTAAATTTATTTTTTATAAATAATTATTTTACTAGTGGTCAAATTATTTTTAATCAGTATTTTCTTTCACCTATTAAAGGTGACAAGATTTCAATTTAAAATTTTAACATATTGAAAAATTATCATCATATCCTAAGAAATTAGCAAAAAAATTATATTAATATTTAAAAAATTTCTTAGTTTCTTTTTTGAAAAAATTCATATTTAATCTCTTTAAAATTTTAAAAAAAATTATATAAATTTTATTTCAATTATCTCAACAAATTTATCTTAATTTTATCCTTTTAATGAAATTTTAAGTAATGATAATGATAAAATATAATTATATTTAATAATAATATATTTCACTTAATTAATATTGTGAAAGTAATAAAAAAATAAACAAACAACTAATATAATAAAAAAAATAACAGATTGTGAAACCTATCTAGTAAATATTGATTTGGGATTAGTTTCGTAATAACTCAAATCTAATTCAACTTGATAAAAAAGTAGTCAAATTTGGAATCGACCTCATATATAATTTTTGCCTATTAAATTAGTTTGATAGGGTTAGATTAGGGGTATTTATGGGCTAAGTTGGGCTACTAATGTTGCCTGCCCAAGTAATTATCGGGTCTTATTTTTTAGGTCCATTTTTTCCTAAACTATCCTTCAACCTAATTTTTACAGAGCTGTGATGGGTTTAGTGGGCAGCACTGGGCTGGGCTAGGTCGGGTATTTGAAGTTTTTTTTTTTAACTACATAATTGGCAAACATTGGGACTTAATCAAAAATGATTTTTTTAAAATAAAATAGCCTAAAAATGCACACTAGAGATAGCCCAATTCTGGGGAAAAAAAACTACATGCTAGCATCAGTGACAACATAAGAAGAATGTCGGAAATGACTCGACTGAAGTGAATGGCCGAGAGGGAGAAGCCACTTGGATGGGTAAGGTATGAACGATGTTGTCATTTTCGAAGACCCAATCACAACCCATGCTACAACTTCAATCTTCTATAAGATTTGTTGGAGTTACTAATAAAGGAAAAAGACAAATAAACCTTAAAGCTATAGAAAAGCCTAAGGCTAGAAGTGCAAAAGAGTTGGACGAGATGAGAGTAGACAGTTAGGAGTTAGGACTTGGGAACTATACTATAGATATAGATGAGATGGAGTCAAGAAAGACAACACCAGTAGTGTGGACATGAGGATGAAGCCCTGCTCTACTACGGTTTTCCAAAGGGAGAAGGGTAGATAGGATTAGACTTGGAATGAAGTTGTGCTAGGGTTTGCTAGCCAACTACAAGTTTTACATTTTAAGCCAAACAATGTAGTATTGGTAACTTAAAATGACATCGCATTAGCCTAATAGGTGGTTAACAAATCTTTTCCACTTGTACCAAGCGAGTCTAGGTTAAAAATAGGTCAAAAAACTAAACCCTATGCCTACCCATGGAGACTTATTTTCCCCCTTTTTTTTTTATCCAGTTCTACCTTATTAACTTATTTCGAACTGGTCCAAATGTCAAAAATCAGTTCAGTCTGGGGGGGTTGGGTCGGGCTTCAAGATTAACCTATTTTGACAAGGTTATATCATAATCATAATAATCCATGCTGAGAAAATTGGCAATGCTTTTAACATTATAAAAACATCTATAAGAGAGCATATGGTTAATGAAACACTACCCATTTGTGGGGGAAGCCACTAGCCTTGTTTTGAATTACAATACTTAAATTCTTGACAACATCTAGAATAAAAACTTCAATGATGAAAAACCCAAACTATTGCAGGCAACTTCATTTTCTAAACAAACCTTCATTTCTTATCTTGTGACTTCTCATTAAACCTTTGATTGGTGAATATGAAAAAAGGATAAAAAGAAAAAAATATTTAAAAAATAATCGAGAAAATGTAAAGAAGAAAAGTTTTTAAACTTTAATGCATAAAAAATGTTTGAAATTTAAATTTTTTAATTATTTTTCTTTCCATTCTTAACTATTAGAGATTGGGTGAAGAATATACTTCCTATACTCTCATGACAGAGATCATAATTAATGTCCATATTTGATTTGATGCATCACTTTTCACATGAGACAAATTAGATATTATAATGTTTCTGTACTTGCTAAGAAGTCTTGTAAGTAGTTGCAATGGTTTAATGTAAAAGTTATTAACTTTTTATATGTAGTATAACTTTTTTTCATATATATTTGCATTTTTATAAATTTTTTATGCAACAAGTATACAAAAAGTTATATTTAAGTTACATAATTTTTTTATTTTTATATAAAAATTTATATTTGATGCAAAAATTGGCATATTCTCTCTTTTTCTTCCTCCCTCTCTCCCTATGTCTCCTTCCATCTTCCTCCATCTCTTTCGTACCACTCTTCCATACTTTCTCTTCTTTCTTCCTTATAAATGCTGATATTCAATAATTTCACTAGTTGAAAATGTACTTAAATAGTGAGGAGAGTTGATAAAGTGGTTAACAATTTGAAATGAAATCAATTGAAATGGGAATAAACAAGATGACAAAATTAGGAACATGACAAAAAGATTTGAATTTTTTTAAATATTATTTTTAATAAAAATGTAATTTAACTTTTTATTTTCACTAGTAAAGATTTGTTGACCTCCTCTTTTAAAATGTTCTGATAACAAAATGATTATTGGATGGCTTGAACTTAATTAAAAATAAAATTTGTGTGTATATGTTATAAAAGAAGGTTCAACACTAAAGAAATAATTAAAAAAATATATGGAAGATATAAAGGATAATATTATATTCAATTATATATAAAATGATTTATATAACTTATATTTATAGAGTAGATAGGTTAAATATTATAATTTCATAATAATAGCTTATAAAAAAATTAAACCTTTTGAAACTTAATAACCAATCATAATGAAAATATAATACTTGACCTATGGACTTTCCATTTAATTACAATTATTCTTATCTACATTTAATTACAATTATTCTTAACACTTCCTCTTAGATGTACATCTTGTAAAGAATGTGATTCATTAAAATCTCCATTAGGAAAAAATTCAATGGAAAAAATTTTCAATGAAGAAAAATAAGTACATTATTCTTTCAATTACCTTATTAAAAACCTTATTAGGAAAATTCAATAGGAAAAAATTATGGTTAAGAAA
Organism: Sindora glabra; assembly: GCA_020226215.1. NCBI lineage: Eukaryota > Viridiplantae > Streptophyta > Magnoliopsida > Fabales > Fabaceae > Sindora > Sindora glabra. Next base: position 69,314,839 of record CM035232.1, on the reverse strand, counting down.
AAAAGAGTGCAATATGAAATTAATCCCGTCTGTTGAAAATCGTTGAATTAATAACTTTACTAGAAATTCCATTAAGGACCATTTGAAAAAATTTGCTGTCATGATCAAATATAACTACAATTCTTTTGTTAGCGTGAGAAAAAGTTTTGATAAGATATAATTTATTCCATATCCTTTGATGTATCATCCTCTAATTGAACTTTGCATGTACCATTACTTTTATGTGCATTTTGTTGAAATTTCTTTCTTGAAATTCAAGTGAATTGATTCTTCATTTATTATATACATGTTAGAGAAATTGCAACTATAATTTTTATTTCCTAGAAGCACGATATAAATGCATAATTAGAAATAGTAATATGAGATGAAACTTTGTATAGATCAAACATTTACATCTACATAACTAAATAGTTATATTTCAAAATTCATATAAATAAAATGATTTTATATCATTGTTCTACAAAGATACCAAAATGTATATTTTATTTTATTCCAATATCTTTAAATTGGAAAAGAATTATATTTTACTAATAGACTTCTTGAAAAGTTATATCAAAATGTGTGTAATTAGCAAGATACATTAGTAGATCAATTGCATTAAAATATGGCATTTCAAGAGCAAATTTTTTTTAATTATTCGTTAATGTTTGAAGTGGATCTTTATTAGTATAAAGTGATTGAACAATCATTACGACATTCAATGCATGTCATGTATCCATGTAAAATTATTTTTGGATCTTTTCATTTGATTGATGAACAAATGTTCTATCATTTAAATATTTGATCTACAAGTCAATATAAAACTCAATTTTTCAAAATCTTTTGTTTCAAACTCCATATTTTAAATACTTTGCTATATTTGGAAACTTTTCATGAATTCCAATAATATTCATTATCAACATATATTAAAATTATAGTAAAATAACATTTAAATTTCTTAACACAAGGAATTTTTTATATATTTTTAACAAATATTCACCAAGATAATTGCACCATATTCACTCTAATTATTTTGTTCCATGTAAAGATCTTTATAATTGAATTGAATATATTTATCAAAATTTTAAATTTCATGCTTCAATTATCTAAAATCCTTCAGGAATCTTTATATAATATCATTGTCAATTATTATATGTGAAATAGGATATATTAAATCCATTAGGCACATATCAAATTTCAATTTATTGCTAAAAAATTATATCTACTACATAAAAATAAATATTTTCATAGCTAATAACAATCATTATAAAAACTTTTATGTACAAACTATACTTTCTCTTTGCAACTTTAATTTTCTTATTATTTTTGGTATAATTATACATTTAATTTCATACATTCAAGGTTGTTTCATTAGCTTAACAACTTATTGTGTTTCTTCACTTTGCAAGTAAATTTAAATTTTACATTTCTATCTAAATTGGATCTTTTCACCAATAATCATACATTGTTATTTTATCAATTCATGATCCTCACTAATCACTATTTTTCATAATTCTAAGCATTACATTATATGTAAGAGTAAAAGTTTTTAGCAACTACTTCTCTTTTGATTTCACTTTTCTCATTAGAGATATAATCAATTAAGATATCTTTATTTTCATAAATTTCAAATACATGAACTTCTTCTAGAAGTTTTATTCCTTAAGGTATTTTTAAAATCTATTTAGGAGTATTTGATTCCTTAAGGCCATTTATTTGCTCCTTATTTATTTTGAAGTTATTTGTATTTGGAACCACTAGGTCTATCATGCCTTTAGACGTACTAGGCTTAATTATTATTAATAAACAAATTGCCTTACTTAGACAACAATTTAAATAAGGGTATTTTGCAACTAACATATAATATTTATTATTCTCTTTTGACTAATAATATATTTGGCAATTTTGTTATACTTTATAAATCAATAAACTAATGAACTCCTACTTCATATTACTTTGTGTGAGGATTGATATGATTGAATATTAGATTATTTCTACAACTATATATTTTCTCCCTTAATTTTAGGAATATAATTTCATATATAAATATATATTTTTTCACTTTTCAAAATAATTTATGTACATTATGATGAAATAAAAATATATTGCATAGTTAAAAATTTTCTATATGTAAACTTTTTTAACTCTTGATCAAAACTGATTATAAAGTGGAACTATAACTTCTTAACTTGATGCACGTAGGTATTGAAATATGTAAAGTTATATATCCGTTTAGATAATATAGGGAATCTTGTTCTCTTAAAGAAAGATATAGCTAATAATTCAGGATATAAAAATTATTTTAATTAAATCATTTTATATATGAACATACTTCAAAATGTTTAATAATTATTCCTATTAGAATATGATAATTAATAAAGGCTTTAGATGTAAATTTACTAACATTTTTAAGATATATTATCAAAATTGCATAATTAAGAAATTATGCTTAAAGTTAAATTATTTAACTAAGTAATCTTGCAAATATTAGGTTCCAGATTAACAATAAATACATATAAGACTATTTTGTTCAAAAATTAATTAAAATTATAAAATATTCAAATTGTTCACATAGTGGATAAATAGATTAACATATGTCACTTTTTATTCATTCAAAAAATATTAGGAATTTAGTCTTAACTTTAGCAATTAATGCTGTTATAATTAAATTGCCTTAAAAAAGTAGCATAGGAATTTTTTTTAGATTGAAGAGTCTTTCGGTTCTTTAATGAATAATCTTGTGAATTTCAATTACTATTTGCATCATTATTGATTTAGGATAACCTATCCAGTCATGCAAAATAATGAAAACATTCTAGTCAATGAACTTCTAGTTCTTATTTCTTTCAATCGACTTTGTGTAATACATATTAAAAGAAAAATGACAATAACATTTTCCAGTATATTTTTCTTGCCTAAGACAATCACTATAATATAAAGATATTCAATATCTTTATATCTCAATGTAGTATTTATTTCATCATATATATTTAAAATTTAGTAAATATCTTCAACATTTAATTAACAAAAATGCATTTATAAGCATTATGAATCTCTTAGTAAATTATATTAGCTCTTTAGGAGCCTTTAATCAACTTTATACTATCAAATATTATATTAATATAATTTTCATCCATCATTAATTGGGAAAAATATTTTTTATTCTTAAGAAAGGTATGTATTATTGCACTACCCGTAAGGGATAAATATTTAATATTAATTCAATAGAAAATGAAGTTAGCCATCGTCATTACTAATTAAATTATGAATTCTTTCTTTGGGTCTTATATAATAAAAATTATGATTAAGAACATTATTCTTATAAAAAAATTGGATTTTTTAAAGTGAGGTTTAGTAAAGTTTTTCTAGATATTTAAACATACGACAAGTATGTAACTAATGCCTTTCGTATTGCCTTGCTGGCATATGCTTTCAAAATTTCTAATAGCCTTTCACATTATATCAATAACATATACTTTTTGAATCTTTTGAGTTCTTATTATATATGCCTTTTCTTATTATATTCTCCAACTTCTACTAGTAAAAACCAATCTTATGTATAACTACCAAAATGACATAAATTAATTTCACCTTTTTTCCATACATGATTATAACCATAACTTTATCCACTTCTAAACCACCTTTTATTAATAATGCATTCACTTTAGGAAATGTAATAAAACTAGTAGGATGAATATCATTTTTTTTTAATAAAAAAATCACTATTTTATTCAATCAAAGGAATGAATGAAGTAATATTTGCATGATAATAAAAGAAAGAAAAAAGAAAAAGTCTAAATAATATAATTGATAAAGAAAAGAAAAATAATACTAGTTGAAATTCTATTTCATATATTCACTTCATCATAATCACCACAAATTTCATTTGTCATATAGATGATGATGAAAGAAAACCATTACTTTACAATTTGATCTGATTATAGCTTAGTAGGAGGCATAAGACTTATAGCACAAAGTTAAAATGTTTGAGCCCTTATATCTATCCTTGCTCTTTGAAATTAAAAGGAAGAATATATATGATGACTTCAACATAGGTGAAGCAAATAATAAGTTACCAAACATGCAAAAACACTAGGCAAAAGGCAGGTCATTTAACAAAATAAAATTATACAAACCAAATCCAAAGTTAATAATATGGCATAGTTCCCACTTCTAAATTTGTGAACGTTTTCATCAACAATTTTGGGTTTGCTAATATGATTTATACATATTTGAACATAAAAATTATCTATGCAATTTTCATTCATCTTTACCCAAATTTCTTTATGAGTTTCCATTAAACATTAAATCTAAGAATAAATTTTAGAAAAATTTGATCAAAAAATGGATGAAAAATATCTAATTCTCAATGTGGAATTTTGGACCTAAAAACACCATAGTTTTTTTCATTTTTCTTGTTTTAAATTGTTATATTATTTGAAGTTAATCAAATTAAGACACGAGCTATCTTAAGTTAGTCCTTTTATGACTTGAAACAATTTGATTGAATATATTGTAAATTTAATTTAATTTTATAAGTTCTTTTCTAAAAACCATAACACTTGTAATTTTGGGGTTTCAACCTAAAAAATAGACTAAATCATCTAATTCATTCATGCAAATTATTTGAAAAACTCAAAAAATTATTCATATAAAAATTTTCATTAAATATCATTATGAGATGAAAATTTGTCATAAACTCTCATAGTATTTCTATATTTTGGAAGCCAAGACAACATATAATATTTTCAATAAAGTTTGCATAGATCATAAATATGTAATAAGATATAATTTTGCTCTAATTTTATTGTTGGAAGAATTTGAAAGCCAATTAGAATATCACATTCATCATATTTAAGCTAAACAATTAATCAAGAAATATGCTTGAATGAAAATTATACTTGATTATCAATTTGATGTCCTTGGTAATGAATCTAACATATTCCATAGTCATTAATTGTCCTTACGTCTCATATCCATTTAGTTTTTCCTTTGGCATTACATTTTGTTCACTTTCCATATGCATCATTTTTTTTTGCTGGATTTATATAAGAATTTCTTATTGTTTAGTTTTTCATACACTAATAGGAATATCTTTATTTTTAATTTGTCAAATAAAAAGAAAAGACTTTAAACATGCATGAAAAAGCGTGTGATGAGGCTAGTATAAAGTAATTTCTTTTGTTATCCAAACAATAAAAATCAATGCATTTTTTAGAAATATAGTTTCTTATATAAGTATTTTCCATAAAAATTTTGAAAATATTCACTAAAATTAGTGCACCCACCATTGCCTTTAATTTAAACTAAAATCCAAAATAGAGTCATATTGAGAATATCAAAGTGATTTAAGAGATTAAAGGTATTTAGTCAAAAGTTTTTTTCTTTTCTATTTGAGTTCATGATGCATGTATTTGCTAGTTATTAAATGTAGTTACTAAGTATGTATTTGCCGAGTTATTAGTTTTGGTTCTTGATACATGTATTTGTCAAGAGTTATTTAGAAATTATTATCTTATGTCAATCCATTTTAACCTAATCTATTCAATTTTAGAGTCATTTATGGAATTTATAAATATGTGTCTTATGATGTGTATTTTATCCATCCAAATAATAGAACAAGTTTCAATAGTAAATGAAAAGCTCTCTATTATTTTCTATTATCTATATATTTTGGGTTTATTCATTATTATCATTATAGTTATTTATCTTCATCAATTAGCTAGCAATCTTAGGTTAATGTAACTTAATTGTACTAAGGTATTTCTTTGAACAGTATCAAAAGCTTTGAAGAAGTTATAGGTGTAAAATAAAATCCTTTGGTGCTATTCTATCAAGTTTTCAAAAGATGGATTTAGTGGATATGGGAGGGTTTTAATGTGGATTTACTGAACTAAGATAACTAAAAGGCATAGATGACATGTTTAGAGTTTTACCAAGTTAGTAAAGACTTAGTAGGATGTAATAGGCAGAGATGATACTACTGTTCCAAAGTTATTAATGATGGTGGTCTTAAAGAACCCAAACAATAGAAGAGGAAGCATATTAAGGCTGAGTTTATTTTGAAAAGATCAATTTCTCATTCATTGTATGATAACATTGTTGGTTATACTTCAATAAACTAAATTTAGGAAACTTTGATAGATTATTCAACAAGAAGAAAAAAACTAAGTTATAATTGCTCAAGAATGAGTTAGATAATGCCATGCAAGGGGATGTATGAATTTCTCAATACTTGCTAATAATTAAGAATATATGGTTAGAAATTTCTTAGATCTAAAAGAATGTATTTCTTAAGTAAAGATAAAGTACCATATTATTCATGGCTTGAAACCAAATTATGCTCTTTTTGTTACATCATTTCAAGGGTGGGCTCAACAATCATCATTGGAGGAGCTTAAAAATCTCTTATTCTTATAAGATTCTTTAGCTATGCAACTACCTAGTGTCTTAAAAAACATAATGGAGGAAATATGTCTTGTTTACAAAGAAGAAGAAAATTTTGAAAAAGAGGGAGAGAAAACTTGACAAAGCCTTATCGGATGAAGTTTCTAGAAACCCTACTAAAGATATTAATGAATCTTCTAAAGATTATAAGTGAAACTTCAAAGGTTATTATTGTGGCAAGCTAGGTCATATTAAGAAAAATTACCATGTGAAGATGAAAGAAAGTAATATAGTTAAAGTTGATAAACAAAATGAAGATTAGGATAAGTGCTTTAGAGCAAAAAGTGACATATATGTTTTAAATTTTATTAATTTCAACAATAATTGGATCATAAATTCTGGATGTGGTTCTCATTTAATAGGAAATGATACAATGTTTTCAAGTTATCATCCTTATAAAGGAAATGGTGGAATCATTACAGCAAACAACATAATTCATTTCATAGAGAAAAAAAGGAAGTATGGTGATCAAGAACAAAAGAGATGATTTAATCACACTTAATAATGCCTATCACATTCTTTGTGTGAAGGAGAATCATTTTTTAGTAGCCAATATTGTAGATAAAGGTAATTATTTATTATTTGGTCTTCATGATGTTAAAATTCTTCAAAATATTAAAGAGTTAAAGGCTAATATAGTTCACACTAGAAAAAAGATTTTAGGTTTATTCATTTATTTTGTTGGCCTTTAATACTTATGTTGAAAGGTTGGGTAGTAATGATAATGTAACTATATGGAATGCTAGAGTTAGACATATTAACATGTCTAAGTTTAAAGTTATGTTATAGAAAAACTAGGTTAATAGGTTACACAATTTAAATAGTTTTGGTGGAAGTGAAGTCTGTGAAAGTTGACAATATATAAAGTTTAATCATTTTTTATTTGATGAATCTCTCTTAAGATCTAAAGCTCCATTAAAATTGGTCCATAGTGACATGATAGGTCTAACTAGAATCTCTTTCTATTTTGATTTGCATTATATGTTAATTTTTATTGATGATTTTTCAAAGTTCACCTAAGTTTATTTTGTAAAGCACAAATTAAAAATATTTTCTAGATTTTTAAAGTTCAAAACTCTTGTAGAAGGTGAACTTAAAAAGAAAAATTAGAAGGCTATAGATTAACAATACATGATAATTTACTTTAATGAATTCTTTTCTTTTTGCAAAAATTATGAAAGGGCATTTTCAATTGTAGAAACACCATAGCAAAATTGTATGGTTAAGAGGAAAATTAGGCACTTTATGCAGACTCTTAAAAGTTGGCTTTATGCAAAACATTTACCCATAACTTATAAGTAAAAGGTATGAAGTTTGTTGCTTATGTTATTAATTGCCTACCTTTTAATCTTATACACATAGAGACTCCTTATGATTTGCTGTTTAGAGAAAAGCCTAGTGTTAAGTAGTTAGGTTCTATTTTCATGTTCATGTGTCATAGTCTTAGAGAACTAAGCTAGATGTAAAGGCAAGAACATGCATATTTGTTAGCTATGATGAAAAGAGAAAGGGTTAGAAATGCATGGATTTTGCAACTAACAAACTTAATATCTCAAGAAATGTTATTGTTAATGAAGTTTCTTCATACAATAGTGCTAATCAAATCCCATTTGAGAAGATAAGTCTAGCAATGTGGGACTTAAGGTATTATCTTTATCTTTAGCTTCAAATAACTCATCATTAAAAGAGAAAAATGAAAGGAGGATCTCTAGTTCTTGTAATTATGCAAGGTTTAATAATAGTGGTAATATCACTAGTAACAACCAAAAGAAAGTTAGTAACAAAAATGTAAAAACTATACACTTAAAACTAAAAAGAAATATTGTTAAACAAGCTTGCTACAAAGATGAAAACTTTACATTAGTAGACAATAAATTCATTAGTAAATAACAAGCTATAGGCTAAGATAAGGTAGTAAACTATAGGTCATAGGCTACTTATTATAACCTTATAGTATGTACATATTTGGTTATAAATAAAGGTTGCTTACATTAGTTAAGGTTATGACCTCACAATTCTCTCTTTTCTCTTAATATGGTATCTTGAGCCTCTTAAGATATAACTTTAAAACATAAGCATATTTTATAAACTTAGAAAAACCCTTATTCTTCCTCACATTTTTTTCAATTCTTATAAATGACAAGGTCACAATAAATCTAGCAGTGGCTTAGAGTTATGTATCTAGTGGAAAATTAGAGAATCTAGGTCTTTACTTTTCTATTGTTGTGCAAAATATATAATAAGGTAGTGTTTGAAGATTAATTAACATAACTGATAAAGAATCGGTGGTTTACTTTAAAATTTAGGTGGTTCAAGAAGAAGATAAGAGATTGATAAATTTGTTTGGATTGCACATGCAGTACATGCCCTCTTTTTTTAAAAGCATGTGAGGACCACATGTAGCATCTTCAATTAGTATTTGATGGCATGTATGCCATATGCTAGGGATATGCCTCTTTTTACAATTTCCTTAGCATCCTCTACACCCCTATGTATGACTAGGTTTGTGATTCGTACACTCTGGTTGTAGTCTTTTAATTTTTTAATCTTTTTAGTGTTATTCTTCTAATTCAGGTGTGAAAAGTACATCAAATAATGGCAACAAGTCATACAATACACTAAATAATGATAGCAAATTAGATTTTAAATCCTTCTTCTTAAATTTGATTATTACTATTGAGAAAATCACTGATAAAAAAAATCAATGTAAAAGGTTAGGAATATCTTGCATGAAAGAGGGTTAGGAATGTTTAAAAAGTAGTATCTTCAACTAGGTAGCACCCTAAATAATCCATATAAGCTTATAATATGGACCTAAAATTGTTGATGCCATGCGAAATTTAAGATCTATATTGGGGGATAATGACACCATAAGGACACTTACATAAAATTGTAGGATAAAATGTTGACAATATTATTTATGCATGTTTAGATTTTGATGGATGATAAAGTTAATCACTTAGTATATGCAACTTAAGTTAGTGGTATTAAAGTAGGAATAACAATATATGTATAAAAGAACCTAAGGTAATGTAGAAGATAGTAGATGCATTGACTAAATAGGAATTCATAAATTTTAAGGGATCAAAAGAAGATAACCTCAATCATCAAGAGTGGATAGATTACATATAAACTTTAGAATTCAAGTATGAACTTGACTTATGAGTTTCTTAGGTTAATAGGATGTTTTGAAAAAGTTCCATCTAATATGCCTTCAAAATTCATGGATGAATTCTTTTGAAGGGAGAAGTATTATCACATCCCCTTAAAATTTTAAATATTTTATTTAACCAATAATTAATTATTATAATGAAAAATTGAAATAAAAATATTGTATGGTTAAAGATGAGCATATAAGTGTAGAGGAGACTTAAAGCACTTTTTCCAATTTTCCCTAACTATATCTTCTTTTTTTTCCCTATTATAACTACCTAGATCCATATTCCCCAAAATCCTCTACTCCTTACCTCTACCTTCTTTTTCCTCTTCTTTTCTTGTATTTCTTGCAAGCAAAGGAAGTAATAATCTTCATCAATCTTTCATATCCTTTAACCTAAGTAAGGTAAGGCCTTATAAGAATTAATTTTGTAGGATTTCTTCCTCATTCTTATTTAGATTTGAAGTGAACAAGGGTTTTAGCATAAAAAGGGATTTTAAAGCCCTAATATCAAATCCTTAATTCTTGAATGATCAGAATACAACCCAATCACAATTTCTTTCACCTAGCATCTCTTCCAAACAAGTTAAGTGAACATACTACTTAAACTTGCTTATTATTTGATGACTTAATTAGGTTAAGTTATGTTCTTTTTTTTATTAATTTATGGTAAATTATTGTATATTGATGTTTGCTATGAATTTAATGATAAATCTAATGGTTATGATTTTTTTTATGTTGTATGGAATTTGAAAGGCATGATAAATTGATAAGATAAGATTTTGGAAATATTTTCCATGAGTGAATAATAAATTTTTCTATAAAAATGCATAAATGAATAACTGAATCAATTCATAAGAGTTGAATTGATTTAATGGGGTTAGAGAATAAAATACTTTGCATTAAATTGATTTATAAATTAATTCAAGCATTCTAAAATCATAAGAATTGATAATTGATTAAGTTAAGTATGTTTATGCATTACATGAATTAAGAGTGTTGTAATTAGGATTTTAAACCTTTTTGTATGTATGAATGATGACTGTGATGTGAAATTTTATTGGCAATTGATTTTATGTCATGTAAATTAATATTAATTGGGTATATTAAGACTATGCCTTGAGACATGGTGTTGTCTTGACATAGAAATGTATGATTGTATAGTTGTTATGGTAATTGAGTTTAAATTACCATGTTGTTCATGAGAATTAAGATTAATGTGATATGACACTCTTGTGAATCAAACATTAAATCCAATATATGCTTATAAGGGATAAGAATGACTTAGAAGAACAAGGATGGGTTTTTAAAGGATAAGGATAGATGAGTTACAAAATTTACTTGCTTTCCATTTTAATTAATTTTAAGATATTATTAAATTGTTACCCTTGAATTGAACGAGTTATCAAGTGTGTTATTATTATACATATAAGAATATTATTGAATGGTTATGATTGAATCATGAAATTTTGGATGTGAATGTACTAGCTTTATCATTTAACTTCATTGGTGAGTGTAATAATGTAGAGTAAGTAGTGTAATTATAGTTAAGTTTTGATATTGCATGGGTCTATAATAGATTCCTTAGTAGGTAAGTTACTTTTCAAAATGCCCTTCTTTTCCCCCTTAACAAAGGTATGAGTGCTCATTTACTTTGATTAGATGTCTTTTATAAAAGAAAATGGTGGTAAACTTTATGTTATGGTAGAATTAAATGTTAATTATTTTCTAATGCCTTTGTTTGCCCACTAAGTTTTCAAGAAACTCATTCTATTCTTTTTTCTTCTCTTTTATTAGGGGAACTATCCTTTTAGGTACTTAGTTGCTATTAAATAGATTGGAAGTGGGCCTACTTGTGTATTTCGGTATTGAGATAAGTCATGAGACAATTGGATTAGATAGTTGTGTTAGTGTATATGCCCTAAAACCAATCATATTGGTGATTATAATTTTGAATCATGTTATTTTAATGGCAATTCCAATTATTATATTTATATATATTATCTGCGTAATATATTCAATTATGATAATAACCTTAGAATAATTGTATTCTTAAATGTCCCTAGTCGTATATCATTGTGGATTAGGTTGCTTTGATATGTTAAGACTAGCATGTGTGAAGACTTATATGGGATATTAAGTTTACACATGAGTACAAGTTAGAGAACTTGTATACTGGACCGACCCATATTAAGAATACTACATGGATCGTTATATGAGTGTCGTAAGTGGTTCTTAGTGATCATTATTAATATGGTCCTTTGACTTGAGATCACCAAGGTTCCCTACATGTGAGTTTCATATTTTGATACTATTCTATGTCACTAATGGTTAAGTGAATGCAAGGGTAGATATTGGATATGTCACATATCATACGGAGGGATTTGTGTGATCAAGATGGGATTTGTCCCTCCTATATAACAGGAGTAACATCTATGGGCCCCTTGATTAAGTAAAGCTGAGTAAATGCATGGCCATCTCAGATGAATTGACATGAGATGTCGATTACATTTGTTTCAGTCAGCTTACTTAGGAATCAAGAAACCTTAAGATTGGGCTATACGAGAATGACACGGTCCATGTCTCGTGCTCAATCTAGATGTATAGGACAAAAAGACATAAGTGATGATCACGTATAAAGGTTTAATCAAATCACCGACTTTCACATTACTTGGGTAACAATGATGTGTTGCTAGACACCAATCATTGTTTATGATCATTAATATGATTAATGGTCATTGCTAACGTAATGAGAGCCTGTAGGGTCGCACACTTAGAGCCTAGTGAATTTGGAATTAATGGATCAAATTGTTTGGGCTTAATATTTGGGAATTCATGTTATAATTATAAGGCCCAATAGTAGGCCTATAATTATACATGGAATAAAGCCCAAATAGGTTAGGTTTTTCTATGCACCTATTTAAATAGGCTTATTGGGTAATAATAGGATTGCTATTCATTATTCACGCACCCCAAGCAAAAGCATAGAAAACCCTAGCACCTCTCCTTGACTAAAATCCCTGAAAAGGCGTAGCTAGCACTACGAGGTGTAAGGAGATCAATTCCAACCGGTGTGTGTAGCGGACATTCATCGGTGATTCACGGATTCGTGTGAATACCACAAAGGTGCAGCCGCATAAACGTTGTACTGGTGATCTGATTTACTGGTTTCTATTCCGGTTCGTGATTTGGAAGCAGATCGGACTTGCTGTAGCGGTCAGAAGATTTTTGGCCGAAAGGTATAAACTCTAATCCCTAATCTATGGCGTCCTAAATTCGCATGGATCCTTGGTGGAAATTGTGCAAAAATTTTATTCCACTGTGCATGTATGATGCGTGATTTCCAGCAAGTTGTGCATGTATATTTGGTGCATGATGAATGCACAACCATCTATCTTTGTATTTGTCATTTATACTTATAGGAAGGTAAAACATCAATATATGTTGCAAATTGCATTATCTACATAAGTAAATCTAGTAGTTGGTTACTCATAACAATTTCTTACATTGGTTACATGCCTTAAGATGAGTCGTAACACTTTCAAATTTGGAATCATTATCAATTTATGAATCCTATCCAAGAGGAAAAATGACTAAGCTACCATTTGTTAGACAAGTGGAATGAATATCCAATGTGTTAGATGTGGTTCACATTGATGTATATGCAACATTAAATGTTAATGCCCAAAGAAGTTTCTCTTACTTTATTATCTTTACCAATATTTTTTTTGGGTATGGATATGTGTTTCTTTTAAATAATAAAATTGAAGTTTTTAAATTTTTTAAAGAATTTAAATATGAAATAGAGAAACAAATAGATAAAAATATTAAAGCCTTTTGAATTAATTAAGGGGGCGGATACTTGAGTGCCAAATTCCTTGATCATCTAAAAGAGAATGGGATTCTCTCATGGTGGATTCATCAATAAATTACACAGCTTAATAGAGTTTCTAAAAAGCAATTGAACTTAGATATGATTTAATTTGATGATAAGTTTCATTAATCTTCCTAAATCTTTCTGGGTAATGCCTTAAAAATAGCCATGCATTTTTTAAATAGGATTTCCTCTAAATTACTACTAAAACCCATATGAGATGTGGTTTGGAAGGGCATTTAGCTACAAATATAAGGTTGTCATGCCTATATTAAGAGGTTAATAAGAGACAAGTTGGACAGAGGATCTGATGGTGCAAGTTTGTGAGGTATCTAAAAGACTTAATTAGATATTATTTCTATGATCATGTTGAGCAAAATTTTTCATCTTAATATATGCTACTTTCTTAAAGAAAAAGTTTAGTAGATTTTGAAAAAGTTAAAGAGGCACAAACTAATGTCTTATAACTCATGGAAACTAAAACTTAACCTATTGTAGCACAACTTTTATGTTGGTTTAAAATAAGGTTTAGGCTACTTGAAAGGTATACATTTTTAATTGAAGTCAAAAAGATCACTTTCAATTGAATATGAATCCATTGACTTACAAAGAGGGGATATGTAACATTAATTCAAGAGTATGGAAATGAGTAGAAGGTTTGTAAATTGGATAGATCCATTTATGGTGTGAAAACATCCCGAAGTTGGAACTTTCATTTTAATAATGCAATTAAAGAATTTGATTTTATTAAAATTGGATGAAACTTATGTTTGCAAGAAGGTTAATGCGAGTGCAATCACTTTTCTTTTGCTTTATGTTGATGACAAACTACTTACTAATTTTTCCATGAAAGATTTGAGTGATGGATCTTATATATATTGATGATAAAGTGTTATAAGGATGGATCCAATAAGTTGCTTGTCATAACCTAAACAATGTACACAAAAAAATGTTGAAAAGGTTCAACATGGAAGGCTATAAAAGGGACTCTTAAGTATTTGAGAAGTACTAAAGATCTTTTAATCATATATAGAGGAAAGGAATTGAAATTATAATGATGTACAAATTCTAATTTTCAATATGATGTGAATGAATCAAAGTCAACATTTGATTTTATGTTTACCTTTAATGGATGAATAATTTGTTGGAAGAGTTCCAATATTGAGGTTAAGTATATTATTGCATTAGATATAGCAAGGTAAGTTGTTTGGATAAGGAATTTCATCTCAAATTTAGGTATGGTTCCTAACATTATTAATATAGTAAGTGTGATTGTGATAACAATGGTGTCATTGCATAAGAAAAAGCCAATGTCTGATCAAAGATCCAAACATGTGATATGTATTTATCACTTAATCATAAAGAATATGAAAAATCCACTTATTAAGTCATTATAATAACAAGTGTATAAATGTCATCTTGAGAAGATAAGCATGAAATATATAGGCAATTGGCTTTATGGCAAATAAGAGAATGTTAGAGTTATACCACAAGCCATTACATGTGATGTAGTCAAACACTTCTTGAAAACTTTTTTATTTAATCAATTATTAATAAAAATGGAATTTATTTTTTATCAATAATTTAATTATTATTTATATTTGATAAAGTCCAAAGATAAGGATAGCTTATAGAATATGGTTGTGCATAAAGATAATGATTATAAAACATAATCCTTATAAACCTAGATCTTAAAATGCTCATAGGATAGAGTTATTGAAAATGGATACTAATGACTCAAATAAACTACTACATAAAATGCATGCTTAAGTGGGAACATGTCTCGCTTTATAGACATCAGTGTGGTGACATAACTGTATATATGTAGGTATTCATTAGATGAATGAGTTCATTGAGTTAATGCATTTAAGAATTCCATTATGAATAAGTCGAATTAGAATTTTCATATTGCAATGGTGCAAATTTGATCCTTTAACCTGAGAAATCATAATAATCTTATTTATGATATATTATACTTTAATATTATCCAAATTCCTATGAGCTATTAAAAGGACATCTATTGAATATAACTTTACCATATATGAGGATTGTGAATGTCAATAAGGAATTTATCACTTCTCACAAAAACAAGAGAATGTCTTTTGTTATTTTATGAATTATGACTTGGAAATCCTTGATTAAGGTAGGGTGAAATCAAAATGAGTTTTGAGTTTTTCATAATAAGTCATGTATTCTAGATTGAATATATAATAGTTAAATGACTAGGGTTTTAACTAATATACCATGCCTTAAGTTTAATTGGGACATTGTATGATGAAAGGATTGTACTACAGAGCAATTGAAAATTTTCAAATTTATAATTCATGTTAATTAGTTAATGACATATTGCTAGACATTGATCATAAATTTTAGGATTTAAAATTAATGAGATTAATTAAAAAGGTTTAATTTATTCATGACTCATTACTAGTTCAATGATGAACCTAAAGTCACATATATAAGATTGAATGTATCCACATTTATTTGTAAAGAGAAAATAATTCAATCATGAGATAATTGATAATTCAAATATAAGATAGTTAATAGGAGAAAAGAACTAACTATGATTAAACATTTCATTTATTTATATTTTTTGTTCAAGAAATACTTTTTATAAATAAATAATAAATAAAAAATTTATTTACTAATTTATTTCATCAAGAAATATTTTATACATAAATAAATTATTTGTTTAATTATTTATTAGGAAATTTTTTTGAAATGCTATTTATTTTGATTAGTATTCTTGAAAACCCTATTAGAATGCTAGTATAAATCTACCTGATAGGCAAGTCGTAAAATGACTATAAAAAGAGATTTATAAGTGTTATAGATAACCCTAATAATAATGTACGCGATAGTGAAAACAAAAGTTGTAGCCATTAGCCACATATATATATGTGCTCATATGTTAAGCTAATCCTGAAATATTATCCTTTCTTCTCTCTTTCTTTCTATTTTTGTCATTCATCATTGCTGGTATAAAGCTATGATGAAGTGATGCAATCATATGGACTAACTTTAAAATAGGTAAGCTTAGGTTTCTCAATTGAAGTTCCAAAACACATGCAATCAAGAGAGAAATAACATCATTTTATTGATTGTATGTAATTGAATTGAATTAATTGTATAAGTGGTCCTTTAGAAGGAAATTCAAATTGATTTAAATCTACAAATTTTTATTCTGCACGTTTACATTAGATGCAGTCTCAAATTTTCCAACATCAACTTTGCAACTCTTTATAAACAATAAGAACTTATAGCGACAATCTTTTAACCTTGCATAAAATTCTAATATTTATTCTTATATCAAAAACCCTCAAATTAAACTCTAATCCTTAACATGATAAAAATCTAATCTTTGCTATTTATTAGCAAAACTAAGCTAATCTAACTGTTGAACATGAGAATAAACCTTAGGATTACCTTTAAGGGCGAAAGATTGAAGATTTTGAAGTGGGTTAATTTTAGGTTTGCTATCCAACCATCCTTAAAAGATTAAATTAACAAAAAAAAAACCCAAAATTCCTAGTATTTTAGCCATAAGTGATGGAAAAATGGAAAAAATTGCAAGAAAAAGCAAAGAAAATCAATAGGTCTTGAGCTTGAGAGAATGGAAATGGAAGAATGAGAAGGGAAAGCTTATAACTGAATAAAAGTTCTAAAATAAAATAAAAAGGAAAGGGAAGGCTTGGGCTAAGTTAGGCTTGGGCTTTTTTTACACCTTATTTACATTTGCATCATTACACTCATTTACTTGAGACATAAACATAAATAATGAAATACACCTTATTTATATTTAAATAAAATAAAAAAATAAAAATTTTGAAGAATAAAAATTTACATTTTGGATTTTAATTCAAAATCATAAATTTTAAAAATATTATCATTTTCCACCTCATTAAAATAGTTGAAATTTGATCTACTACACTGTTAATGAATGAGAAAGAGACACATCATTAAAAAAGTATAAATGATTAAAATTTTTTAACCATAGTAAGTTTTAATTAAAAAGACACAGATATTTCCAAAAATTCCTTAAAATTCATTTTTAGATTAAATAATATTAAATTAACTAAGTTAAGATTTTCCTTTTTCAAAAAATATATATTTAATATAGCTCCCTTTATATGCATCCAAAGTTAAATTTTTTTTTAGAAAATCCTAGATAGACCTAACTTGTTTGAACAATAAGGTATACATAAACTTTTATCTAAATTCACCAAGCTCAATCTAAGAAACAAGTTGGATACAAACAAAACTACTACAAAGGTTTTGAATGAACTAGAAAAAGATAATGATTTAAGGTTATTCAAAGGAAAAGAGTATGGTACACCACCAATGGAATGGTATATTGGTACATCATCAGATTTGACCATATATTAGGTTTACACTATTTTAAAGTCAAATATGACACATTATATGATAACATATCAATAGTTATTGGTTATCACACCTAAAAAATTTTGAAAATTTATTTTTATTATTTATTCATTAAATTCATACACAAGCTAGTAATTGCAAATAAATTTATGGTAAGTAATTAATTATAACAAAATGAAAATTTATTGTGAAAAAATGTGAAATTGAATTAAACATAAGTTAGTATAAGATTAGACTTAAAATAAGGTGTATGAAAGAGATTTAGAGAATTATTTTTTGAAAATACCCTTGTAAGAACTCAAAATTTACTAAAATGCCATTAAACTTGATAAAATCCATTTTTCCAGTACACAACTTTCTCCCTTTTTCACACTTTTCTTCTTCAATTAACAAAGTAAGCTCCAAACATCACCAATTTCTTCATAAATCTTAGCAAGCAACATAAATTCTTTTAGATTAAGGAATTTCTCAAAAGTTAATAATGAATAAAAGAATTGGAAATCCTAAAACCCTAGTATAATTCTTGCCCAAATTGATGTTAATTAAGGTAATTTAAGTCTTCATCAAGCATTTTCTTCTTTTCTCCACATAAATTGTAAGTAGATAATCTATTTCTCAAATCTTACACTTGTCAAGTGAGAAGTTTAAATGTTAGATTGTAAATATTAGGGATTTTGATGACTTCAAAGTAGTAAAGTGATATTAGGTTGAATTGGTTGTTGAGATAAGTGTTATTAAGTGAGTGAATGTTGATTTGTGATAAAAATTCTAGATTGGGAAGAGTGGGTGATGAAAAGGTTAAACAAAACTAGCTCTTGTACTAAAAAATTTAGTGAAAAGCTAGGGAATTCTAGCTATATTTAGCTATAGTAGTTGAATACATCATAAAAAGGACAAACTTTAGGCTTGTATTTGACTATAATAGTCAAATACCCATAAAAATGGAGCTTTCTAGATCAAGTTATTCAACATCAAGTTATTTGACTATAGTAATTAAATACAAGGTACTTAAGGCTTTCTATTTGATTATTGTAGTTGAATACCTTTAGAGGAACCCTATTTAAGATCTATAATCATATGAGATATATATGTATATTGGGAATAATATTGTCATTATAGTTAGTTAGGAATCAGTTTAGCGATTAGGTTAATAATGAAAATTAGGAAATAAGGGTTTAAAACACTTATGTATTATTACTTTACAATTGAGGTTAGTTAGTTATACATACATGATATTATGCTATGATAACATGAATTGATATTAATCATTATAATATGTGATGCTATCTATATAATTCTTAAATTTGATTGTTAGTATGTGAATTATTATTTAAATTGTTTGTCTATAGGAAATTTTTATTGACTATAATTATGATTAGAATAGTGATAAAATTATTAATGTGATCGAGTAAACTATTGTATATCCCTAAATGTGATCATGTGATAATATGAGAAATTGTAAATGATTGTGAATATGGAAATAAGTATAAACTGAAAGGACTGATAACCTAGAGGGACAAAGTGGATTTATTATTTATATGAATTATTAAAATCGGAAGGACTAATATATATATTTGGAGGGATAAGGGGGTTATTTATTTATTTATTTGAATTATCATAAACTAGAAGGATAATTATATTTAGAGGAACAAGGTTAGGGGAGGGATTGTATTTGTAAAGGGAAGCATAAGGAGAATTAAATGCTTTATATCTTTCATTTCGAAATAGTTTGTATGAAACATAATGAGAATATAATGTGCTATATGATGAATTTAAATAATACATAAAATTGTGCATGAGACAGTGGTATTTAAGTTAAATAAATTATCTGCTTGTTGAGGTACATAATCTAGCTCTGTAATCACCACTAGTAATCCAAGAGTAGACTTGTCATGAAAAGAGTCATGTAGCCATAATTATTGAATAGAAAGTTACACTAGAGAAACATAGGTTAAGTAATTATTTTATAGATATTATAAATAGATGATGATGTAATTTTTATGTAATGACTTTTTTTAATAATATAAAAAATTTTAAATTAGATCCATTTATTAGAAATAATGTAATGATACAAACCAATATTAGGTAGAGTTGTGGAAACTGGTTATAAGGAGCACACTAATCATGATTAGGTAGATCGTGACAAAGTTAGTGTCAATGTATGGTCTAGGACTTAAGTGGGAAATGGATTAAGATAGGAAGAGTATGGTATGATTATGGTTACTTGTTTTAGTGTTGGTTGAAATTGTTTTAGGAGTATGTGCATGCCTAGGAATACATACCACTAATACCATTTTGGTGGACCTTAAAGTTATATAATGGTGGTGGTAAAGCTTCTTGTATTGATAGTTGTCATTTGTTAATGACTATGTTTGAATATTTTGTTGGTGTGTGTCCTAAAAGCCAATCATAAAGATGATTGTGATAATGCACAATGTATTATGTTTTATTTCAGGAAATGCCATTATTATATTTTATTTTTATTTTTTTATATCTGCACAATTTATAACTTAATATAAAAATTATCCCTGAAATAGTTTTACTATTTCTAAAATACCCATAGTCAAGTATTATTACGAAAAATATAGTAATAATACATAGACTAGCATGTATAATGACTGATAATTATGAATTATGGATATGTGATATCAAGTCAATACATGAGTACATTATTAGTGAATAGATGTACTAGATTGGCCCACAATGAGAAAATTACATGGATTGTCATATGTCATTAGTTATTCTCACATGATCACAATGCACGTAGTCCTTTGACCTGAAGTTATTATGGTTCCTTACATGATGAGTCATATACTTTGATGTCGTCCTGTATCACTTTTAACTGGGATGTGTTGTAGGATGTTAATTGCGTATGTTATGAATCAAGCAGAGGGAAGTGAGTGATGTAGATGGGAATTTTGTTCTTATTACATAGTAGGAGTGATATCCTTAGACCCTTAATTGAGTGAGATTAAGAAATGCATGGCCATGCTCAAATGGATTAATATGAGATATTGATAATTTGTTTAAGTTAATCTACTCAGTATCAAGAAACATAAATTGAACATCAACGAGGATGACGCATTCCATGTCTTTAGTTTGATTTGGATATTGTTACAAAAAGGACTATGTTACAAAGTGTTGTTCACACATTAAGTGAATATTGAGTCACAAATATTTTTTTACAACTTGGGTGGCAGTGATGTATTATTGGATATCGCTCACTATCTATGGTCCATAAGTGGGTTATTACTAACGTAGTAAGAACCTATAGGATTATACAAAAGAAGTAGGAACAAGACAATAATTAATTAGGCTTTAGTTGGACTAAACTTTAATTAATTAGGCTTATTTTCATGCATATATTATTATTATTATTAAAATAATAATATATTTTCACGTAATATATATGATATATTATGTAATATTATTTGATATTAAAGTAATATTAGATAATTACGTTATTAGATATTAAAAAATTATATTATAAGATAATATTATTTTCTAATATAAGATAAGTATATGCCATTTTAATATTACATAATTATATTATAAGATAATATTATTATCTAATATTAGATAATTAATGGATAATTCCTATCTCTCCTCACTCTCTTCATGATAATGATAAAATGATAGTTGTTAAGTGAGATTAGGATTTTGGAAGTATTATCCTAGTAGGACAGGAATATGGTATGCCTTGTTTCTATAAAAGGAACTTGAAGGCAGAACTTTAAATGTACACATTAGTTGCCATTAAATCCTAAATCACTAAAGAAAAATGCACTAATCCTAATCCTAGTGAAAGAGACATATCTTAGCAAATTCATGGAGGGTGAGAAGTCATTGTTCACTCCGTGTGGATACTGTAGAGACGTTATATCTTTTGGCCGGCATTGATTCGTGATTCATCTTAATCTTTCAAAGTTTTATTCAGAAAGAATGTGAGCACATAAAAAGGTAAAACCCTAACATTGATTTATATCCTTTTGCATGGATCCTTAGTAGGATTTGGATAAAAAATTTTAATTTCCGCTGCATATGCTGATCCAAATCTAACATATTTAAAAATTCTTGTGAAATTGGAAGATGGAAGATTTTAGTAAATGCCTAGCCTATGATGCTGGTGATAAAGAATTGACCAATAACGTTTAGGCTTGAAGTGGTTGACGTGAGGTACATGTTGAAGAAGACGAACATGTTTCCTTGCTTCAAATGCTTGAATTCCTTAATTTTATCTTCTTGACAACTTGGTGGTAAAAATTAATCTATGAGCATTTCTTAGAATACGGTCTAGTTTGAAGGAGGCAAAGTAGTGTTTTAGCTTTTTATAGTACTGGTAAACTATAAATGGGCAAGATCATCTAGTCTATAGCCTATTAGCTCAATAAGCATCTAGTCTAGACATGAAAACATACATTCATATCTCACTATTAGGCAAGAAACTAGTAGGGATCTATATTTAAATCAAAACTTGTGAAATTGGGTGGTTTAAGCTTATTGAACTCAGATAATTTGTAATTTATCAATTAAGTTTTCTTAAGGTAGAGTTTGGTATTTTATTTTTCTTCTTTGGTGGCTAGAAGCTTAACTCACTTAGTCATATATTGTTCTTACTTTCTTTCTTGATAAAGAACTTGAACTACATCTATAGGATTTTGTTGCCTAAAAGTAGTGACTCACATTTTGCTCACCAACTTGGTTAGTTTGAGAATTAAAATATGTACATATGTATATGTGTGTGTATGCTAATTTGAGAACTAGGATTCTCAAGAATTCAAGGATGAATCCTTTGTAAAGGGAAGAATTATCACAACTTAAATATTTTAGGAATTTATTTTTATTATTTTATTTAGTAAATTCATACACAGGTTGGTAATTAGAAAAAAATTATAGATAGATTTAAGGTAAGTAATTAATTATAGAAAATGAAACTTTATGATGAAAATAGGTGAAATTGAATTAAACATAAGTTAGTGTGAAATGTTTTTGAAGTAAGGTGCATGAAAGAGATTTAAGGAAATAAGTTTTGAAGATACCTTTGAGAGAACTTGAGATTTTGCTAAAATGCCATTAGACTTAATAAAATCCATTTGCCTTTGGTTTATCCCTATTTTTTGCGATAGACTAGATTGACTTTTTCCCTTCTTCACACTCTTCTTTTTCAATTCGAAAAACAAGCTCTAAACATCACCAAATTTGTTCACAAATCCTAGCAAGCAAGGTAAATTCTTACTAGATTTTAGTTTAGATTAGTTAATTTCTTGAAAGTTGATGGTGAATAGAAAGATTGGAAATCCTAAAAACCCTAGTCTAATTCTTGCTTAAATTGATGTCAATTAGGGTAATTTGAGCCATCCACAAGCATTTTCTTCTCTCTTCCACATAAATTCAAGTAGATAATCTATTTCTTAAATTTTAACATTGCTTAGTTAAGAAGTTTGAATCTTAAATTGTAAATATTAGTGATTTTGATGACTTCAAAGTAGTAGAGTAATGTTAGGTTGAATTGGTTATTGAGATAATTGTAATTAAGTGAG
The DNA here is from genome assembly GCA_020226215.1 of Sindora glabra. Taxonomy (NCBI): domain Eukaryota; kingdom Viridiplantae; phylum Streptophyta; class Magnoliopsida; order Fabales; family Fabaceae; genus Sindora; species Sindora glabra. The sequence continues at coordinate 69,291,459 of CM035232.1, read as the reverse complement.
TGAATGTGGATTTGTGATAAATATTTTTGATTGGGAGGTATATGTGATGAAAAAGTTGAATACAACTAACTCTTATGCCTAGAAATTTAGTGAAAAGTTAGGGAATTCTAGTTATATATGACTATAGTAATCAAATACAACCTGAAGAAGGCAAACCTTAAGGCTGCATTTGGCTACAGTAGTCAAATACCCAAATACCTATAGAAGTGAAGCTTTCTAGATCAAGTTATTCAATCATAGCAGTTGAATATAAGTTACTTGAGACTTTGTATTTGACTATTGTAACTAAATACCTTTGAAGGAATCATTTTTTACATCTATAATCATAGAAGATGTATGTGTATATTAGGAATAGTATTGTAGTTGTAGTTAATTAGGAATAAGCTTAGCAATTTAATTAACAATAAAAAAAAAATAAGAGTGTAAAACATTTCTGCACTATTACTCTAAAGTTGAGGTTAGTTGGTTAGACATACATGACATTATGTTGGGGTAACATGAATTGATGTTAATCATTATAATATGTGATAGTATTCTTATAATTATTCAATTTGATTGTGAGCAGTGAATTATTATTTGGATTATTTATCTATAGGAAATTATGTATTGAATATAATTGTGATTGGAATAATGATGAAATTATTAATATAATTGAGTGAACTATTGTATATCACTAAATGTGATCATGTGATGATATAAGTTATTGTAAATGATTGTGAATATGGAAATAAGTATAAATTGGAGGGATTGATAAGTTGGAGAGGCAATATGGGTTTATTGTTTATATGAATTATTAAAATTAGATGGATTGATTTATTTGGAGGGAAAAGGTGGGTTATTTGTTTATTTACTTATTTGAATTGTCATAAATTGGAGGGCCAATTATATCTAGAGGAACAAGATTAGAAAAATGACTACATTTGTAAAAAGAGGCATAAGGAGAATTAAATGCTTCATATCTTTTATTTTGAAATGATTTGCATGAAATTCAATGAGGATGTAATGTGTTATATGGTGAACTTATATAATACATGAAATTGTGCATGTGATTGTGGTATTTGAGTTAAATAGATTATTTGCTTATTGAGACACATATATCATTATTTTTACTTTAAATGTTTTATAGATGATTAAGTTTAGCTTTTTATTCATTACCAACCTTCTAAAAGTAGAGTTATCCTGAAAAAATCGTGTAGTCATAATTATTGAATAAAAAGCTGGACTAAAAGGACATGGGTTAAGTAGTTATTTTATAAATGTTGTGAATAGATGATGATATAACTTTCATGTAATTGCCTTTTTTTAATAATATAACAAGGAATTTTAAATCAAAATTTTTTATTAGATATGATGTAATGATACTAATTAGTACTAGGCAAAATTGTGGAAATTAGTAACAAGATTCATACTGGTCACAATTAGGCAAGTCATGACACTAGTGGTACACAAGTATACCATTGTATTAATAATGTACTATAATAATCTCCTTGATTAAGATAATCTCAAGATTATACTAAATTTATCTACCTATATAATATATTATAGTATAGGAGAAGATTATGGTGCACCCCTAAAAAAATGGTGCACCAATGCATTAGGTGATCAACAAATAGGATTAATTCATTATAACTTAAGTTCGAGGGGAGATGGGAAAGAAAATATTTGTGAACTTGTCCTAGCAAATCAATTAATTTTATTTCTCACTTTAGGCTTGACTTGCATTATAGCTTAACCTAGATGAATAGAAAGGGATAATGAACAAAGAGTAAGGAGATTAAGAGGGCAAATAAATGCATTGTAGCAGATGAAAAGGGGAGACATCAAAGGCAATGAAAAAAAAATCAATAATTCAATTTCTCTATTGAATTTCTTTTTCCTTTAATGATAAATATGGAATTTGTGCTTTCCCTTATTTTGACTTGTAGGTTCAAATAATAGTGTTAGCAATGCATCATGCACAATTGCTATCAAAACATTGTTTGTTAAGGAAGTGATTCTGTATTGGATTTAACCCCACACTTTTTAGATTAAATATAGCTAATAATTATTTATTAAAGGGGAAAGTGTAAAAGGTATCCATCCAATATATTGATTAAGCTAATAGTCTTGTAGCTCTTTTATAGTGTAGCAAAGGTCTCGTACATGAAATAAAGCAAATGCAACTCATCTTAGCATGAAATAAGGCAAATGCAGTCTAAAGATGGAGTTGAAAGGAGTAAAATACCTTTCACGAAGTTTTTTTTGAAAAAAATTTGAGAATGCAATAAGCGAATCCAAGGATGATGCATATTGGAGGATAGCTATGGCTCCTATTGTTAGTCTCAAAGTTGTTAGAAATAATAAAGATTGACTTGAATTTTTGAGTTTCAACCTCCTATGTTGAGTATGCTATTGAAGTTGAGATTGATTACTTATTTTAGGTTGGAATGTACTTAGATCTAGCCTAAACATTTGTTCTTATAAGTGTTATTTTTGAAAACAAAGGGGTAATATGAAAATACACAAACATGGAAATAGTATTTCATGGAAATTAGCTAACTAATTGTATGATGGATCACAAGCTATTGATGAGACGGTGCATTGGTACATCAATGGTATATTAAAGTTTCTTGTTATAATATATCTAAACTACCTATTAATGGTATGGTGATTACGTAAAAGATGAATTAATCTAAATCTTTCATATATTTCATTAATGCTTATATAACTCTATTAATTTACCTATAAACAATCATAAACTTTATTTGGAAATCATAGATGAAAATTGAACTTTATCAAATTATTTAATTTATAAAAATAAAATGAATAAATTGTTTAAAGGAATAAAACTTGAAATAAAAATTATTTACTTAATTAATTATATGATTTATAATAATTAAAATTAATAAATTATTTATTAAGTTTTTGTTCTTTGATTTTCACTATTGTAATAAATTCACAAATAAAAAATTATCAACTATTGTTAATATAATTTCTTTTATATTTTTACTTAAAATAATGTTTGAAATACTAATAAAAATATTGAAGTAATATATTAGTAATATATATTATTTTAAATTTTAAACTAAATATAATCAAATATTTTTTGTAAATACAATACATATATAGCAACAATAATAAAATTTTATTCCACTAACTGTGAGATCGGTTAAAATATAATACATATATGTTTTTTGAATATTTTATTTTTTTATATTTATTATATTAAACCAACTCATAATTCAAATGAATTGAATTTTAATGATTTAGGTTTAACTCATTCAAAATACAAAATAAATAATTTAATTTATATGTCATATATTCATCATGAGTTAAACTCATCAAATTACGATTCAAATGAGATCACAATCTGTTCGCGAATTGACTCTGACTTGCAACGCCCTTATCTTGGGCGATTAAGTAGATAACTATGCAAAGGGTCACGCGAAGTGAGATTGGCAAAGAGTGCCGTACGAGATACATGAAGGGTAAGTTACGCGGGGGAAACCCACACATTCAAATGGTAAGTGCAGAAGTGGGGATAAAGTATAAACCAAACAGCTTACATTGGTGGTCCCTACGTTTTGGCGGCTTCGTTATTTTCATCAAAGTGTGTCTCGTGAACAAGATTTGGACCTTTGTGAGCGTTGCCGCTGCCAATCACGCGCGCACCAGGTTGCCCTGGACCCAACGGAAGTGAAACAAAATTGCAGGCAAAACAGCAACTCAATTTGTTATTTTTTAAGAAAAAATTACCAAAATTACTATAATTTTTTTTTTATAAAAATACTTAGACATTTATCTAAATTTTAACATAAAAATTATAAACATCATAATTTTTTATATAAAAATTTTTAAGTTTTCTATTTCTTTTACAAAAGAAAGTTATGAAATATTGCAATAATTTTTTTTTAAAAAATTTAATTCTTGCTTGAAAGTCGCAACTCATGATAAAATATTACGAAAGTATATAAATATATATATTTTTTACCAAATTTATAAAAGGATATATTTATATGAATTTTCTCAGTTACACATGAAGTATAAGCTTACTTCTTGACTTAAAAATCTACTTTATATCCTATTTTTGTTTACTCCGTATTTTCATAAAATCCTTCCTTTTAAAATCAGTTAAGCTCAAATTTGAATTTTTAAGCTAGTTGTATTTTAAATCCTCAAAATTCAAAACAAATATTTGATCATATAATACCTTATTTATATTGTTTAATTTAAACACTTACGATCAATTCTTTAGATTTGAGTCAACTATAGCATTTTTTATCTTTAAGAAAAAGGTGAGTGGATATTTAATTTAGAAGAGTGATTGCATAATTTTATCAAAATTCAGAAGAATATAAAATTTTATCACTTATTTTATTTATTCTTGGTCATCGTGGAGATTACTCACGGATTCATCATGAAGATAGGGGTCTCTTTTGCTTTCTCTTCAAAGACGATTTTGGGTTTTGTATTATATTTAGGAACATCATATTAATCAAATCAACTTGAAAGGAATACACCGACCGTGAGAGAATTAATAGTGACATTACATTATGGATCTTTGGAATCTCTTTTCTGGACAATGCTATGGTACCCCTGAGAAATTTCAAACTCGGGGTGACATGGCGTATTTTGAATTATTAGATGAGATTATCAAAAATTTTAATAATCTCACCCAATAATAAAAAATACGCCACATCACTCCGAATTTGAAACCCTAAGGAGTACGGTAGAATTTCCCCTCTTTTATACACGAGACAAGAGATTGAATATTGCGTAAGTAAATAAACATTTTTATTGCAACAAAGATAAATAAACATAAAATTAGAAGAGGATGAAACATGCGAGTCCCTTGATAATAAAGCCCTTGCCTTCGAATTTATCTTTCTTTTAGTGGAATGAGAATGTTTATTTAGTTATAAAGCATGATAATATTTCTAAATGATCAAATCTTTTAATGAATTGACTGGGAGCCTTCAGGTTTGAACTAAAGAAGCATTGTGGAATATATGATGCATTTAATGTAGTATTATAGAAAGAGTTCCTCTATTCTCTTAATCCCACTTCTCACACACACTCTTTTATTGATAGATAGATTCAAAATTTTGAATCCCGCCCATTTGTGAGAAATATGTAAAAAAGAAAATAAGAATAAAAATGCGGATATAAAATTGTTATATAACTTACATGATAATATGTAAATTATGAATGCATCAAGTCATGCAACAATCATTTTAGAAGGCTGCAATAACTTCAGTTTAATCATCTCAAATATGATAGTTTGACAAGATATCATTGGAAAATTAACGTGTCGATAGAAATATATAAGATAATTTTAGGAACATTTTTTATATTATTTTAATAAAGGATAAAGTTAAAACTCTATGTTTTTATTGTTTATGACTTAAATATTATTACACATTCATAAATTTTTTTTGTGAGATCTTACAAAATTTTATGGTCTTCGTGTTAAACTTTTATTGAAAAATTTCACAAAATTTGTGATCACAGGAAAAAAAAGGGGGGGGGGGGGCTTATGAGAGTGAGGTGGCGTAAGGCACAAGTTAAAATCTCTAGCTCTGCCGGAAATAAGAGAAGCAGGCAAATGATTTTAGAAAAAGGGAAAAGGAGGTTAACCTTTCTCATATACCATGCATGCATTTCTTAGTCTAAGGACCCCATCCTTAAGTTCTCAGTCGAGGCTGTTTTGAATTCTGAGCTGTACTTGTAATATTGTGTGTGATATTATTAATATAGATCGTACTATATTTATAATTCTTCACAATTTTTGTAATAATTATATCTTTTATATTTATTTTTAATTTTATTAGTTACAACAAAATTGTAACTACCATTTAAAATCATGATCAAGATAATTAATAATTCCGCATCAAACAAAGAAATTAGAAAAATTCAAGACATTGGAAGTACTCGCTTTTATTATGTGCGGTTTTGACTACAACAAGCGCCGTACCAAGTTGCTAGAAGTAGCACAGTGTTACTCTTTAAATACTATTAGACCCTTCTCACGGATGCCGCAGAATCTGAGCATCACATCATCCGAAAAATTGTGTCTAATAAAATGTTATTTTCATATTTGAATGATCACAAAATTACAAAACCTCAATAGCATCCAAATCCAAGGATCAATGGACATCTGTTAAGAAATTTTTGCATAAATGCAATGAATGACGAGTCGGGATGTTTGTTTCCAAAGAGGGGAAGTAACAAAATTTTGTAAAATAACGAGGCAGCGACATAGGATTTTGTTGAGATTTTCTCATCAAAATTTTAAAATTCTTGTAACATTATAAAAATCACTTATATATATATATATTATGTAGTTTGTTACTTCCACTATTATAAAAAAATATTTAATAAGACTTTTAAATTTTTAAGATATTAATATAAAATTATTATTACATACATATGAAAACTCTAAAATTTTTATGATCACGGTTTCGCCCATGTCCTAACGTGGTGCTTCAACGTAGTTTAAAAAGTTGTAAATATTAGCTTAGTCATGCTAAAAAGATTAACTCAATCATTAATTAAATAACGTACATACATAAATTAATTTTATACACACAGAGAGAGCATGTTATTTACCTCTGAGATTCTCACTGCATGTTGTTTACCTATGATATTCATTTTTACAACACAAAAAGCAAGGTAGTTAAGAGTCTGAAGGACAAGACAAAATCTTCTGACTAGTTAGCCAAAAACTGTTGTTACGTGGTGGTAATGTGCCCGCAGCGAAGCCATGTTCGTTGGACCAAAATTGTTCACCACGTTCTACCACCATTTATTTACCTATCTTTGGCTTTCTCAAAAGCCTTATTTCCTCTCCTATTTGGCACTATATTCTCTCACTCTCGTGAACGAAGTCACATCCTTTTCTCTTAGCCCCCACCAGATTTTTCCACCAAAAACCATGCTTCACTGCAGAAGCAGTCCTCATACTCATAGATAACTACCTGTAAGTGAAAAGATTCGCATCTTTCTTGGAGAGAAGTAGAAGAAAAGAAGCAGAATGATGGCGGATTTTCAGTTTCTGAACCCAGTTCTCTGTTTATTGGTTTCAGTTTCCTGTTTTCTCGCCTGCTTTGGTGACAATGGCATTTCTGTGCATTTGAATGATGATGTTCTTGGCCTGATTGTGTTCAAATCAGACCTTCAAGATCCTTCTTCCTACCTTTCTTCGTGGAACGAGGACGATGAAAGTCCGTGTTCTTGGAGGTTTGTGCAATGCAATCCTGCGAATGGAAGAGTTTCTGAGGTTTCATTAGATGGCTTGGGGTTATCTGGGAAAATGGGAAGAGGCCTTGAGAAATTGCAGCATCTCAAGGTATTGTCTCTGTCTCACAACAACCTTACTGGGACTATCAGTCCATCACTTTCTCTGTATGATAGTCTTGAAAGGCTAAATCTTAGCCACAACGGTTTTTCTGGCCTTATTCCCATTTCTCTAGTGAATATGAGTTCAATAAGATTTCTTGATCTTTCAGAGAACTCATTTTCGGGAACAATACCTGAAAATTTGTTTGGGAACTGTTTTTCCCTCCATCACCTTTCTTTAGCATGGAATATGTTTGAAGGCCAAATTCCTACAACGCTGTCTAGATGCTCCTCTTTGAATAGCCTTAATCTTTCCAACAACCATTTCTCGGGTAACGTGGATTTTACTGGAATTTGGTCACTTGAAAGGCTTAGAACTTTGGATCTGTCGAACAATGCCTTATCTGGAAATGTACGTGATGGGATTTCTGCTATACATGACTTGAAGGAGATCTCATTAAAGAATAATCAGTTCTCCGGACCATTTCCCTCTGATATTGGACTCTGCCTGCATCTGAATAAGCTGGATTTTAGTGATAATGTGTTCACTGGAGCACTACCAGATTCAATTGGGCAGCTTACCTCGTTGACGTTTTTCGATTTATCAAATAATATGTATTCTGGTGAAATACCTATGTGGTTTAGTAACATGACAAGTCTGGAGTACTTGGAACTGTCCGACAACGAGTTTACTGGAAGCATACCATCCTCAATTGGGAATCTGAAGTCTCTCAATTACCTAAGTCTTTCCGATAACAAGCTTGAGGGGAACATTCCATTGTCACTGGTCTTTTGTACTCAGTTGTCCATAATCCGGCTGCGAGGTAACAACATCAATGGTAGCATACCAGAGGGTCTGTTTGTCCTTGGGTTGGAGGAAATAGACCTTTCCCATAATCAACTAGCGGGGTCAATTCCAGCAGGCTCAAGCAGGCTCTCTGAGTCTCTAGTCAAATTGGATCTTTCAGAGAATCATTTCCATGGGAATATTCCTGCAGGAATGGATCTTATTTCCAAATTAAGGTACTTGAATCTTTCCTGGAATGATCTTCAGTCACAAATGCCTCCAGGACTGGGCCTTCTGCAGAATCTGATAGTATTGGATCTTCGGTACAACGCCATGTTTGGTCGGATTCCTGAGGATATCTGTGATTCAGGCAGCTTGGACGTTCTTCAGTTGGATGGAAATTCATTGAGCGGGCCTATTCCAGATGAGATTGGGAATTGCACATCTCTTTACTTACTGTAAGTCTCTTTTTTTTATTTCATTTCTTAAGTACTTGCCAAATCATTAAAAATGTTATAATTCAATTTATTTGTAAAGCAATTTATGTCAAATGATTGTTTAGAGTACGTATTTAAAGAATTCAATATATCATGTTTTATGTAGAACTTTTAAATCAAGCTAAAATTGATGAGATTTCACCATAATTCATTTCATTTGGTACTAAATGCATGTTTTATCAGCAAATTTACTCTCATATTATCATGAATTATCATTATACCATCAAATCTTCCTCTCCGTTGAATTCTATATGTGTTCACTATGTTTTGGATGAAAAAGTCATTTGTAAATTGATCCAAATCCTTGTTTTTTCTCATATCTGCAAATAAATTTAATACAATTTTAGAAGCATTGATTCCAAACAAGCAAAATACAATTTTTACTATAGTTGTTTCTGGGATATACTAATTTCCTCTTTATTTTCCTGCAGGAGTTTGGGCCACAATAAGTTGACGGGTTCAATTCCCAAATCCTTGTCAAATTTAAACAATCTGAAAATCCTGAAATTGGAATATAACGAGCTAAGTGGAGAGATACCACAGGAGCTTGGAAGGCTTCAAAATCTTCTTGCAGTTAACATATCATCCAACAGACTCACAGGCAGGCTTCCTACTGGCAGTATCTTTCAGAACTTAGACAAAAGCTCCTTGGAAGGAAACTTAGGTCTTTGTTCACCATTGCTGCAGGGTCCATGTAAAATGAATGTGTCGAAGCCACTAGTCCTTGATCCAAATGCATATAACACCCAAATGGGCCCTCGTAGAGGAAGAAATGAATCTTCAGTTTCTAGATCTATTCATCACCACAAATTCCTCAGTGTTTCTGCTATTGTTGCTATTTCCGCTGCTTTCGTGATCACATTAGGAGTCATTGCGATTAGCCTTCTTAATGTTTCTGTGCGCAGAAGGCTAACATTTGTGGATAATGCTCTTGAAAGCATGTGTTCAAGCTCTTCAAGATCAGGAGGTCTGCCTACAGGAAAGCTCATTATCTTTGATTCGCGATCTTCTCTGGATTGTATCAGCAATCCTGATTCCTTGCTCAACAAGGCATCCGAGATAGGAGAAGGAGTATTTGGAACAGTGTACAAGGTTTCATTGGGATCGCAAGGTAGGATGATGGCAATTAAGAAGCTTGTCACCTCAAATATAATTCAGTGTCCAGAAGATTTCGACAAGGAAGTTCGAATTCTTGGAAAAGCAAGACATCCAAATCTAATTGCATTGAAAGGATACTATTGGACTCCTCAAATGCAGTTATTAGTAACAGAGTATGCACCAAATGGTAGCCTTCAAGCCAAATTACATGACAGGCTTCCTTCAACTCCATCTCTTTCTTGGGCTATTAGATTCAAAATATTGCTTGGAACAGCAAGGGGGCTTGCTCATTTGCATCATTCCTTCCGTCCACCAATCATTCACTACAACATAAAGCCCAACAACATTCTACTTGATGAGAATTACAATGCAAAAATATCAGACTTTGGATTGACCCGGCTTCTGACCAAGCTCGACAAGCATGTAATGAGCAACAGATTTCAGAGTGCCTTAGGCTATGTGGCACCGGAGTTGGCATGCCCAAGCTTGAGAGTGAATGAGAAATGTGATGTATATGGTTTTGGAGTGTTGATCCTTGAACTTGTGACCGGAAGAAGGCCAGTGGAATATGGAGAAGACAATGTGCTGATATTGAATGACCATGTGAAGGTGTTGCTTGAAGAAGGGAACTTGTTGGAGTGTGTGGATCTGAGCATGAGTGAATACCCAGAAGATGAGGTTTTGCCAGTTCTCAAGTTGGCAATGGTGTGTACTTCTCAAATACCTTCAAGCAGGCCTACAATGGCAGAAGTCGTGCAAATATTGCAAGTCATTAAAACTCCTGTTCCTCAAAGAATGGAAATGTTCTGATCACTTTCTGCTCAAATGGCAAGCCTCGTAGCAAGCTTGAAGAACTTGCACAGAAGCTTCAGCCAAGGAAATAAGTATCTGAACTGGTTATTAGCCTTGCTTTTAGGCCATGGGGACACTATATGTTTCATCTCCCCATTCCTATTATATCCTACAAGGCTTTTTGCCTTCATATATTACAAAAATAATAAAAAGGGATACATTTAACTTTTAGTCCCTTCACTTTGTTCCAATTTGTAATTTGGTTCTTATACCTTTTTCCTTGTAATTAAGATCTTAGAATTTATATTTATTTGTTATTAATTCCCAACTAGCATTAATTTGAAAATTTTCATATGCAATTATTTGACATGATTAATATTTGTAGACTTGTATAATTATATCATGACATAACAGATTTATTCATTAGAATGATAAATTGTTATAATTTGAAGAAAATATTTGAATAGATATAATAGAATTAAATCCACTTAAATTGAAATTATGATATATTCTTGATTTACTTCAAGGATATTTGTGAGCACAAATCAATAAATGTTTATCATATTACACAATTGTAGATATGAAAACAATAGTGTTGTTTTTTTACAAGAAACTCATACTAAATATATATACACACACCCTACAATTATTCAAAAATCTATCTTCTAAAGATTTCAAATGCTTTACTAATCCTTGTGTTTAAGTAAAGATATTTATTTTTCATTAGAAAATATGTTAACCAGGTAACAATAAACAAAGGGTAATTAAGCTTAAAGGGACTTATTAAAGATAAATTTGCAGGGTTGACTATTTGACAACTAACTCTTACAAAAAATGCATTTATAATATTCATGAATGCATGTGCACTTGTAAAATAAAAATTAAAGTAAGTTTTAGAGAAACAATTTCATAGAAGAAAATCATACAAGAAGAAAAGAGAATAGAAGTTCAAAAGCTCACAATGTTGTTTACCTAATTAAACCTACCAATCCAAAATTCATCACTACACTAATCAAATTCAAGTTGCAAGACAATTTGTTTAATCATGTTATGAAGCCATCAAACTCTTTTTTTATTCTTGTTCATGACAATTGCAAACTCTCAATTAATGAAAATGATCAAAAGGACTAAAAAGGTTAAAAACATACATTTTTTATATTTTTCTATTTTTTCCAAAATCCAAAAGGATGAAAGGAAAAGAATAATTGCAAACATATAAAGGAAATCCTAAAACTCTCCCTCGCACTTAAATCTTACATTATCCTTAATATAAAACATATAAATATCAAGAAAAAAAATCACAGGCAAGAAAAATAAAAAAGAATGGAAAGAGAACAAATCTAATGTAGCTAGCTAATCACACTTAGGTTGTCTCTTAAGAAGTGGCTTTCTTTAATGTCTTTACCTAGACATTTTATCTACTTCAATCTAACTTCAATTTATAAGGTATTGCCTTAAGTTGTCCCATGAAGCACATTTCAAATAGGTAAAGAGTGGGTCCACTTCCAAGACTAATTTATCTATCAATTCTTTTCTAAGTGTTAGTTTTAGATCATTCTTTCATTCCAAACCAAAATCATCTAGCACTATGAAATCAACTAGGTCAATAGAAAAAAATAAAATAAATATTAGGAATGTTTCCTTTGCCATTCCATTAATCTTTGTAGTAGGTATGCCATCTTGCATATCAATGTTTACTTTTTCTCTATCAATCTCTTTTTGGGGTATAGTGATTTTCACTTTGCTAAATGTCTCAAAATATCATCTTCTAATTCCTTTTTCATGGCATTTTCTAGGCTGTTAGGAAAATGAGGAATAGAAGAATCAATAAAAGAAATAAACATAGGTTGGAATTATACCTCAATACCAAAATCTTTGCTCTCTCTTTTTTTTTTTTTTTTTGATTGTTTGCTTGTTAAGTGGGAGGTGAAGGACAACATGCTTGTACATTAAATTTCTGATTTTTTTACTATTGTTGCAAGCTAGCTAATTTGTATCTCTAAATGCTTTAAGCCAACTTATCTTTCTTATTGGAACTAGTGAGTGTTATGTTGAATTTCCATATTATTCGTGTCTAATTTTTTTAAAAATTTCTTTTAATGACATCCTTAAATTTGGACCTTGGTTTGCTTGTAGGTTGGTTTGCAAAAGGTATTAACATTGATTATGGCTAAAATGGCGTCCATAAGTAACATCTGAATGGTTGCTCTAGCTAAAAGTTGTAACAATTGGAATGTGGAGCATAATAGTATTGATATGGGTCAAAAAATCTTTCTACACACATTTAAGTTTCTTGCAATTGTATTACAACTAATTAACCAATAAGAGATGTTAGCTTTAAAAGTTGTTACTTAATTATAGATGTAGAGATTTTAATAAAAACCATTATAAGATTTTTTTTTTAAAATAACATCTTAATTTATAAGTATTCCTACCACTTTTCATGGGAAGAATAATTCATTCACTAAAAGGAACAAGAATTAAATGAAAATAAAAAATGGAAAACATAAAATATTATAAAATATTATAAAATTGAAAAATAGTACCAAACAATGTTTTTTAGCTCAAAAATGTCATGATAGCCTTAGTTTTGTCTAGAACATTAAAAAACCTTAGATAAAAATAAAAGTGGTACAAAATAAGGGCTAAAAAATATATGAAAATAACCATAAATTAATTAAATAATTCTTGACAAAGGTGCTAAAAATTTTATGTGCATTATTTATACCAAAATTAAAAATATTCCTACTAGAATATGGTATTGATAAGATTAAGTTAAAGCCAAAGGATTAAATGATCAATTCAAGTAAACAAAATAAGAAATTAGAGGTTTGAACAAAAAAATATAAAATAACTAAATGTAAATAGTAAAAAGAAACTATAATGATAAATAAGCTCCAATTTAAGGTAATTCCATACATTAATGTAATGATTGATCCTTGACAATAAATAAATTATCCTAGAATTGATTATCTAGCCAGAAATTACCTAAAATCCTTGTGGTAATTATATATTGTTCCTAAAGTCAACTAATTTGATAATCACCTAATTAATTCTTTATTAATGAATTAAATTTAAGAATTATCTATAATTCTTACAATAACTTCTAAATCTATTCAACAATAGCATTAAGTTATAGAACTTGACTAAAGCTAAATCAACAATCACAATCGCAAACTATTAATTTAATCTCTATTTCTCCAAGGAATCCAATGAAAACTAGCCATATATGTTGAAATTTAATTCCAATTATAAAATTAAATTAGATTAAATTTCCTTATGAACTACTTAATATAAAAATGTTAATGTGTTAATAAGATTTGATTACCTTTTAGTTATAATTAAGTTTGGATGGAACTATGGTAATTATTCTTGGTAATTGAAATGGGTAGGATCTAGTTATGGATTGCTTTCTACCCAATTCATTCAATATTTTATATAAATACTAGGATTCCTACTACTAAACCCTAAGTCAATTTGTTCACTCCCCATAAATGACAAATGTTTTCCTAAAACTTTCTGTTGATAGCTAGGGTTAATAGGAGGAGTAACTTCTATTCATCATTCATATTAATCATAATTCATCTATTCATATCATCATAATGAATTCAATAGGTAATATTATCTTATCTGCATTTTAATATTGCACTTTTTCACATGATTTAGTGAAATCATTTTTCACTAAATTCAATAATTGATATTAAAGTCATTTGAATCATGTAAATTGGTCATATTATTATGTAGATTTAGAAATTAATTATCTTTGAATAATTTTATATTATGTGATGAATTTTTTTATGGATCAAATTTGCTATGAATATCAATTATTTCATAACCTCCAAATTATTACTTCATTGTTATAATATTCTATAATTGTGTATAATTTGCAAATTCTTTTCTTTTGCAAATTTTTTAATTTCATTACATTTATTATATACATGATATTTTGAACAGATATATGGTTCATATAGCTAAAATTTTCCCTACATATATTTGTTATGAGTATGATTTACAGTATATTCATATGGGTTGTAATTTTTTTGGTGTATATATATATATATTTGAAGCCATTTTACTTCTTTTAATAAGTTCTAAATTTGAAGATCTTGTGCATGCAAAAGATTATATTTTATCATGTTTTGAATTTGCTTCTAGAAATGGTTTCCAATGGAAGTGTTTTTACAAGTATTGGAAATTTGTTTTCATTAATAATATTTCAAAAAAAAAAAGGTAGCAGATGGCTAAAATAAATGTAATACATTATTCATTCGAAGTATTTTCTTCAAATATTGAAAATTTATTTTCATTAATAATTTTTCAGAAAAAGAGGTAGTAAATGGCCAAAACAAATGTAATACATTATTTATTCAAAATCTATTTTCATGTGTAGTCTTGTTGTCATTTATATAAAGCCATTGTTATACCACAAGACTCAATATATGCATTATTTGTTTTCAAAAAATTCTAAGTTTTTGTTAACATTGTTCCATATACATTTATGTTTCTTAGAACATGAAAAATGGTCTTCAAGTGATTATTGTTGTTTTCATCATTAATGGATTCATCATGAGAAATGAATGCCAAGTTTATTGTCAAATATTTCCAAAAAATGGTCATAATTTTTCCCATTCATTTTGGTATATTTTGAATGTATCATAATTATGGTTTATGAAAATTGATTAATATATGTTATTATGATTGAATATAATTAAAGAAGGCTATAAATAATCTTTTTTTTACTATTTTTGAAACATTAAAAAGGTTATCTCCATTAAAGGCCATGAAAACCCATTTCAAAAATTTGCTGCATTTGAATTTTATTGTCATTCATTTTTAGGAATAATTTTAGTAATTTTTAAAATTTTCATTATTGAAAAAATGCATTTTAGCATTTATAAGTATGAAAAATGCATGATTTAGGCATTAAAAGATATTATAGAACTCTATGAAAGTGTTTTCAGAAATTTTACATTCAAGCTAAAATGAATTTAAATGTATTCTTTCAGAAGATTTTGCATTAAAATGCATTAAGGATTAATTTTGTGCAAAAATTTCATGTAAAATGATACAATTAGTGTTGGGTTTGAATCAAGTTGCAACTAAATTCGGTTAACCCAATTGCTAACTTGACTAAAGAAGAAGATGATAAATAGTGTTATACGCTAGATTTTTTACAACTTATAGTGGTAAAAATTGCACCATTAAGCTCCATTCTTTGACCTTGTAATTATGGATATTTTTTCATATTTTTTTGAAATTAAAATATTTTAATTAATTTTTCCCATTTAGTTTAAGTGGCTAGTTAAACTTACTTAAGCTTGAAATTTTTACAATATAATTCTTATGTTTTTGGCTTCCACATATATTTTATTTTATAGAATTTTTGGACATTTTTTATCCATTAATTATTTTTCTATGTATATATGTATATAAAAAAATATTTTTTTAGGAATCATTTGAGCTTATGTTATACCATAAAATTTTATGTAATAATAAGCCCACTCGTCATGGGGCCAATTGCATAAAATTTTGTTCATTTTAATAAAGTGATAGTTGAATAAGGAAATTGGTATCATATTAATATTTTAATACTCTATTGGTATGATATTATTACTGTAATTTATTGGTGATAACATAAGTATAGAAGTAGATATTATGTTTCTAAAATTTTTATCACCTTATTAGTGTTAGATTTTAATAATATAGTATTTAGTGCTTGTATTATGTTACAAGGCCTTTAATACTCTATTGATGTCGGGTCTTATAGTGTAATACTAAATCCAATTGCATAGTTTACTAAGGAAACTTTCAAACATAATTAAAGTTAAACATGTATTAATATTTTAAATTTATTTTTCTTGACTTCTCTAACTATGCAATTAAATGCGATTAAGATACTAGATAAGATAAGTTGTGATTGATAGGGCTTGGTTTTAGAAAGTGTATCTAGTGATTTTGAGTATAAAATCCACTATTTGTATAAATTTGGGTGTATAGGAAAAATTAGAACACAAAATTGGTCTTACTCAAATTAAATTAGTCTAATGGTCATTTTGATTGGATGATCAAATAGAATACCCATGAACTAGTGAGTGCTTGACCTATTAATTTTTAGATAATGAAAATTTATGAAACTCAATTAAGTATGAAGGACTTATTAATTGAGAAAGTAGCTAGTAATGAGGTCAGTGGGCTATGAAGGCCCATTATGGAATTTGTTAATCACTTTAATCTAATGAAAATATAAGTTTTTTTTTTTAGTTTTTTAACTTTGCATCATGTACTAAATATTTTTTACCAATTTTTGTTAACATTATGGAAGTATTTTAAAACTAGAGATGGAGTTTTATTTTGTACTAAAAACATATATTTTTCACGATGAAAACTTATTTTTCTCTGTTATCATATGTGGACAAACAAACTTTGTTTTAATGTGCTTAATTAGATACATGTTTTGATAGGTTTTTATTAGGATTTTACAAAATTCAAATTTTAAATTTGACTTGAAAATCATCTCAAGGATTTAATAAGACGAATTTATTTAAAGATGTTTTGAAATAGCGAAAGTTATCAAATTTTCATTAAAGGTGGGACTAAAAAAAGGACATAACTTTTTGTTTAAAAGGATGCTTATATAAGATTATTGGTTTAAAATTAGGTCGGTTAGTAGTTAAATAACTATTATTAGGAGGAAGATGTAATTTGTCATAAACTCTCTTCTTTTGACATTATAGAAGTCGTTTATGGTTTGAAGCAGCTTGTTTTAATAGGAGCTATATTGATTAGAGAAGAGAGTAACCTTTTTTATTAGTGATTTGATAACTAGATAGTTTTCAAGAAGGAAAATTAAAAATATTTGTTTATACTAGTATTTCTTATTTTGATGGGATTGTAATTTCTCTTAGATATTAGGAGAGCACTACAGATCAGTATATAATGAATACATACATTTTGCTAATTATGAATTTGTATAACAATAACATTTTCCTTAGTCAATCATGGTATGGACATATTATTTGAGACAAATATATTAAATCAAACTTTGTTAAAAGGCCTAAGGGTAAAAGTGTGGTAAGCCTAAGAAAACAATTGTGATGGGCTAATAATGTATAGATTTAGAGGTATTTTGGTTTATCTCATTTATGGTACCAATACCAAAAAAGTTCATATGTCAATGCGCTCTTATGTTTATTAATCTAAAAGGATTAAATTTATTGGGCCCAAGTATTTTCTAAATGATAAAGATTATTCCATAACTATCATTCTTAGGTAGCTTTTTGTTAACTTAGATTAATGATTTTGGACTATAAATAATATTGTATTTAGGTGGTACAATTGATTATATACTGACTTATAGAAAATTAAGAAATCTCATATGTACAAGTTATTTAGACTTGTTTTATTAGTTATCCAAGTAATTATAAATCTATGGCTAAACATATGTTAAGAGGAGCTGTGTTATAAAAATTATTGTGTAGTCAATTTCAATAATCTCCATTAAAGGGCAATGCATGTCATGTGTTGTAAATTTTCTTATCAAGCTAATAGGTTTAGGGTGTTTCCAACCTTAACTATATTTATGTTGCAATAAAACTATTGCCATAGGATTCTCTCTCAATAATGATAAATTTGCCATGTAAGGACTTCAAATCAAAATACTTATTTATTAGATAGAAAGTACAAGAGCTTATTATTTAAATCCACAATTCATATGCTCACTAATCCACTAACTAAAGGTTTACATGTAGAATATAAATCATGGTGATACGAATAATATGAATTTTCCTAAGCCTTTCTTGTGTCTTAGGTTACTGGGAGTCTTGATGATATGAGCTCATTAATATCTTGAAATATTCATAATGAGATATTTATAATATTACCATACATTATGCACTTTTTGGTTATGACATGTGACTAAAGTCATTTATACCTTGTCTTATTCTTGTGAATAGAAATATTTAAACCCTATCTCATTAATGTATTAAGAATATTAATTCTTATTTGACATCTTAGGTGGATGCTTGGACTATTATGTGAGGATTTATATATAATCATGTCTACTGTCATGCAAATCTTGCTATTGCACACTTTATGTCAATGTCCCTTTTAGATATAGAGTTTCATTTAGTTAGCAAGGTGTAGTTATATAGTATTATGCATAACATTAATATTCCTATTAGATATAACTATTATGTACTATTAGATGCTTATGATTTTAATGCAAACTTATGAGTGTAATGTTACCATATTTTTTATTGTCACATCATAATGGCCATAATTTTTGCATTATATGGTCCAAGTGGGAGATTGTTATAATTTAATTCTAATTATAAAATTAAATTAGATCAAATTCCCATTATGGACCACTTGATATAGAAAATTTAATGTGTTATGAGATTTGATTACCTATTAGTGATAATTAACTTTAACTAGAATTATAGTAATTATTCTTGGTAACTGAAATGGATAGGATTTAGTTATGGGTCGATTGTTAACCAATTCAGTATTTTCTATAAATATAAAGTCTTTACTTCTACCTATTGATGCCCAAAATTTTTTATTGATAGCTAGGGCTAATAGGAGGAATGACTCCTATTCTCTTTCATACTAATCATAATTCATTTGTTCATATTATTATAATGGAATCAACAAGTACTACTTTACTATTATTTTTTTTTAATATTGCACTTTTTCACATGATTTAATGAGATTATTTTTAACTAAAATTCAATAATATAATCTTCAAATCATAGTTATTACTATAATAATTAGGTCTCACAATCTATGTAAATCAATTACAAAAGAACCATGAACTAGAAAGAAGAAAATTAACCACTTATGGCTCTTGAAGATAAAGGGAGAAAAAAAAGAGTTGTTGAATGGTATATTGTCCTACCTTTGAACACACATAACCCGATTGCCAAAAAAGAAAACCCTATTAGGCTAAGTTAGGCTAACTCTTAGGGTTGCAATAATTTTGCCTTGCTTAATCTAGAAGCCTGGAACCTAATATATAAGCCAAGATTCTAAGATAGTATACTATAATGAAATCCTATAAACTAACCTCTAACCACTGTTTAACCATCAAAATAATTTAGTTTCACTAATTCTAAAATATAAAATTTGTTAAGTCATACCTAAGCTAATGTTTAAATTTGCTTTAGCACCATTTTGACTCCTAAAGCTTAAGATATAACCTAAAAATTGAGATTAGGCTAATTGGACAAAATATTGCTTTATCTTCCTGAACAAATTCGAACCTCTAAATGACTAAACTAGGTTTACCTTTAATATAAATTTTGTAAAGATGCTTTTTAACTTTCCAAATATATAAAGATCATCTTAATTAGACTTATGGAACTCGAGTTATGATAAAAAAAATATAAAATAGTATTAAAATTTAGTGTTCATTGAATAATTTAATTACATTCCAAAATCATGACCAATCATAAAATAAGGCTAATTTCACTAAATTAAGCACATGAAACCCCTTAAAAATCATAATATAGGAGAAAATAATGTAGGAAATCTTTTGCACATTAACCTACATTATGATACTACATGCTTTAAAGGAGATTAGTCTTTGAAGAAGTTTTTAAAAACAACATCTCAAAACATAACACATCAGTTAGTTCTTAAAAGATGATGTTAGCATGTTGCTTATCCATCTCTTCTAAGTTGTGCATGTATTTCCTTTTTTATTTTCTCTAGAAATAAACTTCACTTTATTTGAAATAAGAAATTCGGCCATAACTCCATGAGCTTCATTGTTGTCAAAAAATCTTGTTAGCTTAACTAATATTGGGTTAGTCACAAGAGGTTTGATGGATCTAATAAAGTTGAAAGATTTGAAGCTTTAGCTTTCTCTCTTCCTAGAACACCCTTGCAAATATCGACAATTCTCATGGGGTCTATTGTCAAAAGAAGAATGATAAAAATCCTCCTATAATAACTAAATTTCTACAACAAGGAAGAAAACAATTAAGTCTAAACAAGATGATAATAAATAATAAGGTGCAAGGCAAAAGACATACTATGGACATGATGAATATAAACAAGTTTTTCATATGCACTTGATAACCAACGAACAATTATGTCTTGGTTATCCCTGCTTAGACTTTTAAGTGAAGAAAAGACGACTCTGAATTTTTACCTACTTTATAGGATATAACTAGTGTTTGCCCATCATCTAATATGACTCGATATCATTTACTATAGAAACTTTAAAGAAACTATTTTTCTAACTTTTTATAATCAAATAAAGGTTTTTAAAAAGCATCAAGCCCATCTGCCAAGCTTTTGTGAAGAATAGGTGTAGAAGTAGTGAAACACATGTATATTCACAAATTTTGGCTTCACTTTGCCACATAAAGCCTTAAAGGAAGTAATTAAGTACCAAACATTCTAAATCATTTGAGTAGGCTAGACACTGGGGTGTTTTATCACCCATTATTGAAAAATAATGAAAAGATTGGTAATGTTGACCTTATAAATGATATTTTTGCAGAATGTAAAGAATAAGTTGGTGTCATAGCTATAAGCTCCCTTGCCTTCTTTATCTAACACGAAAGCTATGCCATCATCATTGCTATTTAGCATGCAACATACTTATATATCATGAATAAACTTTAAGGTTAAGTCATCAACTAGATAATATGATATTATTGACATTTGCATTCAATTACCATAAATCTTTGAGGCCTTTTTCTAATAGTTGAAGCAAGGTTTACCCTTTTAAGATCAATTAGCCATAACCACAATTAATAGAAAGGCGAAGATAGCATAAACAAGTGCTCTTGCTTTAAAAAAGTTAATGAAGAGGTTGAGGAATTTGAATCTAATGGAAGCACAAAAATTGTGATGAGTGAGAGGACATCAAATTGTAGTAAACCTATTAAAGCAAACCAAAATTGAAAATTAGGTAAAGAGGTATCACAAGAAGGTTCGAATGAAGTAAAAGTGGTAATTAAGTTCAAATAAAGATAGAAAGAAAATAAAGACTTGAAAATAGTTAATTGATATTATAATCAATATTTACCACACCAACACATATTTTTTCACATCCAACCTGGATCTAATTGGTAGTTAAAGGCATATAACATTACTTTGATCAATCCAAGCTACACTACCAACTAAGAGCAATACTATCACTCTAAACCTTTGTTAATGCACTAACCTAAATAACTCATTTCTTAAACCTAACCTCTCTAATTGGAATCAAACTAGAAATTTAAAAGCTGCATAACATTCAAAACCCAAGAAAGCATGATCATAAAACTATATTCAATAAGCAAAATAATGATGAAGAAATATAAAACTACTAGAAAAATAATGCAAGAATTCAATAAAAGGACAATGTATTTGATTAGCATTGACATTCCAAGAATTTAAAGCTTGAAAGCATTAGAAATTATTTTCACAAAAATATACAGGATAAAGAGGTTGAAGATGATGTTAAAATAGCTAAAAAATGCTAAAAGAAAACATATAAAGTTCCTTTCAATGGCCATGATGAATGGATATGCAATGCTAGTGATAAAATGACCACAAGGAAAACATAAACAACAACTAAGATAAAAACTATGAACAATTTGCTTCAATCCAATGGTTAGGAAGAAAGCATAAAATCAATGGTTAAGATAATAATTCAGGTGATAAATCATTTTGATTAGACCTATGGATTTGTGCGAACATAAAGGATAGGATGCACTATCATAATTACAAGGTACATATGCATTTAAAGCAAGTTAGAACATTTCAAATGAATTGAGTTAATTGAGAAATGTGAATGAAAGAGGGTAACAACCAATCATACCTTTATAGTTGCAATCCACCTGTTATAACCTTTTAAAAATTTAAAATATTTTTGTGAAAGAATAATAAAATTTATAAGAAAGAAATATAGGATAAGATTTTCATGTAAAGAATGGTAATTATTTGAATAAGTTGGAAATGAGAATTTTGTATAGAATGGATGAGAAAAAGTAAGCAAATTGAAATGTTCAAAGATTAAATGTGTTTGGAGGTGACTAATTAAGTGTGAAAGGAGATTTAGGATATTTTACTTTTTTCCCCTAGCCTTATTCTTTTTATTCCCTTATTTTTAGCCAAAACCCCATTTCATCCATTCTTATCCTCACTTCTTTTTCTTTGTTCTCTCTTTCTCTCAAAGCAAGCAATAGCTCTAATCTTTCATCAACCTCTTAAGTTTTTCAATCTAAACAAAGTAAGATTTCTTAAGCTTTTATTCTTGTAGAACTTCTCCTCCCTTCTCTTTAGTTTTGGAACGAGTTAGGGATTTAGTTTAAAGAAGGAAATTTAGCCCTAACTCAAGGAAGCTTTTAGAATGATTAAAAGCAATCAGGCCCCAATTCCTTCTAGCAAATATCTCCTCTATACAAGGTAAGTGAGAATTTTTTAAGTTTTTACTTGTTTTGAAACATTTGAATGATTTGTCTTTGATGACTTAATATTAATGTTTAACATGGATTGAATGTTAATTCTAGTGGTTATGAAGTTGTTCTTGCATAAAATGTGCTTGATTTGTGTTATAATACATATATAATTGAATCTGAGGGATTCTTATCATGAATGAATAGTAAAATTATGGAAAAATGCATAAATTTTATATAAGAATTTCTTTTTCTTGTCTAGAACAATTCTGCCTAATAGAAAGGGCTTTTGAAAAAGCTTCCTCTTGTCCAAAATGCTTATAAAAAATTGGAAAGTATTCAAGAATTACTTCATAAGGCTAAATTTTGCATTATTACTTAAATATGTTTATGTATTAGATGAATTAGGAATGTTGTAATGAGGATTTTAAACCCTACTAAATATATAAATTGTGATGGCAATAATATGTCTAATAAAAAGGTGACTTTCTTATCTTATGGAATTAATGTGGATTGATTGTATTGGGCCCTACAATAAAACATGGGCTTATTGATAACAATGATTATGATATGTATTTGTATTGTTCATATTGATTAAGTTAGCTTAAGATAATGCTTGTGAAATGAGATGGAGGCATATTAATATTATTTTCAAACATCAGATTTGGTAATAGCTTATAATGGATAAGGATGACTTAAAGAAACAAGAATAGGCTTATGAGAGATAGGGATGGATGGAAGTTATAAGAAGAATTACTTTCTTTTCATTTATTTATTCTTAAATTATTATTATTATTTCATTACCCTCAAAGTAAATGAGTTATGATGTGTTATTATTATAGTATATGAGAATAATATATTAATTATGAAATGAGGACATAAATGTATTAGATTTATGATTCTAATTCCTCACTAAGGGTAATTATATGGAGGAATAGTATAATCATGAATGGGTTTGATATTTTTTATGCATATGTTCATCTCCTTGAAGGTAGGTCTCTTCTTAGAGTACTCTTTTCCCTTTAGCAAAGGTACAATAACATATTACCTTTTTATGATAGTTTCTCACACTAGAATCTATAGTGAACCTTTATTAAGCTATAACAAAATTTTAAATATACTTTGTTTGTATTGTCATTGCTTACTCATTAGGTTTCTAGGAAAATTCATTTCTAGTTCTTCTCTTTCTTCTCTTATAATAGGGAATTTCTCTCCATAGGTACTTAACTACTGATAAATGGCATGGAAAGAGATTTATTCATGTATTTTAGTACTAAGGTAAGTTATAGGATAGTTGGAGTAGATAGTATTGTATATCTATTTCTATTGCATGATAATTAGATACTTGGTCACCCTCACCATTGCATACTTATATTTATTTGAAAAATATAGTGTCATCACTTAATGCATATTGCATTTTTCACTTGGATAAGGCTAGTAGGTAGTTACATCTAGTAACTTCTTACGCTAGCAATATGCCTTAGAAATGGATTGTGACATAGGTGGTATCAAAGTATAATCTAGGGCATAAGGATGTACCTCATTTGAAATCACAGTATAGATGTCTCCAATTATCCAAATGAATAATTTCATACTTTGAGCCCCTATTAGTAGATAAAGGCATAATTGAATCTATTATTATCTTTTTGTAAGCTACAATCTCCCAAGGCCACTATTAATCATAAGTAGCTAAGGATGATTAGAATGGGTATCTTTTCTATTAAATTGTTATAATATTATAATAAGTAAGAAACTTTAGTATAACTATGGGATGTATTTGGAATGAATAGTGAATGGTTATCCATTCCGTGAATAAAAAAATGCTTATTTTCATATTTTTGTAGTTTGAGAAAATGATTAAATGGGTGTCGATGTATGTATAAATTGTTTGGAATGACTTAAATCATGCATGTTTGTCCACACTCACAATTTGGGAAAATTTATCTAATGTTTATTAGTGTGTGTGAATTTTATGACTTTGATTATGTATTGATAATGTAATGCTTAAGCCTTTTAATATATTTAAGATGTTATAACAAATAATTTGAATCAGAAATGGGGTTGAGCATTAGAGTAAAAAGTTTAGTAAGTTAATGTGTTAGGGGTAAAATAGATTCTTAATCCATTCCCATTAACCAAATCAATTTAATAGTAGTTATAATGTAATATTAACTCACACTTGAAGTGAATTAACTTTTGTGTGTTTTCATTATGGGGTTGACATAAAAAGATTAGATACTAGAATAAAGGGTAATAGAGATCATAATATTTAGTTGCCTAATAAAGATATATAGATTGAATCTTTTATAGTAATGTTAGTGTGTGATGGAATAACAACCTATAAATTCCATAATTCTATAGATGTGTGTGGTTAAGTTAGGTTCTATGGTGTACCTTATATGCACTTTACATGTTTAACCAAAAAATATCAAGAATAGCAGACACCACCTAAAGAACTATCGATTCATGAATAATAAAGATTGTAAGTGTAAGTTTAATAGCTTATTAACCAAGTGGTGATATGTGAGTTTATAATAAATTTCAAGTATGTATACGAGAATGATTAAGTTGAACCTTAGGAGTTTCTATGAGATATGGAAAGATACTAGAGTATCATGACCTAATTTCTAGACCATCATGGCTGGTGTAAAAACATTAATCGAACATCTTTTCAAGCCTTTTTAAACCAAATTAATTCCTTCAATCAATTATTTTTATGAAAACATGCATGAAGCAAAAGCATAAGATTGAAAAATTTGCTAATTAGACAAATAAGGAAATAGTTCCCTCACTGATGGGTTTTAATCCTTTATTCAATAAATAATGTCATCTTTAGATAGGTAATTATAAACTTGCCATTTTGATTATCAAAAATAGCCTTTCCTAATAGATAGACATAATTTTTTTGAGTAATTAGAAACCTTTCTTAGATAATTGTATTGAAAAACTTGTAGTTTTAAAAGTTTTATATCATCTCAAGAAAATAGAAACATGACTTAATCCTTTTTCTTTCTTTTTGAGGGAGAATTTAAAATTGGAAACATAATAACTTCTTTTGGAGTTAAATATAAATCATAATAATTTTATGAAGAACTAGTGAAGTGATTTAAAAAAAAATATTATTTTGAAAATAAATACTTTACTTTTAGCAAGATTTTAAACAATTAAGTTTATAGAAAATTAATTTTTGTACTAGACTTAAAAATTATTTTGTTGATAGCTTTTCAAAACTCAGAAATATTATCAAAAAAGGCCCTTTATAGAGTTTTCTGATTCTATGAAAGAATTAAGTACTTTTTAAGAGAAGTTCAAACCATAAAATAAATACAATAGAATAAAACCAAGCAGTAAAACTTAATGAATTAGTTTATCTTGACTTATTTTTTTAAAGCAATATTTTAGAGATAACATCAAATTCTTGGATTTCTTTCTTGGAAAATCTAAACAAAAAAAATTCATATATTTCTTTTAGAGAATTGATTAGCTTTGTTGTCAAAAAATCACTATCCCTTTATTTTATTCCTTGAAAAATTTCAAAAGCTGTTGCTAAATCTATGTTCAAAAATATTTCTTAACTATTTCACAAAATACCAAATAGAGAGGTTATATAATAATGTACATCATATTTTATGTTAAAATAATTAAACATATTGGGTTAATTACTTGTATGGATAGTTCTTAATTTATATTCTTAGCAAAACTTATATATAGCTATTTACATAAAGGGATCAGAGTAGTAATATACAACAAAACTAGGAAAAGTGGTCAGTTATCACTTCAACTGACTTTGTACTAATAGCTTCTTATCAATCTTATAGTTGTCCAAATTTTTAGAGAAAGGGCTATAAGGCAATGAAGTGTTGTCTAAGTCATTAGAGAGTGGGCTGTATAATAGTATGGCACTAAAAGAACTAACCAATGATGTAAGTGGTGCTAGAGGAAAGATAAATAATGGAACCAAAGTTAAAGGAGTGTATGGTATGGTACATGACTATACTCTGGTATTATTGCATCTTTTGCCTTAGTGATATAATCATTAGGAAGGGAATCATCCATGGCCACTAGGAACCCACTGTTGGATGAAGGGTTCTCCAGATAAAACGTGGTAAGATCAAATGGTAGGGTTACAAGCTGCATTATTTGCATCATGGCATAGTGATAAATATTGGTATTGTTCACTACTATGGTAAGATGGAACTTTAGCTTGAATATGCAATTCAAGTATGATATATCTTCCACCACACATTAGTAATTTTACTTGACATTTTTACCAGGAGTACTTGAAAAATATATTTATAAATAGAATAAGTAATAAAATTACTCACTGAAATAGGTATCACACTAATTTTCTAACTAGTTCTAATTAAGAACACTAGTTATATATAGGACATGTATCAAACATTTCCTTACAATAAATGTTTTTTCTAGTTCATTTTGCATATTGAATTATTTATATCAAAGAAATTTAGTTACATACTTAATTTATACATGGTATGAATATTTAAGACAATTATCAAATGGCATGGAGGCATATGGGTTCCTCTTTTTTACTTCCATTAGCCTTGTCCTAACCTTATCCTTTAAGGGTTAACTTTATCCTAAATATTTTTTTATTGCGAATTGGAAGTTAGGACACTAGGCTAGTCCTAAAACTTTTCATAAGGTTTCATATAATCATGTCACAAGTTGCATATAGCATTTGAGCTAATAATATTATATATGACATTAGCCTAGATTCAACATATAGCCATAGTTCCATATATAGTATGAAGTTAATTTTACATTGAGCTGTTGCTAGCCCATTTCACATAAAATAAGGTAGGATCAAAATTCCAACCATAGCCATAACTATAGTATAACATAAAAATAATCTAACAAGAAGAATTCATAATTACCTCATCACAATTTTAGTGACCATAAGTAGTATTAATGCTTCCATTTTGTACACAAGATATTATTTTGTTTCCTTAGAAGTATAATGAACTTTAGTCATTCTCATAAGCTTTAATGACAAATGCTCTTTTTATACAAATAAATTAGTCCATATACAAGTTGTAAAGTAATTTGAACAGAATTTCATGCATTAATCTTTTGAATATGCTCATGGTTTCACTATAGGACCCTTAGAGTAATATCTATTTCTTTTTTTTTCATAAAATGTTCATTAAGTATTCAAATATGCCTTTAAGCTATTATCAGCACATGTTATCCACATAAAAATTGGTGTGAGATCAACATGTCATCCACAGTTTTACTTAGAAAACCTTATGGTGCATACTTTGGCTTTTCCAAGTTCCATAACTTCTATTTTTAAGTAGTTTCAAACTTACACTTTATATATTATTCTAATAAGTAATACAAATATTTTTCCTTACTTATTCAAGTACTTTAGGGTGCTTTCTAAAAGTAAATAAATTGCTCAATTTTATCAAATATTAAAAATCAAATACTAAAATAACTATCACAAATTCGTACTAGATTTTAACAACCACCCTTGTATTTATAAATTCTACTAAAAATAGCAAACCTTATTCAAACTTAATGAAAATTTCTAGAATAAATATTTAGTTGCTTAATAACATCATTAAGCCCTTTCCATGCTTAAGACAACCTATACAAGCCATTCCTATGCTTGAATACCAAAATACATAAAAGAATAACACTTTTAACTTAAAATTTCTATTTTCAATATCAAAATTTAATGGAATTCTATAAAAATTTTAGAATAAATAATAACATCATTTTTGAACCATTCTTGTACTTAAAATGAGTTATACAAGCTTCCTATAACTTAAACCATTGACACACACTAGAAAGGGCTTCTTTAACTTTCAAAAATTCTTTTCATATGTAAATCTCTATAAAATTTTACAAAATTATCTAGAATTAAACTTCATACCTAAAAAAAAAATTTCAAATCCTTTTTGTGCTCAAAACATATTACACCATTTATCATATTAGCCTACTGATAATTAGTAGCAAGAATGGCAAGATGTTTTTGTAAAATGTTATCCTTTAATGCAACCTCTTGCTAAAAAAAATTTTCAAAAATTTTCTAGCCATACGTTAGAAGCATAAGGCATCATTTAATAATCATTTTCAACCATAAAATAAACTACATAAATAATCAATTTATTAAAAGGATTGGTTAGTAAAAGCTTATTTATTTTTTTTACTTGAAACACTAGTTTTGAAAATAATTTTTCAATATCAAACTTTCAAATGTATTTTAAGCATGTTCTCACCACAAGACCTTCATATAAGAATTAATAAATATTTCTAAAATAATTCAAAATTTTGATGTAACAAGTTTTTTTTAAACAAAAATAGAAAATTTCCTTTCCAAAATAGCAACTTATCCTTAAGCACCTTAAATGCTCTCTAAAAGGATTTTTCTTCAAAAAGTTTATTGGAATCCTTCTAAAACATTCATCTTTGTGGGTACTTCATGTATAATGAAATTTGTTCTGCTAAAACACAAGGAAACCCATGTATCTTCTTAAAAACCAAGCATCCCATTTTTTATTTCAAAATTTAAAAGTTAAACATTCTAACCTTTTTTATTTTCAAGTGGATCATAGTTTAATATTTTTTTAGAAATAAAAATAGAAATTTTACCTTCCTTGGTGGAAGCAAACCATGAGCCTTAGTAAGCTCTTTGATAAATATTTTTCAAGAAAAGAATATTTTTCCAAACTTTATCAATTGTCAGAAATTATCTTTTTAGTGATTCTTCTTTCTTTTTAACATAAACTCATGCTAAGAAAAATTATTTTTTAAAGTTCTTTTTTACTTTCTTTGCAAATTCTTCTTTTAAGAAAACATTTACAAATCAAGGAGCTTTTCCAAAAAAATACTCTCACCTTCATCAAAACCCCTTTTTAAGAAAATATTTTTACTATCCCACCATGATACTCATAGTATCATCATTCACTATACAAACTTCATATATAACAATCTTCTTAAAAGAAAACTAAGAAGAAAGGAAGTCCATCTCTACTCACTTTAAATAACTTGTAGAAACTTACTTCCTTCACCTATTATTTAAGGTGTTTCCACCAAAAAAAAAAAACATAGAGTTAGTAGAGAACTTATAAAAAGAACTATGAAAAGAAATGAATCTATAGAAGTATATAGGTTTCTACCTTCACTAATGGATGCAAATAGCTTCCTTCTTCAATTAACTTCAAGGAATTTCTCAAAGATTACACAAAATCCTACTAAAACTAGCAAAAACTCTTAAAAACTCACTATTTTTCTCCCAATTCCCTCTCTAGCCATAGGTGGGTAATTATGCACAGCAAATGAAGTGAAACTTAGCTATTTATAAAGTAAAGGAATGCATTGGGCTACTAAGAACCCAACTGCACAATTTTGCTAAAAGAAAATGATGATAGCTTTTTTTTTCCCAAATCTTAATCTTTGTTTTCTATCCCTAGTCTTGGCTTCCTATTCTTAATCTTTATAATGTTGTCATGGCATATGTCATTGATGTGTTGCATCATGGCATATATCATTTTCTTGATTGAGTTTGTAGGAAATTTCTTACCACCTTTCTAATTTTAATTAACGACTAATTAATCATTTCTTAGTGCAATCATCTTCATTAGAACTTTGATTAAGGATTTTTTTCCTAAAATTTCCAACAATACCCTTAGACTTTATCATATTTCTTTCTCTTTCTGCACAACCATGTATACCCTTATTCTTTTGTTCAAAATTTTGGTTTTGACACCTTAGGCTTCCTACTTGATGCTTTTGAGTACAAATACCAAAGTACTCTAAAAACTTATTAACCTTAGATCTTAAATATTTTTATTTGGTTCAAATTTTTTCTATGTAATTCCTAGTGAATTTTTCACCTTCTAATTCTAATAAATACTTCTATTGGTTTTAATGTGTATTTCCACAAATTATCCATTAATAAATGTTACTTGCTTTTTCCCTATCGAGGTTTAATTATTGGATTTTTACAAGGTGTTACATAGATAGCATAATATAATAGATTATATGGTTTTAAGGATTATGTCTCTTAGATGGTTATGATAGATGAATAGGCTAGGAATTATTAATACAAGTGTCAGATCCATAAGTTTGCATCATTGTAGAAGTAAGACTTGACCATCTAGTTAGATATGCAATTAGACCAATAATAAGGGAGTGGCATTAATTATGATTATGTATAAATAACCAAAGATGTATGTTAAAAGATGTATAAAGCTGTGAATTTAATTTTAAGTATAGTTTCATAACTTTAATGAAATGAAGGTTAAAGAAAAATGATTAGAAAGGTATATGAGTATATCATCAAGTTCATAAGAGTCTAGAAACTAGAGGTTAAGTAAGGACTAGGGGATTTGAATTGAGATGTTAGTGGGATAATTTAATTATGGTAGTATAAATTGATTTCTCATATGATAAGAAATCTAGTTTTATTATGTTAGCAAAATAGGAAAAAAAGGGCTTATAGTAGACTTGATTAAGCTGGAAAGGTAGCTAGTTAAGATCCTTAAGGCATGATAATTAGAGGACAAGATGATCTTTAGAATGCTATAAAATATGCTAAAGATGGAAGTTTAAATTACAACATGAATGAGTTAGTAGCAATAGATTGAAAGAACTGAGTAATTATATGGTTAGGAAAAGGAATAAGGGTTCGAGAAATCAAGAACTAATGTCTTTATGAGAATAAATTTTACATTTAGGAAATTGTGAATGAAAATTTATTAAAAGGCATTTAGATAGTATGCCTAAGAGTCATATAAGAATGGTGTGGGCATGATGGGATAATCTCAAGATAATCCATATAATGGTGTTAATAGTCAACTAGTTAATGTAAAGAGTTACACTCCAAATTAAAGCTTATAAGTCATGTGCAGGGTTAAAGGACTTATATGGAATAAGAAGTCATAAAATGATAACATCATGAAAAAGGTAGGGAGTAATTGTTAGGTTTCAAATCATCCTATACAACGGAATTTTAAAAAAATTGATTCGAATTCTACCTAGGATCCATGCAAAAGAGCATAAATTAATGTTTAGGGTTTTATCTTTTGTGTACTCGTGCTCTTTTTGAACAAAACCTTAGGAGATCAAGATGAATCATGAATCCAATGCTGGCCGGAAGGTACAGATCTCTATAATATCTATGCGGAGTGAATAAAGACTTATCAACCTCCACGAATATGCTAGGATACGTCTCTCTCTCTCTCTCTCTCTCTCTCTCTCTCTCTCTCTAAGATTAGAATTGGTGCATTTTTAAGTAAATTTAGGGTTTGATGGTACCTAATGTGTGGTTCAATGTGCTACCTTTAAGTTCCTTTTTATAGAACTAAGGCAAATCACATTCCTAGTTCGACTAGGATAATGCTTCTAAATATCCTAATCACACTTAACAACTATCACCTTATCCTTATCATGGATAAAG
Source organism: Sindora glabra (assembly GCA_020226215.1). Classification (NCBI taxonomy): domain Eukaryota; kingdom Viridiplantae; phylum Streptophyta; class Magnoliopsida; order Fabales; family Fabaceae; genus Sindora; species Sindora glabra. The sequence goes on along the minus strand of CM035232.1, from coordinate 69,259,149 downwards.
TGAAGAGAAATAGGACTTATCCATTATCCAATAATAGACAACATTATCTCATAATATAATTATCTAATATTATAAGGCATATAGTTATCTTATATTAGAAAATAATATTATCTCATAATATAATTATCTAATATCTAATAACGTAATTATCTGATATTACTTTAATATCAAATAATATCATATAATAACTATATTTATTACGTGAAAAATATATTATTATTTTAATAATATATATATGCACGAAATAAGCTCAATTAATTAGATTTTAGTCTAACTAAAGCCCAATTAATTATTATCTCATTCTTACTTCATTTATGTGATCCTATAGGTTCTTACTACATTAGTAATGGCCCACTTATGGATCATAGACAGTGAGCGGTATCTAACAATACATTACTACCACTCAAATAGTAAAAAATGTGTGTGATTCAATATTCACTTAATGTGTGAACAATACTTTGCAACATAGTCCTTTTTTGTAACAATATCTAAATCGAACTAGAGGTATGGAATGCGTCATCCTCCTTTATATTCAATTTATATTTCTTGATACCGAGTATATTAATTTAAACAAATGATCAATATCTCATATTGATCCATTTGAGCATGGACATGCATTTCTTAATCTCACTCAATCAAGGGACCCAAAGATATCACTCCTATTATGTAATAGGAACAAAATTCCCATTTACATCACTTACATCCCTCTGCATGATTCATGACACACCAAATCAACGTCTTACAACACATCTTGATTAAAGGTAATATAGGATGACATCAAAGTATGTGACTCCTCATGTAGGGAATCATAGTGACTTCAGGTCAAAAGACTATGTGCATTATGGTTATATAAGAATAACTAATGACACATGATAATCCATATAGCTTTCTCATTGCGGGCCAGTCTAGTATATTTGTTTACTAACAATGTACTCATGTATTGACTTAATATCACATATCCATAATTCATAATCATTAGTCACTATACATGCTAATCTCAATGTATTATTACTATCCTTTTTGCAATAATACTTGACTAAGGGCATTTTAGGAATAGCAAAAACTATTCTAGAGATAATTATTATATTAAGTTATAAATTGCGCAGAGTAATAAAAATATGAAATGAAATATAATAATTTGAATTGCCTGAAATAAAACATAATGCATTGTGTATTTTGTTACAATTATTTCTATGATTGACTCCTAGGACACACACCAATAGTAATAGCCCAAAAGTGGATTGTTAATATCTTGTAAATAATAATCAAGTATAATTGAGAAGGAGTTAAGGATGTATATGATGTGATAGGACTATGAATGCATGAGAATGAACTACTAAGAAATTAGAAGGTTATTTTGTTGCAATCTGGCAAGATGAATGGGTATCAAAGTGTTGATAGTTTAGGAATTGACTACAGGTTCAATTAAAAATGTATGTATTGAAGGGACTTGCATAGTTTCCCCTAAACTTTAACATTCTATACGATAGAAAGTCAATAGGATTTATTTGGAAACCTTACATTTGTTTTAGATTTAGTATTAGTAGAATGTTGATGATGGATAACATCCATATAGACTTTTTCTAAAAGGTGAGTCTAGGGTATATTTTGAGAAAAATAAGGTTGTATTTAAGTTACCTATCATGATAAGTGTGTTATGATGAGAATTGTATGACAATGAAGTAGATTTTCTAATCTTAATGACATATAACATGTAACAACCTAGACCTTAATAGCATTGGGTAGTATCATTAATTGATTGGTTAAATGCCTCAATATAATAACCCATTGTAAAATATGAATTATAAACTTGAAAGGCAATTGAATGGTAAAGCTAGCACTTATTAGAGAACTTATTTAAAGGATTTACCATGGAAAGCATGCATTTGAGGTTTCATAAGACATAATGATTTTAATCTAGCCTTAATTGTCCTATGATTTGTAGTACTTTTGTCTTTTATGAGTTAACTAATTTAGTAATTTGATTACCTACTATACTAAGGCTACCCTATCATGTTGAGGGTTCTCATACCATGCATATACTATAGATATCGTTATTGTTGTTATTATCATTATTATCATTACTAAAATTATTATTAACATTATTGTTATAGGAATTAACGTCAACACTAATGCTATCATGATCATGGATATTATCATTATTAACCTTAAATTAATTACCCTCGTATTGACAGTGTTATTTATGTATGTGAAATCTATGGTGAGGACATGTACTAGTAGAAATCCAAAGGTGAAAAGTAAAATCATGCTAAAATGCTACATTCAAACCCCTAATTAACAAATTCACATATTGTGGGCCATTGGGAACCTAGTAGACTAGTTGCCTTAGCAACTAAAATATTTGACTTCCAAATTTCACATTATCTATATATGATATTTAAATTATCTAGTATGGAAGCTTTATGTGTGTATTAATGATTGGACCCTATGTTTGCAACTTGGATTTATTCTAAAAGGGAGGACTAAATGTAACACATAAAGATGTACTATAGGACATCACCAAGTGGAGAATCATGCTTTGCCTATAAGTATATCTACATTCTAGTATGCTAGTAAAATTTTTAGGAAGCTTTTGACTGCTGATAGGTATAACCCCAGGTGAACTAGATTTAAAGATTTAATTATTAACCTTAAGATATATCCATTAGGCTATGATGAGCTTGATTCTATGACCTGTAAAGAAGTGAGTTTTCTATGAGGATAAATTGATAAAAAGACTAAAGGTAATCTTATAAGACTTGGGTACTATAAGAATTAAGTATTGGTATCATAAGGTAATTAGGAATAGAATGAATATATCATTATTGTATGATTGCATTAACAGAAAATGAATAAAAGCATAAGAAACTATTCTATGAGTTTTTAAGAAGTAGTCATATAAATGCATGCCCTTGAAATTCTAATTAAAACTCTATTAAGAAGATAGTTGGACAGCATGTAGTTTCCTTAGCTAGAAATTTCTCTAAATCCTTACATAAACCTATAATATAAATTTGAAATGACTAGTGCCATGTAAAGTTGAAATTTCAAATTTTTTTCTTAAGAGAGTTTTTCAATAATTTCTTTTCTCAATTTATACTTTTTTTCTAATTAACCCCCTTTTGAAGATTCAAACTTTCATTAACAATAACAATAATTGTTTGTTTTCATAACTTGCATAGATTAGATAATAAAAAAATAATATAATTAAATGAGCTAAAAAATAATTTGAATTGAAAAAGAATTGATTGTGGATCCAAAAATTAAGTTACTAAAAAAAATACTTGCTAGTTTCAATTTGATTTTTGCTTGATCTAGTGGTTGGGATTTAAATCTCAAATGTCTTGTGCCATTGTAAGATGGTGGAGTAGAAGGTACAAAAAGGATAAATAGATATGGATTTGGATCTTTGGAAATGAAGATTTAGAACTAATACTACGAGATGAATGTCAAAATGAATAAAGTAGTAAAATTTATGAAAGTTAGAACCATATTCGTGGTAAATAGATGTTAAGGAGATCATTCTTGGAGTCATTTAAAGATATGAAATCTGGAACAAAGTTTGGTTCTTCTAGTAAACAAATTTAGATTATAATAGGATAATGAGATGGAGGAGAATATTTATAATTTTGTAAAAATGTTTATATTTAAATAAAAATAAGATGTTTACATATTGTGTTAGTCACTAATAATTACCCACAACCATCATATTTGTCTACTTATGAGATGGTTGGATCAAAATCTTTGCTATTGATAGCTCTCACCTTAAAAAATTATTATATTAAAAGATTTTTGATATAATAATTATTGTTAATATTTAAAATTAAAATATGAGCGTAATGCACTAACCATCACATGAAACTCACCAACATACTTATGTGGATTTACTTGAGCTTAAGAATAGATGGTCAACTTATCCATTTCAAATGGTCTATGGTTTACCACCGCAAACTAACCCAAATGGCACGTCTTTCTGCCTACCTTAAGAGTGGTACCTTATAGGTGGAGGTTAATTCTCACTAACCTCATCTTTTAGGGCTAGAAGTTTTGGATCCAACTGATACAAAACCACCCACTTAAAACTGAAATTATGCAGTTTAGGTCGGATTGGATACCATAATGGGTAGAAACAGGCAAAATTTAAAGAAAGATTTTATTTATATGAGCGAGTGTAGATTGAGATTCACTATCTAATCCTAATCATAACCCACTCGTAAGGGCTCTAAAACAACCTTGGAACAATGTCGTTCAAGGCATTATTTGGCCAAAATTTGTTTCTTTGTCATCATCATTGTCACTCAGAATTTGCTAATGGTACAATATGACAAAAATGCAAAATCATGCTCACTTGCCACTTAGTTGGCTAGTTTTATTTTTTAGAATTTGGGATACTTTAAACTTGAAACTTTATCCATAGTACTTACTTAATGTGAATGGAAGAAAATGTGCAATGATGCTACTAATATGCTATGATATCAAAACTCTTGAAAGTGAAAAGTTTTGATTTCATAACTTATAGCTATACTCCCTTGATTGACATTTATTCCAATTCAAATTCTATGTGAAAAAAATTGTGATTTTAAGCTTGTAATTTATCTATAAATATATTATGTGATTGTGCTATTTAATTGTGGTTGTTATTTGTCAGGGATAGTCTTTATTGTAACCAATTTCAAAGGCTTTTTTTGTGAAAAATATAAGGCTAACTTTCTAGTCAATTTTGGCTTTCTTTGCTACCAATTAGATCTACCCGCATCCAATGGCATCCACTAATACCCTTGAGGTTTGGGTTCAAGTGAATAACATGGCTTCTACCGTGATTGTGAGTACAAATTTATAATATATGATTTTGGGCGAGCGAGCAATTTAAAGTCTTTAACCACTTTTAACCACCTAATTTTCTACCTTACCATTTTCAATCCTTACCCTTTTCCTGACAATATATAAAGATTAAAGTTTTTATTTATATGTTTTCAAAATTATATCCAAAAATTATTTTTAAAAAATATTTTTATCTTAAAAAATTATTTTTAATTGAAGAAAAATTAAAAACATAATTGGTATTATAAATAAAAAATATTTTATTTAATTATAAAATTAATATTAAAAGTAAAATATTTAAAAACATTTAAAAACTATATATAGAATTATAATTTTAAAAAATATTTTTTTAATTTTTTAAATTAAAATTAAAAATTATTTTTAAAAATAATAAATCACATACTCAAAAGATAAGTTTCAAAACTCAAACAAAAATTAAAAGTTGAATTCTATCATACATTAAATAAAATTAATTTAATGTATATGTGAATTAATTTTATTAATAAATTATGAATTACTAAATTAAATATTTTTTAAAAATGTAAAATTTAGCATAAATCATAAGAGATAAATTTCAAAAATCAAACAAAAATTAAAGGTTGAATTCTATCATGAATTGAATAAAATTAACTCAATAAATATTAAATTAATTCTGGTAATAAATTGTGAGTTATTATATTAAATATTTTTTATAAAAAAAAACTCAAATAACTCACCACATCAAAACGCCATCATCCTAAATCAGTTAAGCGGCAGACGGCAACGGCAATCCCTTCCTTTCCTTGCTCTTCGACATCGGCTGTTTGGACCACCAAGAGGCAACAGTGCCGGAGTGTGAACTTCTGCCGCCGGCGTCTTCTTCTACGTAGGCGCACAACCTCTCAACCGGTAACTGCACCTCTTTATCAATAAGGGATGTAAAAAAGTTTGAAAGAAAGAAAATTCAGAAAAAAGAAAAGAAATGAAAAGACGATACTAACCCAAAAAAAAGAGAGAAAATATTGGAAGATGGCTTGTTTATTTTAGCGAAAATATATTCTATAATAATAAAATTATAAACTATTAAAATAATAAAAAATAATTAATATATTTAATATTAAATATAATAAGTTTGATAATTATTTTCTTCTATTACTCTAATTTTAGATTTTTTTTAATCACAAGAGATACACTTTCAATTATATACAGGAAAATCTCATTTTCCTGAAAAAATTGTCTTTGAAAAAACAACGAACGGAGCCTAAAATGAAAGTTTGGCTACTCTCTTGGTGTCTTTGCCTATGTCATATGTCTCTGCATATCACTTAGCAATATTCGATATGAAAGCTGATTGAATTACTTGATTAACATGTCACGCAAGGTAAATTGAAAGTCTGGTTTAGAGCTCAGTACCTTGTACTGCTTGAAGAATTACCACCCGAGTCTGTTGTTCTTTCACAAATGCTAACTTGTTGATGGATATGGAAGTTCGTAGTGATTAATGGGTCAGTGCCACATGGTATTCCTTCATTGATAAATTGGGTTTCAGTTAAAAAAGGAAAAATCTGAAGCATTAAAGGAATCTGGTATCACAGTCAACATTCAAATATTTTCTTGAAAAAAAGTGGCTGGAACATTATACTTAGGACACTTGTAATTTGAAGAATATATGAAAATGAGTGTTAGGTCTAATTATGAGAATTTACTTTGTTTCTATATGTAAAAGAGTGGGGATTTCTTTCATGTGAAAGTGATGTCAATTGTGAGATTGAACCAAAGTAATTGCCTGTCTTGCTTTTGAAGTGGGTGCTTTATCCATATTTGACTACTTTAACCTGTTGTACATACAAATTCTACAAATTCCATGTTTGTTTTCAACTTCTAACGGGCAGGTTATGTTGGTGCAGCTACAGCTACAAAGTGTATCCACACTTGAGAAGCTCTGGCCTTAACTTTTCAAACAGAAATAAGATACTGAGTTGGTAACCAGATTTTCTATTTAGCTTGCTTGGCATATTATTGCTAAAATTCTGTTAATCTTCATATTGATTATTGCTAACCAATTGAAAAGTAGATTAATATGACCTCATTCAACTGCAGCCAAACTTTCATTTTATTTTCTCTTATTTATTCGTTAATTCTTTTTCTGAATTTTCTTTCAATTCCTTTAGACTTTTGTACATCCCTTTTTATTGTATATAAACATTTTTTTGTTATATATTAGCACCCTGAATTTCCGTTGCTAGACTATAGCAAAAGTATAGTTAATCATTTTCAAAACTTTTATGTAACTTTCCTTCCTTTTTGGGAGATTGATTTACACAAAACGAAAGGAATCCGTTTGGATTCCCATTTTCATCAGTAGGTGATATATTGACTATCTTAGGCTCTTCACAAATTATTCTAAATGCTGTTTCTTAATAATGTTCTCAATTTAGTGTTAATATTTGATGTAATCACCAAGGGAAAGAACACTAGGCTAGGAAGCACGGCTATGAGATGTGACTAATATCATATGATATCAGAATGAAAATTCAACAATTTTTTTTAAAAAAAAATAGGATTCAGATACGTCTAGAATACGTTAAAAAATTAATAAATTTAATATAAAAATTAATGCCTGAGAATTACAATAAATATTAAATATCACTTTAATCATATTTGTTTAATGTCTTATTAGTAAAACAAGAGCATTTTATTTCATCGATAACGTTTTTAATTATCATAGTTTGCTCGTGTTTTTCCAGCCCACAGGATGGGCTTTTAAAAGAAACCTAAATGAGCCCACTAGCACTGTTTTTCTTTGATTGCGTTAACGGCACCACTTGAAGTTGTTAAAGTGAACCGCTGTCCATTTCTTCTTGTACGCAGAGGAATTAGTGGACCAAGAAGAATACAATAGAGGGGAGTTGAAATGCTTCAGCTTTAGTTTTAAAATGTGAAGTATGGTCTTTTTCAGTAACTGAATGTGAAGGTTGCAGATTCTGTCCAGTAGAATCTTAGAACCTGCTTGAATTTAAAACATAAAATATTGGACTCATCGAGGTGAGTTCATTCCCCGAACTTCTCATCTTCACAAGTCTTCTATCTTTTCTACCCGAAGGTCCTCTAGGCAAATTTCTATCCTTTCAACTTCTCTTCAATTTCTGCCTGGCGATCTCAGGAAGGTGAGTTATTGTTACATAGATTTAGTTGCCAACGTTCTGCCAATATTATTGGTTAATATGTCCATTGTTCTAAATAGTGAGTTTTAAGTATGCTTAAATTGATGAATTTTATACCAGATTAAATTAAAATTCTGTTGTCTCAGATTTTGAGACTAATGAATTGTATTGAATGTCAAGGTATTTAGGCAATTTTTATTTTGTGTTTTTATTTTGAATTAATGTGAGCTTTAACAAAAGATGGTCTGCATGCGTCTTTTATCTATAGAGATGATTGATCCCACTCTGATGCGGCCTATGTATATATGCCTATGCATATGCAGATATACAATCCATTGGGGTTTATGATGTTCATAAATGTATTGCAGTCGATTTTGTTTCCATACACCTTGCATTTCTTCTTGTTGTGTATTATATTTTGTCTATATCTGCATTTCAAAAATATCAAATTGAAATTACAAGCATGTTGAAAACTATTTGTTTTTTGTGCAAGTTGTGTCTAGCAACCCTTTATCAATTGGTCTCATAACTTGCATAAGCCATTATTGTGAAAATTTAAATAAAATTCAGTCAAAACATAATAGGCCTTTCAATTGTGAGACAAACGTAAATAGGTGACAACTTTAGCATTGTTTTGGAGATTAAAGGTGTTGTTCAGGATTTTATCCAAGAGGAGGGGTGAGTTGGATATAGAAAATTTGAAAAACAAAAGCAGAATAAACTATTCTAATAAAAAATTAGTAGTTTGTTTAAAGTTCAAAATAGAAAGTTGATGATATTTGCAAGAAAGATCAACTTAATACGAAACAAGTATGTCACAATCATTAATTGAATCAACAAAATAGAGTATAGTGCAAATAAAGAAGAGATAGGGAAAAAGAGAATCAAACTTAGCAATTTATAATGGTTCAGGCATGAAGAGATCCAACACTTCAGAGGATTATATCCACTACCAAGTCTACCTAACTTAGACTTTGAAAATAACTTCACTATCTCTTCAAGTGGCACTTGAAGAGGTTTTAGTACATGTCTCTATTTTTCTTTTACAATCCCTTTGAGATTTCTATCTTAAAGCATTAGTCTATCAAGAGATCCAACACTCTTCCTAAGGATACTTCATCTTAACAGCAAATGAGTGATTTGGAATCAAAAGAGAAGCTTACAAACTCTAATAGTTAAATTACACAATGAAGTATTAATAAGAGGCATTTAATCTTACAAGTTCAAGGGGTTTGTGAGATAAAAATCAGATAAAGAAGAAGATTTTGTGTCAGTACAACAATGAAAGTTCTATCTTATATTTTGAAACTGAGTTCAAGCCTTTATATAAAGATTGAAAGATTTAAAAGTTCATTACTTACAAAATATATCTATTATAGAATAATTGACGCCTTGTGAATCAATTGGTCAATCGATTCATGTGCCCTTGAAAATCTTATGGTGAATTGATTGATTAATTGATTCACCCAACTATACATTTAAAAATATCACATGGTTAATCAGTTGATCAATCGATTCACCTAGAGTTTTAATAAAAGAATTTAAATTTGAATAGGGATAACTTATAAAAAGAATTGGTTCATTAATCAATTCAAATGAAGTTTGATTTTGAGTAGATAATTTATTGGTCAATTGATTTATTTTGGCCAATTTTCTCTTTGATTGCTTGAAATTGATTGCTTAATCAATTTAAGTATTTTGGTTTACTTTCTAGATGCATGGAATTGATTGATCAATCAATTCAAGTATTCCAATTTGCTCTTCTAGATGTCTACAATCGATTGGTTAATCAATTGAGGTATTCTAGTTTGCTTTGTGGATGCTTGAAATTGATTAGTCAATCGATTGATCCCTTTTTTTCATTTATTTGAAAGATTGACTTTAAAAACATAATTTTTTTTGTAAAAAATGATCCCAACCTTAATGGAAGTTGTTTTGACACAAGTTTCAACTTTGATAAGCATATTTTCTCATAAAAATATTTGAATCCATTAAATGAAATTCCTTTTGTACAAACTGTCTTATAAATAGTCCTAAAACTAAGTCCCCTAAAGTTTTCAATTTTCACCTTTTGCATTCATGAACAATATGTGCGCTTTATCAAATTCAAGAAGGTCAAAATGTGATGTTATCATCAAAACATCTTTAAATGGGGCTAAGGTCAGCAAAAGGTTCCTGTATTTTTTAAGTTTGTAACAAAATTGGAGAACTATTAATCAAGCCAGGCTATGTCAATAGCATTGCAAATGGAAAATATCTCTGAATTTTCTTTTGGTGTTGCATTAGGGTGTTGCAAACTTCAATAGCATTAAACTACGGAGAGATGCCTTGCGAATTTTAATTCTGTTGCTTATTTTGTGTTTTGGGTTTGTGGTTGTCACAATTGTCTTCACTCTTCAGGTAATGGTTATTGTCGTCAGATAATGGTTATTTGGCTCCATAGCTGTCATATATATTCCTATAGGCTTATCAATTAGGTCATGTTTGAGAGTTTAGATTACTTTATCACCTTTATTTGGGTGTTCCACATGGTTAATGTTCAAAGCATATATTATCATAAATATTGGGACCATGAATCACACACACACACCGAGAGAGGTCCTTAGGGGTTGGCAGAGGATTAAAATTACCTTCCATCATCAATCACTCAACATTTTGAACTATTTTTATTGTATGTCTCCATAAAGGTAGTTTTCTCAGTTGATATACAGTCAAGTACTCTATTTTAGTGAGCCATATGACTAGTGTCAATTCCTTACTATGCATGTGTCGATTTTCTTTTGTAAGGATGAGTCGATTGCAAGGTCCCTCTTCCCTTAAACGAAAGTGCCCAGAGTCTGACTTTCTGACAGAGCAAGAGCGCATCCTCTATGATGTGATTCGAAGCAAGAAAGATATGGGGATCTGGACAAGAGACATGAAACGAGAGTCAAACTTGCCCGACACTGTAGTCAACAGATCCCTCAAGTCGCTTCTAGCCAAAAAACTGATAAAAGAGGTCGTTAACATCCAAAACAAAGGGAAAAAGCACTACATGGCAGCTGAGTTTGAACCATCAAAGGAAATCACCGGTGGAGAATGGTATAATGAAGGCAGTCTTGATATAGAGTTTATAAACCTCGTCAAGGACCAATGCTTGAAGCACATTTTCAGGCAGAAAGTGGACACACTTGATGGCGTTTTGGAGTGGATTAGAAAGAGTAAGATCTTCTCAGTTGATTTCACAACAAAACAAATTGAAGAGATTTTGCGTGCTCTGGTTTTAGATAATGAGATCATGGAGGTCAGGAGCACTGGATTTGGGGAATTCGCAGCGGTTCCTATTGGTAGGGTTTGTTATAAATGCAGAAGCAAGAGCGGCCACAAAGGGGAACCAAAAACAGGGGTCATGGCTTCCGTTCCATGCGGAGTTTGTCCTCGAATTAGTTCATGTACGGCCGATGGCATTATCTCTCCCAAGACTTGTGCCTATTATCAGAAATGGTTGGACTTCTAAATAATAACTAGGAGACAAAATCTTATCTTTGGTATGATCTTCCGAGTTTGATGAAGTTCACCAGTTATATGCAATAGGGTCATGCTTTTATTGCTTATTCTTCGAGGCAACTATTGCCTTTGCAAGTAACGAAGCTTCTTATGTTCCTGTGCAATTGGATCTCTTTTTTAAGGATATAAAGGGTTCTGTTAGGATATTGGTCGTTTATTCTATCCAACAGAAGTAGTATAAAATCTCAACCTTTTTTCTAGTTGCTATTCAAACTATGTAAGTCGCTGTTGATTTCATGCATCACTTGGGATGATCTGTATAAAAAGTACAAAACATGTACAACCGTGATTGATTTAACTTGCTGACAAAATTGCCTTGGATTCATTGTGTCTTGATAAGAAGAACTCAGCAAGTCTTTTTGCGATATTGCTTGTTCACTTGGAATAATATAGTAAGCCAGAGAGATACGAGTGACGGATTCGAACAAGTTAGTAATCGGACAAACTGTTGAACAGTAAGACTTACAAGATAGTGCGTTTCCTAAAATACAATCGGCGCATTTAGAATGTTCAGACAAGAAAACATATACCTAAAAAATTCCAGAAGAGGAGAAAAATGCATTAGACCCAATGATATTAACAGAATGCCAATTGAAAAGAAAGGGAGCAATGGTTTGTGGATACTTCAATTCCACTATTATTATAAGGGGAATATAGCAATTATAAATTGATTTTTGCTACATATATTCCTCTAGAATCATTTTGAATCACTCTCTTTTATAGAATGTAAGATTCACAGTTTTTAAAATCTTATTACTTGTTAAAGAGAATATATTATGCACTCTCATTTTGAGAGTGGATCAAGCTTTTCTTTTCCAAATCTATTAAATAAACCAAATTCTCTCTCTCTCTCTTTTTCTTCTAATGAATCACCAAATGGATCAATTATTCTAGAGATTTCTAACCCTCTAATAAGAGTATCTCTAGGATTCCAATTGAACCCTTATTAATAAATAAGTTCATTTGAAGTTGGCATACTTTTCATTAAATCAATGCCTTGTTAATAATACTAAATTATTTCCTTGCCTAAATAAGTAGGGTTTTTTTTTTGGTTCCATTAGAAAGGAGGAAGATGAAATTGAATGTTTATGGTATACCATACAAAATTACCATCATTAAATTCCACCTAATGTTCAATAAGGATTTATTATAGTACAAGACTTAAAAAGTTTGAGGAGATGATTATGTTGAATTAATGCTTGTGAAACGGATTAAGCTATTCTAAAGTACAAAATATGTTTTAGATGATAAAGTAGATAGTCACAATTATTGATAAAAAAATTCAAAGAGGGAATTATTACTAATTAAAAAATTATATTTTTTGGTAGTTTTTTATTTATCAAATTATCAACATTTAATTTTCTTATCAATGATTGTGATTATCCACTGTACTCTTTAAATTGTATCTCTTACTTTAGAGAAGATAAATTCTTGTGAAAGTATGCTCTCTAAATTTCTTTTACTTCTAATCTTGTTTGGTTTATGCTATATTTGTTGGTTTCACTGAAACTCTCCATTTGTGTTTCCACTACATTTATCATATGTAATAATATCATTAACATACCAATTATCATATATAAGCAAAAGATAATAATGCATAAAATGGAGACTAAGAATTAAATTTGATTTCTCAAAGTTATGTCTTCATTGGCTATTTATGTGTAACAAACTTTTGAAGCCCTATCTTCAAATTTAAATTATAGCATTAATCTTCTAAATTTTTAAATAAGAAGCATTTTTTTAGTATTGATAGAAAGAAAATTTGAAGTTAAAGACCATTTGCATATTACTTAAATTTCTCACCACTAATCTACCACTCAGTGGCTTAATATGGACCATCTTTTAATTAAGAAGGACTTGTAGATATAAATATATAAATTAGTGTGTAAGAACATATGAATAAGGAGGATTGGTATAGCTATGATTGGCGAATCATTCAATTTCTCAATGACAGCACGTCATAAATCATTACATGTCAAAGCAACACAATTAACTGACCCTAATATCAATATCATTTAGAGAGAAGCAAATATGGTTCTGATTTGAAGAAATTAGAGGGAAAAAAAACATTGTTGTTATCTGAAGTATACAATGAGAAAAGAACTAGAAAATGAAGCATGATATTGTAATAAGTGTAGAAAGTGAAGTTGTAAAAGAGAAAAGAAAAGGTAATAATCCCAGAAATTCTCAAAGATAGAATGAAAGCTCTAATTTGATTATGTGACATGTTTGTATTAAAAGTTGCAAAGTTCTTCAACACATCTCCCTTTCATGCACAAGTGCACTCACAAACAATCCCCACCACATGCCAATAAAGTAATATTAATTACATTTATATTTATTGTAGTTAGTTTAATCTTATTCACTGTAATAAAAATTTATTTAAACTAATGTCACTTGCTATATAGCTCCATGTACATGACCATGAAAAATAAGAAAAATGAAGAAAGTAATGTATAAGTTTTATTTATAATTTCAAATTTTTTATGTTTTATTTTATACTTACTCTTAAAAAATAATTATGTTTTTTTATCTATTCAAATAATCATTGGAACCGGATATGAATACTTCAAAATTACCTTCAAGAATAGGAAAATTGTTTAGAATTTTTTGTTTACTAATATTTAGCACAGATGTATAAGTTAGAGTTTAAATTCGATTGACTATTTATATAAAATACTTAATATTATTATTAAATGAAAAGAAGACATATCATTAAAAGGCAATTATAATTAAAAATTTTTAGCTATAGGAAAGGAGTTTTGATAGTTTTTTATTGATATAATAATATACGATAGAGTAATAGTGTAAAGTTGATTTATACTAATAATAGATTAAATTTAAATCTATAAGATTAGCCATGAAAGAGTGTATAAACAATGAAAAGAATGACATTTTTATGTATTAATTACAATTTATGCCCTGATGTGTAAATATGTAATTCAAGGGCACAATTTTTTTTAATTATTATAATGTAATATATCATTTTGTTAGAATAATATTATACTCTCATTTTTTTTGTTATAAATTAGCTTAATGTGTATTTATTAAAATTAAGTAAAAAAATATGCATTTTTTAATTATTTATAATGAATTATATTATTTATGTGGATATTACTACTCTTAAATCTAAAATTATTTGTGTTCTTTATTTCATTTTAAGATAATTATAATTAGTTACATATAATTTACCTTAGATATAAACCATTCTTTCAATCATAATTAGAGCCATTTGTGAGACAAGAAGTTAAATGGAAAGTGTAACCTCCCTAAAAAGGGAAAGATGTGATTCATTTAATTGATCACTAACAACTAAGATGGAAGAAATAAGACTTTCCAAAAAGTTCTACATTCACAAGAGTTTGGAAATTTGCTTACTCATACCATTTTTTTATAAGAATAACTTCCTATATCATTTGTAGATAAAAATATAAAATTATTCATACTCAATTTAATTAATGGCCATCCTACCTTTTTGTCCTCATTGTAAGTTTAAATATATATATTTATATATATAAGACATCTTAATTTTTTTACTCTTTATTATATAAGTCCATTTTAATTTTTAGACTAAAACCCTATTTTGGTCTAAGTAAGATAAAGTTTCTATCAATTTCATCCCTTATTAAAATTTGGAGTCAATTTTAGACTATGGAGACTAACTTTACCTTAAAACTTATTCCCTCCTTCATTAGGATTAAGTAATGATTTAAGAGCCATAAGAGCTCATAGTGCTAATTCATCTCAGCCATTATGTTTTTCCATCTCTTAATAACAAAAGGTTTAAATTTTAAGGATTAAATTGATACTAATTTTTAGTAAAAGAAACTTTATCTTACGTGGACTAAAATAGATATTTACTCTAGAGTTAATAATTTAGATCTTTATGAAGCAATTATTTTATTCACATTACAAGTAAGTTTGTCATGATTTTAACTCAATTATGACTAGTATGAAACCCACTTCCTAATTTCCACTAGCTTATTTCAATTTAACACTCACAATTATAATTAATTAGTGAATATATAACACTAGAAAGGAGAAGACAATTGAGGAAGAAAGGTATTTCATTCATTTTTAGCAATAAGTTTACAAAAGACGAGGAAGTTAGATTTGCTTATAGTTCTCTCATAATAAGGATAATTAAGTCTAACTAACTCATAAGAAATTCAATTTATATATTTCCTCTAACCAATGCCCATAAATAGAATAAAGCCTAAAGTAGATTATCTAACAAAATATCTAGTGCTACTTAAAACCAAACCAGGAACCTGCTCACAACCTAGCTCTATGGAAGTGGTGGTAAAGGCTTGAATTATGCATCTACAAAACCAATTACGAAAAAGTGAGTCTAAGGCTCATTGAGTAAATATTCCACATAAATAAACATAATAAAGAATTAATCTTACCCATTG
Source organism: Sindora glabra (assembly GCA_020226215.1). NCBI lineage: Eukaryota > Viridiplantae > Streptophyta > Magnoliopsida > Fabales > Fabaceae > Sindora > Sindora glabra. The sequence goes on along the minus strand of CM035232.1, from coordinate 69,243,224 downwards.
GATTATCCTTCTATAAAATTCATCACATAATTATTTACTTTATCAATTCAATTTAAACTAACCTTATAAAGCTCAACCAAACCCATGTCAACACATTTATATCACATAAATGTAAGCAATCATAAGATTTCAATCCATATCACAATGCATAACATTGGGCAATAAATAAATTCATATATCCATCTTGTAACTCTTAAGTTTACTTATACCTTTCACAAACTTTCTATCTTTGTCCCTCTAATATTAACCTTATACCTTTCACAAACCTATTACCAAAAATTAGTCATTTGGTTTTCATATCATCTTCTGAATCACATTTCACATATCATAATGCACATAGCTTTCATTTCCCATATTATGGGATAACTCATATTCATCACATTACTCAAACAATACCATACCTTAATATATAGCCACACAATATATATTCCATTACATAGAAAACATTATAAGTTTGTTCACATTATGCCTCATATGATAGAATAATACAATTTCTCATTTCATGGTTGCCAACACATGTATTTATCTCATAAATTTCATATACCATCTTATCTTAGTATTTAAGAATCATTCATCCTATATTGGACCTTTAGAGATCATGATAAAATAGGGTTATTTAGGTATAGATAACTATGAGAGGCCCAAGAGCAATTCTAGGTTAATAGCTAACTACCAAGATCCAAGAATAAATTCAAGGTTTTATAGTCAACTATTGGGCTCTAGAGAGCATCTTAAAGGTCCATAATTAATTATTAATATCTAAAGAGCAACTCATGGCCATAATTGACTATGTAGTTAATTATACCTTTTCTAGGGCATAGTCAATTACCACATAGAAAATTATAAAAAAAAACTTTAAATTTTTCACTATTTGTCTATCCAAAACTTATATTTAATGTAATCAAACCAACTAATCATCATGAATTCAAATATGCATCAACCACATGCCATTAATGCCATTTGCATCATTAAATCAATTTATTTTCATTAGTTAATGCAAAATTAAGCATTTATACTCATATAACTATAAAAAAACCTAAAATATGCAATTTAACTTGTATTTCTTAAAATCAAACAAGAAATATGTCGCAACCTATCTTATGGTTATCATGATTAGTATAAAAATATCTAATTAGTGATAGCATACTAAATAGATATCTTTATAAACTTTTATACTATTCTGATATCCTTATTAAATAAATATTATCAAAGAATGCAAATATCTAAACTCAAAATATAGAACTATTTACATTATAAGTTTTGAAGTTTAATATACATATGTATACAAATCGAAAAATCTTTTTTTATATAAACATATAATTTACATAATATAACATATAACACTATCTCATTTAGATCTATCTAGATTCCACTCCTTTGGATCTAATTTTATGGAAGAAAAGTAAATACCATTATTAGTAGAACTCTTAGGTGGAGGAACTCAATACAAAGGATATATTATAATAGGATTAGATTTTAAGTGTATTTGTTTAAGTTCTATTTCGTAATTTATTCTTATATTTACAAGTGTTGACTATATTTTATACTAAAGAGTATCTCACGAATACCATGGGGAGAATGGAAGGTTCCAATATAAGAATCAATCTATTACACTAGCTCCATGGTCAGCACTTATAATTATTTTAATACAACAAAAGAGTAAGTATAAAATATATTTAGTGAATGGCTACTCATTACCTTATTTAAAAGGGTTTTCACCATAAATGACTAGCCTTTTCTTTATATGTAATTGCTATCTAGTGTCTTAAGAAGAAATTTTCTTATGTGTAATATCACTAAATACTATTATGGAAAATGACAATGGTAGGTATATAAGTTTCACCTTATATCTTTAGTCCAACTTTATCCCTCATCACCCTAGGCTTAAAGCCACCAACCTTTTCCTTCCACTACTAACCACTCATCTTCTTCACTATAAAAGACATTATATCTTCCCTTCTTAATTCATAATAAACATTTCTAAAAAAAAATCACTTATTTTATCTTGTGTAATAATATGTAGTTCACCATTTTATTATATATATTCATATTCTTTTTCAACATTTCTAAAAAAAAATCACAATCAAACTTGCGCGCATGCACACACATATATATCATGGTTTAGAGTTCTTTAGTGCTCCTAAATTAATTCAAAATTTTAATATAATTTATTTCAACACTCCTAACATATTATTACACAAGATAAAATAATAAAAAATGGGACATCACCAGGATACTTGTAAATTAAGCCACTTTCATCAATCAAATGAAAACCAGTTATTTTTAAATTTTGCCATAACATTTATAACACAGTAAATAAAGAATAACTTAAATGTTTGAATAATAAATTTCATAGTTTTGCTAGTGCATTAAAGGTATAAATTCAGAACTGTAATTTTTGGACAACACTAGAATTATAAAAATAAAGCTATCATTTGAGTAATCAAATCAACTCCGTTCATCACCAAATGTTACTATGAGCTTATTAATATCCTAAATATCATGTCTAAGGAATTTTGTAATTTTTCTCAATCATTTGATGCTTCAAAAAAATTGAAACCTAAGATCGACTAATATAGGGTTCTGAAATGGGTAGATTTAAGTATTTTATCACTAACTTACTTTTTCATGCACCTAAAAATTTCCATAAATTTCCAAATTCATTTATAAGCATCTTAACATTAAATATGACCTTAAAATGTTAAGAATTGAAATTTTAGAAATTTCTAACCCTTAAATACATAAGGTGATCAAAATATGTTATCATGCATTTAAAATGTTAAGAATTGTTGTCTTTCTAACAATTATGTGTCATCATTTTTCTTACTCTTTACATGAATTCTTTTACCACCACTCTCAATATCAATATGTTAAGAACCAACCATCATATTATCATTTAGAAAACTTAAAAATAACAAAACCAAACACTAACATATTGATTTGTAAAGAAGACAAGGATTAAAAATATCATCATCTTTATGGAATAATCCTAGAATACGGAGGAGTGCCACTCACCTTAATTCCTTCATTCTTTAAAATTTGCAACAACACTTTAGGATAGCAAAAGAGGAACTTAAGACAATAAATTGAATTTTATAAATTTAGAAGGAAGAAAATCATGAATTCTTGAAGAAAATAAAGGAAAATCCTAAGTTACCTTACAAAATTTAAAAATGTTAATTGGAGAATCTCTTGGAGACAAATAAAGGCTTGAATTTTTTTACCAAATTTCCTCTTACTTCTTATAGTTTTGTTGGCTAAGGAAGTATAATTTTTCTGCTTCAAAATGGCCTACACATATATATAAAACCCTTAAACCCTAATTAGAAAAGTCTATAATTTTATTATTTTTATTTATTAGATTCTGAGAAAAATATTGAACAATTTGCTGGCTACTTGGAACGTCCAAATGCCCCTAATAATTAGAAAATAATTATCCTAATATCTAATGAAAATAAGCCACTTTAAAAGGGCAATGAAAGTTTTTTATAAAATGACCCTAAATTTTTACTTTCTTGCACTTTTTGCCCCTAATCATTTTGGATATTTTTAAGCCTTATTTAGGCCTTCATTTTTTAACTTTCATACTTATTTTTTGGCTTAAAAATTTGGTTTAAGTCATCATAAATGTTTTTAAATTAATATGTTTAATTTTTGGCTTAATTTCTCACTTTCGATTTACTCAAGTTTTAGAATTTCAATAAATTCCTATATATATTTTTCTAAACCTATTGTTAGGTTTTTTATTGGATTTTTATCTATTTTAATGCTTAATAAGGTTTTCATAAAAATTCTAGTTGGCCTTGCATCCAAATTAATTTTATGATTCTCCTGAATTTCACCTAATTCCCCTAACAAGTTTTTTGATTCAGGTGTTTTCTAATAAAACACCCATTTGAATTTTTTTGTCCTATTTTGGGATATTACAAAATATTGGAGTATCCACTCACTTAGTATGGAATAAAACGCTAGGATGTTAGATTTGAGGTTTCCTAACTTTAATCACACTAAAAGTTAAAGGATCCTTGCGTTAGGGATTCAAGTTCCTATTGAAACCAATAATCATGAAATTTCTTTAAACCAAAAGGAAAATGGGAAGGAATCCTAGTGATAAGGATGTGCTTACCTTGATTAGATGAAGAATTAATGAAAAAATCATGGTTTCTTGCCTTAGATTGATAAATGAGAGATGAAGGAGTAGAAAAAGCTTGTGTGTGAAAGATAAGTTGGAAAAAATGAGAGGGAATGAGGGCAATGGCCATAAAAATGAGGAATAATACCCTAGAGGTATTTTTAAAATTATATTCTAAATTTCTTTCACACTCACATATTCATTTATAATAACTTAAAACCTTATACTTTATGATTCTATTAAACTTTTCTCATATTCATATGTTTATTAAAATATTAACTTTACTTTATTTCATAATTTATAAACAAAATTCCAAATCTAAATAGAATATACTAGTTATTTCAATTATTCTTCTCATAGAATAAATTTTGAATTATTATATTTTAAAGAGAATGTAACAATACTTCTCTCTTTTCAAAAGAATTCATCCCAAAATTCTTAGAAAACACGATATCCTAACAATAACATGAAAAATATAACAAAGTTAACCTTTTCACTCATTAAACAAATAGGGGTATTGCTTTCATATTTTTTATTCTAATTTTCACGTAGCCTTTTCCACTTAGTGGTATTCCTAACAAACCTTCATGGATGCAGCTTCTTTAGACCTCAACTTTCAAACCTAATGATTTATATTCTTTACTAATTGCTTATCATAAGATATTTTAGGATCCAATTGCAACTAGTCATCCCAAATCACATGAAACTTGTCTAGTAGGTACTTCCAAAGTATTGACTCATGGAATAAGGGATGAATAACTTATAGGCTACCTAGTAGCTCCAAGCGATAAGCCACTACTCCAATGCATTTGAGAAATGGTAAAAGTCTAATGAAACAAGGCACTGATTTACCATTTTCTTTAAATCTCATTACACTTTTCATAAGTGAAACTTTAAAGAAAATCATATCCCCTACTTAAAACTCTAGCTTTCTTTTTCTTTATCTATGATCTAGAGTTATCTTCAACTGATCTAGAATAATTTGAACCTTTTCTAAGTATCAATTTCTAAACTTGGTCCTAAAAGTTTAACTTCTTCCAATTCAAACCATTTTACTAAAGAATTACACTTCTAATTATAAAGCTCTTCATAGGATGCCATTTAGATGTTAGATTGATAATTGTTGTTACAAGAAAATTCTATTAATAATAGGTATTTCTCTTAAATTTCTATAAATTTCAAAGTGCAAGCTTTAAGTATATCTTCCAATATTTGAATGGCCCACTCAAATTGTCCATTAGTTTCTACATGAAAGTCTATATTGAATTACAGTTGGGTTCTCAATGCTTGTTGAAATGGTTGCTAGAAATGAGATGTGAACTAAATATTGTAATTTGACATTATTGTGATTGGAACCCTATGCAATGGTATGACCTTGTCGAGGTACACCTAAGTATATTAAGTTATCATGATGGTAGTCTTAATAAGGTAGAAAATGTGTGGATTTTGTTAACATATTAATGATAATCCATATGGAATCATATCCTTTTTATGTTCTTGGTAGGTCAATTAAGAAGTACATGGTGATACTTTCCTATTTCCACTTTAGTATCAGAAGTGGCTGATGCATTCCAACTGAGCATTAATGTTCTATTTTCACATATTAGCAAGTCATACATTTTATCATATAATCTAACATATCTCTTTTCATTCCTATCTACCAAAAAACATTTTTTAGATCATGATACACCTTTGCTTATCTAGAGTGCATGGCATAGGATAAGCTATAAGTTTGATGCATTAATTCCTTCCATTCATTCATAGGAAGCCAAATTCTTCCTTATTGTTACACTATCCTATTTTCATCAATGGTCAAATTGGACTATACTTCCTCAATTGCCCATTTCACCAATGTTACATAAGTCAAATCATTTTTCTGGGCATTTTTAATTCTTTCTAAGAGAACTGATTGGATTATCACATAAGCTAATACAACTTCCTATTCTATTAATGACATTTATGTTGCCTTACCTATAGATTTCTTGCTAAGGGCATTCACTACTACATTAATCTTTCTAGAATGAGATAAAATTGATTAATTATAGTATTTAACAACTTTTATCCATCTACTTTAGCTCAAATTAAAATCTTTCTACTTAAAGATGTATTCCGAGTTTTTATGATCCATATAGATTTTAGTGGTTTCTCCATATAGGCGATGCCTCTAGATTTTCAAAGTAAAGATCACTACTATCATTTCCAAGTCATGAGTGGGATATTTCTACTCATGTTTCTTCAATTTTGAGAAATATAAGCTATCACTTTCTTATATTGCATTAGAAGACACTTAAGCGTAATTTTAAACACATCATCACAAACTCTTTAGTGCTTAAGGGTAGTGCTAACATTAGTGCAATTATCAAACATGATTTTAATTTCTGGAAGTGATTCTCACATGCATCTAATAATTCAAATTTAACTCATTTTTGCATCTCTTATCAATAGTGTGGAAATCTTGGAAAAATCTTTAATGAACATCTAATAATGTTTAGCTAACCCAAGGAAACTACAAATTTTAGTAATTAGTGTTGGCCTTGGCCAATTCTTTACTACTTTTGCCTTTTAAAAGCTTACCTAACTCCTTTTTTTTATACCATATGGCTAAGGAACTTGACACTACTCATCCAAAATTTAGATTTGGAGAATTTTGTATACAATTGATAGTTTTGTAAGGTTTACAAGACCACTTAAAGATGTTAAACATGTTCTTTCTTGCATTTCAAGTAAACCAAGATATCATCTATGAAGATAATGATAACTTTATCTAAATATAGCTTGAACATATGATTCATCAAGTTTATTAAAGTAGATAGAACATTAGTGAATCCAAAAGACATTACTAAGAACTAAAGATTGCTATATTAAGTCTTAAAGGTTGTTTTCGAGGTATCTTCCATGTAAGTTTTCAATTGGCAATAGCTTATGGGTAAATTAATCTTGGAATAATAATTTACTCCTTAAAGTTAATGGAAAAGGTCATCAATGGAAGGAAAAGGATACTTTTTCTTGATGATGACTTTATTAAGCTGAGGATAATCAATATATAACCCACATTAACCCATTATTTTTCTTCACAAAGAGAATTAGAGCTCCCCAACTAGATGAGCTTAGATGAATGAAGTCTTTATCTATCAGTTCCTACAATTACTCTTTTAACTCTTGTAATTCTATCGGGGTCATCAAGTATGAAGGTATGCAAAAAGGTTCTATGCCAAATAGCAAATTAATATGAAATTTCATCTTGTAATCTAATGGCGATTTAGGAAATTCCTCTAAAAACACATTAAGCAATTTTCTCACTCTTAGAATATTACTAACATTAACAGTAGATTAATTCAAATTTTGCACTAAAGCAAGACATGCAATGCCTCCCTTTTTGATAAGTTTTTAAGCTTTAATGCTTGAAATAATGCCAATAGGTTTGACAACTCGTCTCCTTTAAACTCAATGGATAAAGAACCCTCTATGGAAAAGGTGATAGATTTGTCAAAATAATTAACACACACAATACTTGGATAGTCAATCCATCCTTAAGATCACATTATAATCTCCTATTTCAAGTAAAACTAAGTCTACTAGCATTACATACTCATAAATCTTTCTAAGGTAAGCTTTTAATTTATGGGCAGCTAAGAGGGATTTCCCTACCAATATCATTACAATTAAAGGCACATCTATTTATTTGGTGTGTTTATCTAAGGTAGCAATAAATATTTTTACTACTAATGAATGAGTAGCTTTCAAATCAAATAAAACTTTAGCAAATTAGTTTTCAATGGCAATGGTATCTATTATAATTACATTAGAGGCAAGAGCCTTTGGGTGAATGAGGGCATAAACTTGGTCTTAACTTCTATTTTCCTTTCTCCTTTAGCTTGTAGCATTAACACATCTTGAAAATGCTAGTCAATTTCTTCGATGTGGAACACATGGAAGATTTTTGGCATTCCATTAAGACACGGAGTAACTCATGGCTTAAATTGAAATATTATTAGGGCAATTTCTAGTTTTATGCATAACTCTTCCATACTTGAAACATTTTCCCCCCCAAAATGATTACAAGGACCATTATAATGGAAATGACATTGTGAGCATCAAAGTTTTCTGCTACCTTGCATCTAAGGTTGGTTTTGTTAGCTTGGAGAAAGGATGGAATAGGTCTTTTATCCCAAAAAACCCTTTCCTAAGGAGAATCCGCTACATATGCCATGATAAGATGTTAGCTTTATAGTGAACTTGCTTCTACCATACTTAGATGTTATTTAAGGAGGCATCATAATTGTACTTGACTTAGCCCTTGGATTAGCTTCTTTTTTTACTTCTCTTTTATGGTTATCTTTTTCTTTTCTCTTAGATTCTTAACTCAAGCCTTAATGCTTGTTCCACTACCTCTTGATAAGTAGTGTTTTGATTAACATGAATCTTATCATAGTAGTAATCTCACATGCCTTACATGAACCTTTTTACCTTATCCTTTCCAATGGAAATTAAGTAAGATGCATATCTCAATAGTTGAAGGGAGTAGGTATCATACTTGGCATTTGAGAGGCCTTCTTGCTTCAAGTTTTCAAATTCTTATGGTCCTTTTGAAGTATACTTAGAAGTAAGAAGTGATTAATTAACAACTCTTGGAAAGTTAGCCAAGTTAGAGGCTTTAAATGTGGATTTTGGCTTGTTATAGCATCTGTGAACTAATAATAGGCCATATTATCTAATTTGTATAGTACTTAGTTAGTTAGTAAAGGCATGGAGCTTTGCAACATGTTACCCAGTTGTGCAATGAAATTTAAGAATTGGGGATGATTTATCACTAGGTTAAGACTAAAATATCTTAGTGGATTTAGTCAAAGGAATTTATGTACAATTTTGAACCTATTTTTAATTCACTTTATAGGTGGGGTTTGTTTTCCCTCCTATTTTCTTTCTTAATCATAACTTTTTTCAAATTAACTCAAATTACCAAAATGCTTATCTTAGTCCTTTAATGTATTTCACTATAGTTGCTGGATTAACTTAGTCTAGAACATTTTGCAAGAAAGGTGCAATCCAAGGTAGGAACTATTAATCTTTTCCTTCACTAGCCTCTCATCTACCATTATAAGCTTATGAGCCTCTAAATTATTGTTCATACTTAAGGCAATTTGCTCATGGTTAACATCTCGTATTAACTATTTTCGAATTCATAAAGCATCCCAATGAATTAAACTATTAATAAACAATCTATCAAGCCTTTTATAAAATAACTTATCATATGCCAGCCCCACCATCTTTATGAGTGGTATATTAAGGTTCATAAAAATAGTACTGGTAGTATTTAATCTTGGGTGCACATATACTACTGGTACAATTTCAATCAACACCTATCATAGTAGCATACTAATATAACTTAAAAGTCTTATCCCACTAGGAACCTAAATTATGTTTTGATGCCTCCTTTGTATCAATCCTAACCCAATTGTGATCTATGTGGAACTTACTTTTTGATTTTCACCCATCTTAACAATTATATTCCTAATTAACTAGCGAATATATAATATTGGAAAGGAAAAGATAATTAAGGAAGAAATGCATTTCATTCATTGTTAACAATAAAGTTTACAAAAGATTAGGAAATTAGATTTGTATATAGTCCTCTCATAATGAAAATAAACTAGTCTAATTAACTCATAAGAAATTTAGTTTGTATATTTCCTTGACTTAATGCTTATAAATAGAATAAAGCCTAAAATAGAGTATTTAACAAAATTGTGATATCTTTTTTGTATCAATCCTAACCCAATTATGATTTGTGTGGAACTTACTTTTTGATTTCCACCCACCTTAACAATCATAATCCTAATAAACTAGCAAATATATAATATTGGAAAGGAGAAGATAATTAAGGAAGAAATGCATTTCATTCATTGTTAACAATAAAGTTTACAAAAGATGAGGAAATTAGATTTATTAATAGTCCTTTCATAATGAAAATAAGATAGTCTAATTAACTTATAAGGAATTTAGTTTGTATATTTCCTTTACTTAATGCTTATAAATAGAATAAGGCCTGAAATAGAGTATTTAACAAAAAATCTAGTGTTATTAAAAACTAAACTAGGAAGTGTGCCTACATTCTTACTTTGTTAAGGGATGGTGTAGGTTCAACCTATGTATCTACAAAATAAATTATAGATAAGTGAGTTTAAGGCTTATTAAGCAAAAATTTCACATAAATAAATATTACAAGAAATTAATCTTACCTATCGAATCATCCTTCCTTCGATGAAATTCATCATATAATTAATCTCTTTATTAGTTCAACTTAGAGTAACCTTATGAAGCTAAACCAAATCCATGACATCATATTTATATTATACAAAAGTACTTAACAATAATTAGATTTTAACCCATATCATAATGCATAGTAATGGGTGATAAATAAATTTATTCATTCACCTTATGACACTTAGTTAGCCTTACACCATTCATAAACTTTCAATTTATGTCCCTCTAAGGTTAACATTATACCTTTTATAAATGTATTATTGAGAATTAGTAATCTAATGTTCATATCATCTCCCCTACCACATTTCTTATATCACAATGCACATAGCTTTCATTTCCGATATTATGGCATAAGTTATATTCATCATATTAGCTAAACAATATTTTGTCTTAATGCACAATCACATAATATATATCCCATTGCATAAATAACACCATAAGTTTGTTCACATCATGCTTCATATGATATAATAGTTCAATTTCTCAGTTCATAGTCGTTAACAGATGTATTTATCTCATAAATATCATATGCCACCTTATTTTAGTGTTTAAGAATCATTTATCCCACATTAAACCTTTAGAAATCATGTTAAAATAGGGTCTTTTGGGTATAGTCAACTATAGGAGCTTGGAGAATAATTTTATATTTGACAGTCAACTATATAGTAAATTATTAAAGTCCAAGAATGAATTTGGGGCTCAATAATTAACTATATAGTTGAATACTGGACTCTAGAAAGCATCTTGGAGGTCCATAATCAAATATTATGCCTTTAAGAAAAAAATTTTGAAAATAGAAGAATTTAAACAAAGTAAATGAAGAAAAATAGTAGCTATAATTAATTAAACCTTAAGTTATGGGATAAATATAAAAAAAGGAAAGGAAATAGAAATATAAAGAAATCAAAAGTTGAAGGCAAGTTGAGAATAAATAGGTAAGTGTAGAAAATTTTTTATTATATAACTAAAATGCCCTTGAGCCTTATAAGGCTCAAGTTTTGCCCCTTCCCTCATATTTTTCCCATTTTCACAACCCTAACCAAATTTTTCTTCCTCTTCTTTTTCCTAAATAACCCTTCAATAGGCTAAGTTCCTTTTGTAACTAAGGTAAGAACTTACAAATCATTATTAATCTTGAGTTATTTTCCTCTATTAGTAGTGGGAAGAAGTTCATTTTAAGCTTAAAAGGAGAATGAAAACCCTAACCAATAATTCTTGAATTTTTTTATGATTTGGACGAAAGAGTAGTGGATTCAACCTTTCTAACCTTCATTTAAGTAAGGTCAGTGAAAATTTTAGCTCACTTTTTTATTGTAAAAGAGTTTAGAATTTTCTAGAAAATTTTGTAAATTCTTGCATCTTAAAGAATCTTAAGTTTAATAATGTATAAAGCAAAATTTAATGACATGAATGACTTAAATAAAGTTCCTTTAGGAAGTATTGAGAATTTGGTAAGTGTAAAATAAGGAATGGTTAAATTGAAAAAGGTAAAAATCCTTTATGAATAGTAGTTTCATGATAGAAGTTCTACAGAAACTTAGCAAAACTATTAATCATTAGGCATTAAATGTTTGATCGTTGCACTAGGTCTTTGTCAAGATCCTCTTCTATTAGTAAATGGTTGACCGTTGGGGTCCAAATGGTCAATCATCACTCCCTTGTTCTTAATAGTAAAGCAATTTGGTTACTTTGAATGATATGGAATCATGGTAAGGATAACCCTAATAATTTAAGATGTGATGTTAAGCAAATGATTTGTTAAGAATGATTTAAATAACTATCATGAACCATACTACAAACTTTTAATAAGTGAAAAAAGGGATTATTATAATACCCCTATCTATTTAGTTTTATAAATATGACCTATGATAAATTGAGTCATGATTTGACATTAAGTTAGAATATGACCATATAATAAGGCATAAGGATAATTATAAATGAAATTAATAAACTTATAGAAATTTATGCTAGGGCATATTAACTATTTAAAATTTGGATTTAGGAATGACTTGTAGGGGGTATAAGATTAATTTAGGAGGAATAAGGATGAGCTTATAGAGGATATGCAATTAACTTGAGAGGTATGAGGATAAGCTTATGGAAGGTATAATACTAACCAGGAGTTGTAAGGAGGTTTATTCCTTTCTTATGATGATGTTATACTCAATATTCATAGTTCTTATGATTAATGTATTGTTTAATACTTGTGCAAAACTTGAATGTATAAGACTTTATTCAATTATACTAAAAACCTTTAAGGGACAAGATAGTCTTGGTGTTAAAAAACACCAAGAGTGGTCATGATAGCTTTATGTTAGGTGTTAACTTAAATCTTAACTTGTTAATATGGCCAAGTATAATTCTAATTGTAAAATGTATTTTAAATGTTAAATTTCAATTGTGTTAGCATATTCATTCATCAAGCCTTAAACTTACTTAATTTGTATTCTACTTTATAGATTTTGTCAAGAATGGTTCACCACCATTCAACAATCCCCCCTTTTAAAATCAAATGGTATGATTAAGGTGGCAAGCATCAATATTGAGAAGTGATGCAAGGGCTGCATCTCTATAATAAGGGATGAAATAGTATAGACATGTTGAAAAATAAAGGAAATGACCTCTTTTAAGTTGTAATAATTACTTTCATTTTTTTAAGAATGTCATAAGTAACCTTAACAAATTATAATTTAATTGTGTGAACAAACTACTCTACAAAATGGCTAATAGAGATTAGGTATAGGGATTCATGCTTTTCATAATTAAGAATAGAATATGACATTAACTATCAACCTCTAGAAAGTAACTTAAGGCCAAATAATCTACTATGTAATCAATTATACCCTTATAGAATGCATTTTTTGGGCCATAATCAACTACCACCTAGGAAATTATGGAAATTTCAAATTTTTCAGTATTCTTCTACCCCAAAACTCATATTTAATGCAACCACGAACCAAATAATCATCATGAATTCATAAATATGCATCAACCATATGCCATTAATGTCATTTGTATTATTAAATCAATTTATTTCTATCAATCAATAAAAAATTAAGCATTTATACTTATATAACTATAAAAAAAAACTAAAATATGCAAATTAACTTAGATTTCTTGAAATCCAACAAGAAATGGTGAAGTATCCATTCATTTTGTTTGGAAGAGAATGATAGGACATTAGATTTAAGGTTTCCTAACTTTAATCACACCAAAAATCAAAAGATCCTTATGTTAAGAATCTAAGTGCCTATTGAAACTAAAACTCATCAAATTTCTTTAAACTAAAAGGAACTTTGATTGTACGAAGAATTTATGGAAGATTGATGGTTTCTTGCCTTAGATTGATGAAGAAGTAAATAGGATTTATGTGTGAAAGATAAGGAGTTACAAAAATAAGGGGAAATGAAAGCAAAGGCCATAAAAATGAAGAATAATGCCCAAAGGGCATTTATGAAATTGTTTCCTAAATCTCTTCCATATTCATGTACTTATATACTTACTTATAATAACTTAAAATTATATACTTTATAGTTATATTAAACTTTCTTCATCCATTTCTTATAAAATTCATATTTCCATGTTTATTAAAATATTAACTTTATTTTGGTCTAGAATTCATATGCACAAAATTCCCAATTTAAACAAAACATACCAATTATTTCAATTATTCCTTTCACAGAATAAATTTTAAATTACTTAAAAAAGGTATAATAAAGTTTCTATTTGAAGTTTCTCAATAAGTAAGTTCCCTTATATACTTCAAGCAAAGTATTTAAAATTGTTTAATTAATACTAAAGAATTAACATTTTTTACGTATTAATTTCCTGGATCTTTTTTTATTTGACTTTAAACTTCCTAAGAAGTATTTTTCAAAATAACTAATATGCCATTCAAATTTGTAATACAAGAAATTAGAAATATTAATGAATATTAATGGTTTCTAATTCTTTTATTTTTTTGAGACCATGGTTTTAATCTTTTTTTCTATAATAATCATTTCTAAACTTGTAATTTCTTATTTTTAATTTATTATAAAAAATTTACTAAACATCTATTTTGATTCTTATATGATGAAGTTTTTATCAATTTTATTCTTTCCTACAAGTTAATATCAATTTGGTCTTTAAAGATTAACTTATTCTCAAATTTTAGTTCCTCTATCATCAAAGCTAGGTCAATATTTGACAACTACATGAGAGTTAATGGTGCCAACTTAGATTAGTTGTTAAACATTTTCATCCCCTGATGATGAAGGGACTAAATTTTAATATAAAATTATTTTCAAAAATCAAATTGATAATAGCTTTTGGTAAGGGATGAGGATCAAAATGGGTATTTAGTCTAAACTTTAGTAGAATTAAAAATTTTAAATATTGTAGAATTGAAAAGCCATAATTTTTTTTTACTATACTAATCCATTAATTAGCACCTAAAGGGAAATATTTTTAGTCCTACGGAAGTACTAGATTTTTAGTACTACTTTCACTTATATTTTAACAATTAGGATAATTATATCTTAAAATTTAATAACATTCAACCATCACATCAAAACATTATATTTGTTAAAATGCAAGTAGAGCTAGTACTAAAATTTCAGTACTAATATAGAATTGAAAATATTTCTCACCTAAAAATCATGGCATCACTCATCCTTTATACTATAATAAAATGGAATTACGTAAGGGTAATCATGGAAAGTGAATCATGATTTCCAAGTTTACCTAACTTTCACTCTAGAATAAGAAAAAAATTTTAATGCTATATTAGCATTGAAAACTTACTACTACTTCTATATAAATATTGTCAAATGTATTATTTTTCTAACTTAGCAATTTAATTTTCTCAAAAATAGTTTATTTCCTACTAAAAATAGATGATTTTCTATTAAATCAAATTGTTGAATTAGGAAAATAATATACTCAATAACATTTATATGAAAGTAACACTTAATTTTTAATGCTAATGTAGTAATATAATTTTTTTCCCAAAATAGGAGTGAAAATTTTTAAGTGGACATACTCTTATTTTACATCATTTCCATTTCCACTAGGATTACCAAATGAGTGAAAAAAATTTTAGTATCCAATTGCCATTCCTTTATTTTCAATCCAAACAAACATAACCTAAAAGAAATTAGTAGTATAAATAAAAACTGAGGATGATAATTTCTTATGAAGTAACACTGTTATAGTTTGAAAAATCTTTATATTCAGATTATAAATTTATTGAGTTTTCTTTTTTCTTAAAGTAGCAATGAACTATTTTATTATTGTTGTCCTGTTTATATAATAGCACAAATTAAATGATGCCAAAAAATTTAGAGAGAGATTTCATTGCTCCCTTTTAAGGTAAATATCAAGCCATTAACTTCTTTCTAGTTTTATAATTATACTTTCAAGTTGACTAATGATTATATGAATTGTTAACTACTAATTTTTTACATTTTTTATCATTATATATTTATGATCAAATAATGATTTCCATTCTATACAAATGATACAATGCTCCTAATCTAAGATCAAATTAAAAGTGTTAAATTAGTGAGATGGATTTGGATTAGGACTTGATTAAAAGTGCTAAAAGGGTGAGTTTGTTAGATTTGGATTAGGTTACTAATAAATGAATTGTTAATGATCTATTTATCCATTTACGACTCAATTAAATCTTTGCATGGATTATGTATTAGCCCATGACCTATATATAGAGGGGTTAAATCTAATCCATCTAAGTAACTAAATGGGAAAATTAAAATTTATGCATTTTTGTGCTTTATCTTACTAAATGATTTTATATTGAACATGGCTACAAAATATAAGTTGAAATACTTGGACTTATTATGTTCATTTAAGTCCAACTTATATAACTTAGTACAAAAACATGGATAAATAAATAGAAGCTCATCAAGTATTTATAAAAATTTTATGCTATCACACTTCCTAAAGCTAAACTTAAAAATCCTCAGAAGTCATATTTCCCCACTTGAGAAAATACATTACTATAAACTCCTATTTTTTTGTTTTGAAATATGATAAAACTTGGAAGTCAAGTAATTTCTTTTTGGACAAAACTTAGGTAAAGATCCTTTAATATTTATCATAAGGTTCTCAAATCATATTATGACATGTATGTAATTATTTTATTTAATTATTATTAATACTTATAATTTCATAATTATAATAATTATCAATGTGCATATTATTTTCTTGAAATAGAGCAATTAACATACATGTTGTGATTTGATTAGAAAACTTTATGAAAAATATCTAAGAAACTTTAAGTTTTATCCTTTTTTTTATCCAAAACTCTTGGCTATAGTTTTTATATTCAATATTTTATAAGCTTGCTTACTTAGCTAAAACAGCTTCTTTAAACATCTTTAGCCACTAGTATAATATAAAATGAAAAGAACAAATGGAATTAAATATTCTTTTCCAACATGCATTCTATTGTTATATTATTAAATAATGGATTTTTTTTCTTGAGTGGACATATTAGGAGTCAATCCTTGGTGGAAAGATTTCTAGAAGATATTGTTACTATTTATTTGGCTCTTGACTAAAGCAAATAACATGGCTCTCATACATAGTGAAATAGCAAGCAATTTGCTACTTTAGGTTGAATTTAAGAGTAGCAAAAAAGAATGGTTCAATAAGATCTCTAATGGTACAAGCAACCTTAATGTAACAAGTTAAAGCATGTAAGTAACACTCCTGTGGTTCTTAAAAAAAAAATCCACATACAATCTCAATATTATTACAATTTCTCAAAAGGTTTGATTCCTTCTATAAAAATCCATTGTGATATTCATAAGCTTATAATCCAATAGAGAAGAGCCTCAAACTTCTGGAATTAACCATGGGTCTAAGCTTTTATTGATGAAAAGTAAAAGAGAAATAAGAAGAAAGAGAGTGAAACTATTTGCTGAATCTGTGTAAAAGTCTGAAGAGTCTAATGAGTTCTCCCTATTTATTTAATCTAATTAAGCTAAAACCTTACTAGACTTGGATTATATCTCTCTTAGGATTATAATAATATGGCCTTCTTAATTTTTAGAAGCCCAAACTTATTTTTAACAGGATAATTAACTCCAATAGTTACATTAGTGAATTCCCATAAGTTTAACTTCCAACTAATGTAAGAATAATAAAACAAGGTAATTTGCATAATCCATAAACATTAAAGTTGTAAACCTATGTCTTATGAAAATTTTAGCTAGTTTTAGGTTAATCAAACATCTATAGCTTTAGATATGGCCTAAATATAGAGGTGAACTCAACTAGGATAATAATATAACTTCAACTTCTCAGCCACATATGAATTTTAAAATGTTTGAATTGAGCTTGGGCCAAAATATAAAAATTGTAATTCTCTCTCTAAGCTTTCCAACAATATAAAGATTACTTTAATTTGACAAATAGAACTCAAGATATAGTTGAAAAATAGGAATAATATCAAAATCTAGCATTAACTAAATAAATTTAGAATATTATAAAATTAACAACAAATTATAAAATAAGGCCAATTCTATGAAACATTAGTATATAAACATACACAGTCAAACTAAAATATGTACATATGAGTAGAGATAAGTGAACATTTATTAAACTAACTATTCATTGATGTTTGGGAAGAGCCAATCATAGTCTTCACAAAAGTCTTTAGTCAATGGACTATAAGAGGTTATGTCTATGGTAGAATTAGACTTATAAGTAGAATCATCTACAAAAACTGTTGGAATATTAGTAAGTAGATCGACAAGAACAATAGCTAAACTAAGTGCTATCATTGGTGGTGCAATAACTAGGTTTACAATTAGTAGAGGATCATACACCTCAATAGGTAGAGTTGGAATAAATTTTGGAATCATATAGATAACAGTAGTATCTAAAGGTGTAATTAACTTTAAAGGTAAATACTAGTTGATAACTTTTATAAAGACATTTACTACCTATGCATCTAGAGATGGTGTAGCAAGTATAGCCATTACTGCTAAACCTTTTTTATAGAAAGGGTACCATATAATGCTCTGTTGAACTCAAATATGGGTGGAAATGTACACGATGCAAGTTTTACTATAATATGTGAGGACTAACTCACAACATCTTTATAAGCAATAATGTGAAAATGGAATTTTATTCTAAATGCACTAAATCTTATAATGTAATCTTACCCCCAAACATCAATGACCTTAACTAGCATTGTACTTATATACTTGAAAAGATATCCACAGGTAGAATGAGTAACAAATTAGTTAATAAGATAGGTAACTCTCTTATTTTGTAATCAATTTTAATCAAGTAAATCTATCATACATAAAACATATATTTAACACATTCTTACTAGTAATTCTCTATAATGTAAAAGCAAATATTGTAAGCAATAGTACTAGGGCATAATATACATAGAGCACTTTAATTGGAATAACATTAATCAATAATAATACCATATATTCTAATTTTATGTATTATAATTGGCAAGGAAGGCATGCAAGTTCCTTCTTATGACTCCTTGTCAAACTTATCCCATGTGTATTTCCATCTTATCCCTTAAAAGTCAACTTTATACTACACGTCCTTTTGTGTAACTTAAAAGTTAGTACACTAGGCTAATCCCTAAAACTCTCCACAAGGTTTCATATCACATAAACATTTCATATGTCACATATGGCATTCAAGCTTATAATGTTAGATACAACATAATATCCCATATTCAATATATGGCCACAATTTCACACTAGCCTATTTCATATATAATAAGGTAAGGTCAGAATATCAATCCATTGTCAAAATAGACATATACATTTACATAGTAATAATATAATTCATATTCTAGCAAAGTGTATTCACAATTACTTTGTCACTTTTTTTGTGATTATAAAAGAATTACTAAACCTTGTCACTTTGCAAGTGACATAACAAACTTTTTTTTTTACCAATCACTAAAGTTTTTACAAAAAAATCATCATCATAGAGCTTTTATCACAAATATTCTTGCATATAAACATATTAGTGCACATATAGATCAAGGATAACTCATTCATTAATCATATAGTAGGCTTATGGTAGCTTGTTGAGCAATATCCTTTTTTTTCTCAAAGAATGCTTTCAAGGCAATTACTCTGCGTAATTATGAGTCATTAACCATTCATAGCTTCAATATTAATATTAATATAACATACAATTTTTATAAAAAAAGAAACCAAATATCTATTGCAGGAACATTTTAAGCTTCATAATTTTCGAATTTAAGCACATTTAGACTTAGATTTTATACACAACCTTAGCAATCATGAGAACAATAATTTTTAACATACAAACCAAGTTTTTCATGACACAAAATAATAGTATAAATACTATGGAGAAACAGTTACATAAACATCCTAAAAACTTAAATTTTAAATAACACTTCTCTATTGAACTCTATAGAGCACACTAATTTTGTAAATTCCTTTAAAAATATCAAACTTTATTAAAATTTCACAAAAAATATAGACCTAATTTTTTTTGCATCTAAAGTTCATTTTCAAACTTATAGTTTTCTCAAAATAAGTTAAACAATTT
This sequence comes from Sindora glabra, assembly GCA_020226215.1. Lineage (NCBI taxonomy): Eukaryota > Viridiplantae > Streptophyta > Magnoliopsida > Fabales > Fabaceae > Sindora > Sindora glabra. The sequence goes on along the minus strand of CM035232.1, from coordinate 69,223,264 downwards.
ATTCTTTCACCTAATGTTTAAAATAATTTGAAAGAAGCACACTTTTATTGGAAATTACATTTAAATTATCAAAATTTATTAAAATTTTGTAAAAATTTCTAGATCACATTTTCATATATAAATGTCATTTTTCAATCATTTTTACACTTTCAACACGTCACATAGTTTATCTATAACTTAGGTTAGGAAAACAACTTGAAAAAAAAAGCAGGTTTAGATTCAAAATTCCATTTTATACTTCAAAAATATCCAAAATTTTCTAGAAAATTCAAGCAACACTTTTCACATTTAAAATATCATTTTTAACTCATATTTATGTTAAAAATAAGTTATTAAATTCCCTAAACAATTGTTTAGCAAAATAGTTTTGTATGAGATAAAATAATGTCATAGAACAAAATTTTTCTGCATTTATCCTATAGAAAACCATGGCTCTTATAACCATTTTCAAATAGTTTTTACTTCAAAATTCTTAGTAAAAACATGTATTAATGTTTTGAACACATTTTAGAATATGAAAGAAAATAATATTTTTCCTTACTTCCCTTAAGTTACCTAAAAGCTTACAAAAATGTTTTTGAAGGGAATTTGGTTCAAAAAATTTTATGTAATAATTATATAATATTTGTAATAATTCCAAAATTAGTATAGATAGGTTTTAGCATAAAAACACATCCTTGTTCCCTTAAGGAATCTATAAACTTTTGTTAGGCTTTTTCCGAAAATTAATTTTAAACTTTTATGAAAATAATTTTCTAATTACTTAAGTAATATATATTATATATTCCACAAATTTATTTTACAAAACATTTACTTTTTAATCACTTTCTTGTCCCTTATTATTCAAGAAAAAATCAAATCGAATACTTATTTTCCAAAAATTACTTAAAAATTATTTTTCAAAATCAAAATTTTTACAAAACATTTTCTTTCTTTCCAAGAAAACACTTAATTTTTAATGAAACTCATAAGTTCATCAACAACAACCAATAAATGTGAAAATATAAAGATAACTACTAATCCACCATGACTAAATCATGGCCTCAGCATGGTAAATCATAGACATCGCAAAACAAATATATATTTCACAAATAATATTTTTTTAGAGAAAAACTTAAAAGAAAAGTAGCAAGTCTCTACTTTTTAAGAAATTAGGAAATCAAAAGATTGGTGGACAAGCAAATTGACATACTAGCAAAGTCTTTATTCTTTAGTTAATATCTAAAATACAATATTAAAATGACATAGAATTATTAGAAAACCCAAGAAAAGATTAGAAGAAGATAAATGAAATTTCTTAAAGTTTAAGAAATTGTACTTCACCCTCGATGAACTCTAGAGCTAAAATTCTGATAAATCTCTAACAAAAGCTCGAAGAGCATTTCTTTCTCTTTCAAAGATGATGAAAGACATTGAGAAAACCTAACTCTATTTCCTCATACACTCCCTAACATGTGTCATAAGTTGGTGTAGGATGAAGATTCATAATCCTAACCCTTGTATGTGTAATATATTGTGATAAAATATGTATACATATATTTATGCTAACTTTCTTTTTTTTCTCTCTCGTTCTCTCTTCCCTTTCTCTTGGTGTCATCCACACTTGCAAAAATGCAAGAAATTCTTCACCTTTTATACTTGAAAAAGCCAAAGAATATTCTATAAAAATTTAATTATTCGTCCTTATCTTAAAGTTAGTAATCAAGCAAGTAAATCATCAAATTTTCCTAAAATACTTAACTAATTATAGTAAAGCCATAAGCATAATCTTTTACTCTCTAACAGCCTTGTGGTTATGGACTATATAGGCCAAAATTAGGCCATTTTATTTTTTAATTACCATAATTAATTATCAAAAATGCTTCATTTACTTGATTAACTTGAGTTTTCTTTCTAATAGATCATGCAAGCCTAATTTCTATGTCTTTCTTAGCCATTGGGCATGGACCCCAATTGGTTTATTAGGTAAATTTTGTTGCTCAAGTTTCCTTTTCAATTTTATGCTTTTTGCATAATTTTCAAAGTAATTTAATTAATAACCCTAATTTAATTAGAAATTCTATCAACCTTGAATACTATATTATTTATAAAATTACCCTAAATATTCCAAAATAATATTTCATATTTTTAACACTAAAATTAAATTCTTAATTTTCATAATTTCCAAAAAATTCTTTTAATTTCTAAAAATACTTTTTTCATATAATTCCAGTTATCCTTTCATCTATTATTGTTAGCAAAACTTTTTAATATTAGAACTACATAATTTTGCTATCCAACCACTTTCTAACATTATCTAACTTAACTCTATTTATTTTTTACTATTGAATTTTTTACGAGTATGATAATTCTTCCCTTTTTTAAGAAAATCTATCCTTAAATTTTCACTAAACCAAGTAAAGTTTTCAAAATTATCAACAACCTATGGAAAACCTTTTACAATTCCAAATTATCATATCATATCTTCTAAGAATTTCATTCCATAATTCCAAGTATTTACATTCCAAATTATTTTAGACTTATTAGATCATTTCTAAATCACCTTAACCAAGGTATTTAAATCTCATTCCCATGTCTCATTTCTTTATGTTAATACAATAGATGAAATTAGAATATTGCTATAGCTATCATTAATACTACCTCTATTAATTAAAACTCCAGTGCTAAGGACTACTATTAGCACTGATTTCTTTAGTAATTTTCCTTTAATACTCCTTCTCAAACCATAATTCTTTTCATTTCTTATAGAAAACCTTTATCCATTTTAACTTTTGTCCAAGCTAATATTGATTCCTTTCTTTCTTTTTTTCTTATATTACACTATTATCTACTATTTTTCCTTATTACAAACTTAGCTTGCACCTTCATGCTTTTGCTTGCTACTCTAATTAATTTTCTACTATCTATTTCACTCTTCTTGCAACTTTATTATGTTACTTGAGAAGTTTCTTCCTACAACGATTTATTATTAGATTACCATTCTGGTGACTCCCAAATTTTAGAGATATCTTATAAACAAATCATAGACTAACTTAAAATATACTTATTCATATTTTCATAATCTAATAATAGACCAATATAAGACTTCTTATTCTTTCTAATTTCTAATTTCTATTTTTAAAGACATTTTGAATTGCCTGAATTCATCTTGTTTTATCTTTATACCAAATAAACTAATTTAAACAAGATTAAGATATACTTAGTAATTTTGATGACCCTATCAAGATTGTAGTGTGATGCCAATTTGGTGCATTCAATTAGAGTTCATCTATTTAAAGTTTCCATGTTAAACCAATTCCAAATTCCATCATCTAACAATTGTTCTAACCACTAGTGTACTACCAGTTCCAGTCTATAAAATTGCAATTTACCTATACTATGCTTTAGTCATTCCATAATTTATCTAGACTATGTTCTAATAATTCCATAGTTGTACTTAGACCATGCTTTGATACTACCTCTATTATAACCTAATTTTTTAACATTGTGATTGGCATAAAAATATTAATTGAACATCATTGCAAGCCTTTTTAGACTAACCATTCCTTTTAAAACTAATCATTTAAAAAAATACATAATGCAAAAATAAAAGATTGAAAATTAAGCTAAAAGTTTTTTTTATTACATTAAGATTAGTCATGCACAATTAATGAAGTATAATTTTTCAAATACTAAAATTCCTTTTCTTTCTTTTTCTTCCATTTCCACATAAATTCAATTTCTCAAATCTTTATTTATAGAAATCATTTCAAAATTTCAAAGTCTAAAAAATGCAAAAACATAAGTATTTGACTCTTTTATGTCAAAAATAGTAAGTTAGATTAATAGATAGAATTTGTTTTCTAAGTTCAAAGATTTAAGGAAATTCTTTTTCTTTCTTTTTAAAGGGAATCTTGAATTAAGAAACATAATAATTTCATTTAGAGATGAAATTCAAGCCAAATGAAAGTAGATTTTCTTTGAAATCAAAATTATAGATAAAATAGAAGGAAATAGACTTAAACAGATTTTCAAACTTTTTAGAATTTTATTTTCTTGAAAATTCCTTAAAAACTAAAAAAAGATATTTTAGAATATTTTTTTAAAAAAAACTTAACCAAAAACCTTTCAAGAGTTTAATTAGCATAAAACCAAATTAATAAGACTAAAAAAATTCTTAAAAAACTAGTAAAATATTTTAATATGACTTATATAAAATTCATTTATGGAAAATATGTATTTACCTTTGGTAAGGAAAATTTGTTCTATTGGTACCACAGAATATTTTAAAATCCTTGTTTGTGTTTCACCTTAGCTTGTAAAATAGATGTAATAAAAAAATTAGACATGTAGTAATAAATATCATATACATCATCATATCTAAAAGTTTATACATAAATTGTCTCAAAGGAGAGAGTGATGTGAAACATCAATATATAAACGTACTTGATGAGACTAAAATATATACATATAAACAAAATGAGTTAGTGGGTCCAGTAAGTAAAGATAAATGAACTTTAATTAAACTAACTGTTCACTGATAGCTTGGAAAAGCAAATCACAATCTCCATATAGTCTCTAGATAGAGGCTATAAGAGGATGTGCCAATGCTAGAATCAAACTCATGAGTAAAATCATCTATAGGAATTACTAGAGGATCAATAAGTGGATTAAGTGCTATTATTATTGGTGGAATAGCTAGGTCTAGAATTGGTGGAGGATCATGCACCTCAATAGATGGAGCTAGAATATACTCTAAAATTTAGAGATAATAGTGGGATATGGGGGTGTAATTAACTCTAAAGGTAAATATTGGTTAACAAGTTCTATAGAGATGTCTACCTCTCATGCATGCATCCAAAAATGGTGTAATAAGTATGGCCCTTGCTGCTAATCCTTTCCTATAGAAGGGGTACCATATAATGCTCTGTCCAAGTCAAATGTAAGTGGAAGTGTGTGGGGCATGTAATGTCCTAAATTTTTTTAATTCTATTATTTGAATTTCTAAATTCTGAGGTTGTAGAAATGAACAGCATGATTGAATTAGCTTAGTGGGTGAATTTTAAGTTGAAAGGAATTGAGTGTAAGGGTAAACGAAATTTTGAAGGAAAAAGGGATAGTAGGAAAAGAATTGATTTTCATAAACAATATAAATGATCAGAGGAGGTTAGAAAATCCTAAAAGGGAAAATTGTCTAAGTCTGACAGTGTAAGAAATTTTAAACAGACAGAAACCCTATGGACTAAATTGTAAAAGTGCAAAATCGGTGTGGTTAAAGTGGAAATAATCAAGAATTTAGGATCTAATATGAATAACCAAGATTTTGGGGTGTAATATGTGATTTATTTAATGTGGCCAATAGACACATGACAAATGTCCTTGTTAGAAGAAAATGGACAAGTGTCCTTATTTGAAGAAATGGCAAGAATAGCCTTACTATTGGTGAAAAAGGACTAAATTACCCTTGGAATTGTCAAAAATGGCAAGAATACCCTTGAAGCTTCATGAAAAGTCTTTTTCCTTCTCCTTTCTTCTCAAAAGCTGTGGAAGACTCCATTAAAGCACCAAAAACGTGCAGGAGAGAGAGAGGAAGAGAGAGAAAGTTTTTGTTGGCTTTTTCACCCAAAAATAGTGAGAATTAGGCTTGGGGTAGAAGGGAAAGTTGCTCTTCTCATCAAGCTCTATCTATTGGTGTGTTTAGATTTAAGAAAGCTCAAGTTTGATTAAGTTTGGTGAGCTCTAAGTGAGGATTTTCAAGTTGCAGCAAGAGGTAAAATTGTTCTCCTCTAAAAGCTCTTTATTGTGCTCTTTTTGGTTTTCTTGAAATCTTGATGTTGGTGTGGTCAAAGGTGGTTGACCATGGAGTTTTGGATGATTTGAACATGTTTAATGGTGTTTTAGATGTTGTTATGTTGATCTATGGCTTTGGTTTGGTGTAAAAATAGCAAGAAACCATGATGTACACAGTCTAGGATTTTAGAGGCATAATGGTGCATGTGTGGATTTGGCATGATTTATTTGGAATTTGGTTAAATTGATAAAATTAGGATAATTCTTATGAGTTATGAAGCCTATGGAAGATGAAATTTTGAGTTATGAAAGTGTGTATGAAACTTCCCTTTTGAGAAGCCAAGGGGAGAAGGAGGTTTAGCCATGTAAATTGTGTTTTGGAAGATCAGTAATGTACACGGGGTAGAACATGGCCCATGTTGTACCCGTGTTCTTCTACGAAGGCAGATCAGTAATGTACATGGGGTAGAGCACGGCCCATGTTGTACCCCATGTTCTGAACACGGGGTAGAACACGGCCCATGTTCACTCCCGTGTTCTTTGTCAAGTGAACATTTTGGCTTTAATTCTTCACGTTTTGCATGGTTTTACTTCCGAATCCTTTTCTAATGTTCATATGTTTCATTTCAAGGCCTAAAAACAAGATATAGAGCATCTAAGTATGCATTTATTTAAGTGGAGGAAGTAAAGAATACATGAGGTTTAAGGAAAATGATGATGTTCTAATAAGAACTACGATGTGTATTTATGTAGACTAAGGAGTGACAAGCCGAAAGGCAAAGGGAATTATAAAGAAGTTTTTAAGTGAGGGTGAAAGAAATATCACTATTGGAAGCTTATAAAAGGTAGCTAGCTTTATCCTTAAGCTCTGTTTTCTATTTACATGATTTTCTGTATATTTTGCCATTGTATGAAATGTGTATGAAATAGCTGTGTGCGCAACCGGGAAGACAGTGAAATGCTGTATATGAGGCCTATGGCCTGAGTGTTCCCCGGGATGATAATGCAATTGCTGTGCACAGTACCTATGGCCTTTAGAGTTCCCCGAGAAGACAGTGAAATGCTGTATATGAGGCCTATGGCCTTTAGAGTACCTCGGGAAGATAGTGAAATTGCTGTATATGAGGCCTAGGTACGATTATCTGTGATGACCATCTAGATATCTATATAAGTCCTTGAATGGGCTTGATGATTGCTATGTGTGATGCACGTTTCTTACAACGGTATGGAATGAGATGATAAATGATTAATTGATTTTGAAATATATGTTTTATTTTCTTAAGGATCTGGAATGGCTTGATATGTTTTTATGGTAATAGCTAGCTACTAGGAAACTCTGTTTCTTATGTTTTCGTATTATTACTAACCATTCCAGGTGATGCTTCTAAAGGCCCTCTTGGTAAAGGAGAGTAAATTTTTGAAGTTGTATATTAAAAATGTTTGTATAGTTGGTAATATTGTAAGTGATGGATGTATATTTTTGTAAATTAAACTTTTGTATAATTACATGACCCTTGCCTATATCGTATGAGATACAGAAATTTGAGGTATTGTGAGCTAGTCTAAAGTAGAAGGCAAATTAGTATGCGATAATTATCTATTTAATGAGGATTAAGGTGTTAATAAGTAAGGGAGTTTACAGGGCACAAGTCTTACTACTTTAAAATATGAAGATTAACTAATAATGTCTCTATCAATGATAATGTAGAAATGGAACTCCACTTTAAATATACCATATCTTGTAATGTACTCTCACCATTAAACATTAGTAACCTCGACTGCATCATACATATATACTTAAAAAGAAATTTATAGGTAAAATGAGTAATGAATTACTTAGTGAGGTAAGTATCTCACTAATTTTCTTATCAATTTTAATTAAGAAAATCTATCATACACAAAACATATATTTAACACATTCTTACCAATAATTTCCTACATTCTAAAAGTAGATAGGTTTGTAAGTAGAAGTACTAAAGCAAAATATACAAAGAGCATATTAATTAAAATAACATCATTTAATAATAATAGTCTCATATATTCTAATTTTATGTACTATAATTAGTAAAGAAGGCTTACAGGTTCCTCTTTTTAATTCCTAGTTAACTTTATCCCACATCTATCTTAACTTTATCCTTCTAAGCTTAACCTTATCCTATATTTTCTTCCATGTGACTCAAAAGTCAAGGCACTAGGCTAATCCTTAAAACTTTCCATAAGATCGTATATCACATAAACTTATTACACGTCTAACATGGTATTCAAGCCTATAAATGTCAAATATGACATAATACCTTATATGGGGCATATAGTCACAATTTTACATGGGGCTCTCAGTAGTTTATTTCACAAATAATAGAGTAAAGTTAGAATGCTAATCCATTGCCAAAACAAATATATACATTTCACATAGTAACAATATAATCATAATCTAGCATAGTGTATTTACAATTACCTCATTTCTTCACAAGTGACCATAATAAACTTTCTGATTACCAGTTGCTAAAGTTCTTACAAAAGCTCATCGTCATGGAGCTTTTATCATAAATATTCTTACATATAAACACATTAGTGCACATATGAATCAAGGATAACTCATTCATAAATGTTTAAGCAAACCTATGGTAACCTATTAAGCTATACCCATTTTTTTCTAGAATGCCTTTAAGGTAATTAGTGTATATAATTATGAGTCATTAATCATCCATAGCTTTAATCCTAAGATTGATATATCATACAATTTTTTTAGTAAAAAAATCAATGATCTATCACTTAAACACATTAAGTTCCATAATTTCATGTCACAAAATAGCATTATAAAATTTGCAGGGAAATCATTACATAAACATCCTAAAAACTTAAATTTATGATCATACTTCTCAATTAAGCTTTATCAAGTATAATTATTTTGTAAATTCCTTTAAAAATATTAAGCTTTATTAAAATTTAAGAAAAAACTCCAAACATGAGTTTTTACATCTAAATTTCATTTTCAAACTTTAGTTTGCTTAAAACAAGTGAAACAAGTTACATTTCACTTGATTATCAAAATAATTTGAAAAAAGCACATTTTTCTTGGAAAATTCCATTTAAAATGTCAAACTCTGTTAAAAATTTATAAAAATTTTGAGATCACATTTTAAGATATAAAATTTCACTTTTCAACCATTTTTGCACTTTAGACATGTCACATAATTTATGTATAACCAAATTATCAAAAAAGTTTGAAATGAAGTATGTTTGGCTCGAAAATACCATTTTATATTTTAAAAAAATTTAATTTTTCAGAAAATTCTAGAATTTTTTTCACATTTAAAATATCACTTTTTAACGTATTTTTAAGTTAAAAACAAATTACAAAAATCCTACAGGCAAATTCTTATCAAAATAGTTTTGTAAAAGGTAAAATAATGTCATGAAATAGAATTTTCCTGCATTTATCCCATAAAAGATAATGGTTCCCATGGCCATTTTCAAATGATTTTTACTTCAAAACTCTTTGTTAAATCATGTATTAATGTCTTGAACATAGTTTAGAACATGATGTAACAAGTTTTTGTAAATGAAAATAACATTTTCCTTTGCTTCCCTTGAAAAACCCGAAAGTTTACAAAAATGTCTTCAAATGGAATTTGGTTCATAAACTTTGATTTAACAATCATATAATATTTGTAATAATTCCAAAATTAGTATATAGACGGTTTTAGCATAAAAACATGACCTTTTCCCTTACGGAACTTGAAAATTTTTGTTGGTTGTTTTCCAAAAATCAATTTCAAACCTTTTATAAAAATAATTTTCCAATTGTTTAAGTAATATATATTGTATCTTCTACAATATTATTTTACAAAATATTTACTCTTTGAACACTTTCTTATTCTTTTTTTATTAAAAAATAATTGATATTTAGTTTTCAAAAATTAACCCAAAAATCATTTTTCAAAATTGAAGGTTTTACAAAACATTTTCTTGCTTTCAAAGAAAGATACTTAACTTTCCATGAAACTCATGGGTTCATCAACCATAACTAGTAAAAGTGAAAGTGAAAGTGAAAGCCTACAGAAAACTATTAATCCACCATGACTAAGTTATGGCTTTAGCACAACAAACCATAGACATCATAAAACAAATATAAATTTTTCCTATAATAATTTTTTAAAAGAAAAATTTTAAAGAAAAGTAGTGGATCTTTACTTAGAAAATAGAAAATTGAAAGATCAGTAAACCAGCAAATTGACAAACTAGTAAAATCTCTACTCTTTAGTTAGTATCCAAAATACAACATCAAATGACATTAAACTAGTAGAAAACTCAAGAAGAGAGTAGAAGAAGATAAATGAAACTTTCTAGAGTTTATAGAGTTGTATGTCATCCTGGATGAACTCTAGAATTGAAATTCTAATAAATCTCTAATAGAAGCTCAAAGAGCCTCTCTTCTTCTTTTGAATATGTTGAAAGATATCAAGAAAATCTAGCTCTTCTTCCTTCACACACTCCTTAACATGTATCATAAGATAGTGTAAGATAATGATTCGTGATCCTAACCCTTGTATGTATAGTATACTATGATAAGATGAGTGTGTGTGGGCACACATGCACGTATGTTAACTCTATCTTTTTTTTCTCTCTTTCTCTCTTCCCTCTTTGTTGGTGCCATCCCTTTCTTACATAAATGAAAGGATTCTTCACCTTTTATGCTTGAAAAAGATAAGGAATATTCTATGAAAATTTAATTATTCATCCTTATCTCAAACTTAGTGATCAAGAAAATAAATCATCAAATTCCTAAAAAACACTTAACTGATTGTAATAAAGCCATTAAGCATCATCTTTTGCCTTTCATTAGCCTCATGCTCATGCACCATGTAAGCCAAAATTAGGCCATTTTATTTTTTTAATTGCCATAATTAATTACCATGCTCTATTCACTTCATTAATTTACGATTTCTTTCTTATAGACCATGCAAGGCTAATTCCTTTTTTTTTCTTAGCCATTGGGCATGAACTCCACTTAGTTCATTAGCCCAACTTTGCTTCTCAATTTTCCTTCATTCCAACTTTGCTCTTTTTACATAACTTTTAAATTAATTTAATTAATAACTCTAATTAATCCTAAATTCTATCAACCTTAAATCTTGTATAATTTATAAAATTACTCTAAATATTTCAAAAGAACATTTCATAATTTTTATCACCAAAATGGAATCCTTGATTCTCATAATTTCACTAGTTTCTAATTTTAATTTTTGGAAAATAGTTTTTTAAATAATTTCAACTATCCTTTGATTTATTATTTTTTATAAATCTTTTTAATATCAAAATAATATAATTTTACTATCTAATCACTTTCAAACAATGTCTAACTTAACTCTTTTTATTTCTAGCTATTGGGTTTTTTATAAGTATTACATTGGTGGGTTGGGCTATCTTAACTTGCTTAACTTGATTGAAGTCCCCTTACTATAAAGAGGATGATATATTTTATTCCTTAAGTTCAATCTAGAAATCCATTATTACATATTTGCCTTCTATCATCACCCCCTTTACATTGGTTAAAGTAAAAAATAGATGTCTATAATAGCATAGTGATATTTTTAAAAATATGAGCAACTTACCACATAGATTATAATAATAAACCTACGTTATAAAGCTTTATTTTCCATAAAGAGTTGCAAGGTCTAGCATAAGGAACCTTAGAATGATGGTTGTACATTAAATTGACATCCAATGGAACGTCAATAGATAATTAATATTTGTATTTACGATTTCATTAAAAACTATAAAGAATATTAGTGTTTTAAACATCAGTTGCACTTGAAAATTGATGTCTAAAGTTTATTTACAATTAATTAATATTTGTATTTATAGTATTACTGAAAGCTATAAAGATTATTTATATTTTAACAATTTGCTCATTTAAAATTTACTATAACATTCATGAGGTCAAATCTTATAACATTAATTTCTTAAATAATTGACATCTAAAAGGCATATCCACGAACTTAAAACATGGTTATGCATTAATAATTGATGAAGAATATTTTGTATTGCCTATAACTTACCCCTTAAAAAAGGAAATTTACTTTACCATATATTAGTTTAATTTATATTTGTGTGAAAGTTAAAACTTATTTAAATGTTATGGGTATGTCTAGGATGAGTTTTTGTGTAAGAAAAATGCAATTTTATGTTATGAGTAGGAGAAAATAAATTAAATAAAGGCTATGGTGTAATTACATTCAAATAAGTGTGTATGGCGGAGATTCAAGGCTATTTCTCCTATTATACCCCTTGACTTCTTTTTAAAACTACTATATTACCCTTCAAAATATCTCCTTCCTTATAACTTTTTTTATCTTAGAAACTTCTCCAATTTGCTTGGCTGCTGCTCCTCCTCTTTTTCTTCTTCTTCTTTATCTTCTCTTCCTTCTTCTCTTTCTTCTCATTTCAATTCAATAAGGAAGTTTAAGGCTTTATCTTCAATGAATCATCAATTTTCTTCTTCAAATAAGGTAATCCATCATAACTTCTAAGTTAATAATCATTAGTTATGAAGATTTGATTTAAAAGGGGAGAAACTAGGGATTTGAGAAGCTTGAGCTAAAATTGTTAATATTGTGTTCAATATGACAAGATGATCCTTCCTCTAACTCTTCCTCATCTTTTTCCTCAATTAATAAGCAAACAATTTACTTTAACTCCATTTGAAATCATTATTTATGAAAATTTCATGTTTTTATATTGAAATGCTAGAAACTAGGGATTTTGATGATGTTTACATTTAAAAGGTGAAAATGGTTTTAGGTAGGTGTTAGAGACTTGTATTTTTTATTTTATGAAGTTTGAATGGGATCTAAAGGTATTGGACAATTATTCTATGTGAAAAAAGGGTATTTTTGGAAGGTAATTATGCAAAACCTTGGCTAGTGGTTAACCATTGCAACTATTAGTCAACCAATAGCTTACAAAAAATTCAATTTGTGCACTTTTAATATGCAATGGTGGACTATTGTGAACCTTGGTTGACCAATGCCCCTTGTTTTAGCAGCATTGTTCAACAACTCCACATATTGGTCAACCAATATACCTCAGCATATAGGTTAATAATGTATATGTACTAAACATAGAATTGCTTAAGTAATGCATATTTTTACATTGAAATTAAAGTGTAAACATATGTGTGAGGTTGATATGCCTTGAAGTAAGCAAGCAATTATTTTAAATATTATTTTCATGTATTATCTATGTAAATTCCCTTTATATATGTACATAGGTCATATACTTATATTGTTATCTTTAGTATGTTAAGTATAGGACTACATAATTATAATTATTTGCTAGTAACTTAACTATTGTGATGTTTCACATAGTCTTTTATGAATATTGCTAATTATTTCTTTGAAATTATATAATGGAAATATATAGCATTATCATTCTTATTGAATTAAGTCATGTTTGTTCATGTGGTTTGTGATTACTATTGAACAAATGGCTTATGTCCATGCATGAAAGGTGTGGAATTATTGTTTGATATTATTGTTATAATAGGATAGGATTGATATCATTGCTTGTTTATATTAATGCTACTTATGATGTGAATAGTAAAATTATATGATATGAAAATTCCATTGGGCATGCTTGATGAAATGAGATAGAGTGATGATAAAGATATAATTAGTACCAATTTCCAAGAAAAGGTTTATAAAAGGATAAGACAGGATAATTGGAAAGAATAAGGATGTAAAGGTTTATGAGAGAATAAGGTAGCATAACTAAGAGGAACAAGGTGGAATACATATTTCTTTAATATTATGAATAAATAATTATGAATACATATTTGCTATTATAAATGGACAACTACCCTCTTTTAATTATCATAATTATATTTATGGTACTCTCTTAATCTTGAGTAGTTTATAGATAAAGAGGGTATAATGATACCTATAATTATTTATATAATTACATTTATTTTGTTAAGTAAGCTGTTTACTTAGTAAGTCATAAACTTATTTTTTTTAAAATATTTTTTTTTAGATTCAACTACTGAAGCTCCTCTTCTACTTGTAAATTTAGAGTAATAAATATCTTTCTTATCTTAGTAGGTAATCATAATTGTAGAGGATTTATATATAGAGATATTAGGGCCTTGTACAATGATGTATATACAAATGTTATATACAAAGTTTCGATTATCTCTAGAAAGTAGGATTACTTATTAGAATATATGTAATGATACCAAGTATAGGATTAGTATAGGTTGGTGGAAACTAGAAAATGGTTTTATATAGGTCATTGTCTGATTAGGTCATGACAAATTACCTTTATAGTTTTCTTTCTTTTTCATTCTATTTTTTATTTGGATAACATAAAAGAATAATACATTATTGATATTACTCAATCATTAATTGCTAAATTGTAGTGGTTACTTCTGGGATGTTATCCTTTCTCAGTTATAATTTGCATCAAGTTACCATTTTGAAATAAACAAAGATAACTTTATCTTTTTTATGTATTGTTAACTCAATAAAATGAATTTGAGAATCACAATAGTATCAAAGAGAAAGTATTTTTATGATAGTTCATTAATAATGGTTATAAGGATAAAAATGGTTGTAATGGATATGAAAAAAAGGAAACATGTTTCTTCTCTCTGCTATAAAGACAATCACCATCATTTTTCTTTTAAATCGTAAGATCAAATAATAAGCATCAAAACTCCTATCTCTATAACTATATTTTTGCCCTTTACCAAGTTACTATTTTATTACATCATCAAAACAGCTATTGTTCACTTCATCAATGAATATGCAAGTTCTATAATAAGTATTCAAAGTGGTCATGATTATGAACATTATGTTTTTATAAGTGTCAATGGCAAAATACTTATTCTTCAAGATAAAAATGCATAGCATTGATGGATATATTGATAATATAGTATTTTTGTTAGAAAAATGTCAAGATGCATAAATTGTATTTTTTTTATTAAAAAAATAGCTAAACAACATTAATTATTTATTAAAATCAATGTGATTTGGCGAAATTAGAGCAAATATAACATCAATTTTTTTTTATCATAACCAACATCTAAAGGCACATAAATGGAGATTTAATATGTAAAAAAATATTAAGTAGCATGTAATAAATATTTATCAATATATTAGTGATAGCATTTACAAGGTGTGTTGTATTAGGAGATGAAAACATATATTATAAAGACTAAGTAGTTGCTAGGAACATGTATCAGGAAACCATAAAAAATTATGATGCTTCAGGGTATATCAATAGCTAAGCTTTATCAATTAAAACATATGTAATACATTAGTTTCAATTAACAACTAACATCTAAATCTCTATATAATGCCTATAAATTTCATTTGTGCTCTTCGTTTGAAACATCTACTTGATGTTTTATCAATCATGTGCAAATTGATGAGAAATTGTAATAAAAAAAAGTAATATAACCATTCTTGCACTACAAGATTTGATCTTTTGAGTTCATTATAAAATTAGTTATATTGCTTCTTCTTATTAAAATTTATTATTAGTTTGTAGCCATAACACCATTTGAAGTTATCTTTGTTATTTATGTTTTATCTTAACAAGCACAATTAGTGAGAAAAATGTAAAGATGAGAAAGCTGATAAAAAATTATAATAAGAAGAAGTAATATGATTATTTTTGCATAACAAGGCTTGGGTTTATTGTAAAAATGATTATATTGCTTCTTCTTACTATAATTTATTATTAGTTTCCATATATATATCCTCCAACTTAGAAGCATTCAAGTTATATAAAAGAAATTACAGGAAGAAGTATCCTATTTTATGCCCATTTGTACAATAATTTTTTAAGTAAAAATTTATAGTTTATAGTTTCTAATCATTTATTAATTTCTTATTAACCTTAATTAAAACTTTTTGTTCACTATAAATTATGGATTCCCACTTTTTTGTTGAACAAATTATTATTAGATTATTTAATCTATTGCAAAAAAAAAAAATTACTGCTACCAAGTTGTAAAGTTATAAAATTTTTACTTGAAATATAATAGAAAAACAAAAGATTTTGCTTTATGAAGTTAATATTTATTTAATAATCGATATTTAAAATTCTATATTTGAATGACATTGTTCTATTATACATGTTGGTTTTTTCATACTAACTGACATGTAAAATTAAAATACTGCAAAAAGTAAGGTATAAAATAAAAATAAAAAGAGTAAAATTATCATATTATTTACAAGTTTCATTACAAAGCTCTTTTAATCCTAAAATGATTCTATCTCTAATGAGATATGCTTTCCTTTCAACCTTAAAATGATTTTCTTTAATTTTATATTTGTGTTCACTAATTATTTTGTAAGATGGAGCATCATTAACCTATGGCTAAATATGCAAAATTTAACACTTAGTAAAAAAGTATAAAATATACATATAAGGATTTGCCTTACATTTTATGTTTGTTCTTGTAATTTAGTTTCTAAGTTGCATTTTGATCATGGAAATTGATATTATTTTACTTTTCTACACTAGTTAAAAAATTGATGTAGAATTATTTAATATATAATGATGCTCCAATAAACATCAGGTAAAAACTGACGTTAAATTTGTTAAATAATTGATATTAAAAGTTATTTTTGTAATAGTGATCTTAGATATAAGGGACTAAATTATATGAAATGTTGGTCACAAAAAAGATTATGTTGACTTATTAATATTCTCACTACTTGGATGGTATACCACTCATGTGATACTAAAATAAAATTTTAGAATTACTACTAACGTAATAAGAACATATAAGATTGCACACAAAAAGTGAGTTAAATATTGAAGTCATCATGTAATTAAGAATTTTTAGTTAAATTTGAACTCTTAATTAGGATAAGTTAAATATGATTGGGTTTTATTAAGTAATAGCATAATATAATTGATTTATACTTAAATAACATTAGTTATGGGCTAATTACTAACCAGAATCATAATTGGGCATGATCAATAATTAAAACCTAAATATCTCTTCTTTAAAGGTAATTCTAGTCAGATATTGCAATTGATCAAGTTGAGTGAATTTATTCTGAAATATGAATACTCTAGCTCCTGTATTTGAAATAGTGTTTATGGTTGAATAAGATTGATTGCGACAAAAAATTAGAAAAACTTGTCGTTAGTATTGCATTGAATTGAGAGCTATCCCATCCAATTCGATCGGGATCTTCGATTATTTGTATGAATACTATAGAGGCGCTGCTCTTTAGATTGTGCATTCGTGATTTGTCATTTTGATCACGCATTGGTGGTGAATTTTGCTCATGCATTCGTAATTCCTTTTTCGATATTGTATTCGTAATCCATTTGAAGAAGAAACCTGTACTTGTAAGTTTGACCATAACCAAAATTATTATTTCAAATTTATTCACACTATGAAAGTATAATTCTATCACCTACTCTATGATCTGAAAGATACTTATCAGGCTTAATAAAATTTTAAAATTTTCCTCTGCTAATTGGAAACCAAACTCTCATCAATTTCCATTTCTTTCCTTTTTAAGCCAATTCCTCCTCCTTCTTTGTGACGCAGCTTCCAAGGATGGTGCGACTGCCAATTCTGACGTGGCCTAATTGGGTAGTCAAAACTTCGGCCAGCTGTCTTGGAACATTTGAATTTTGAACATGGTGACCGATTTCCAGTTTTCTATGTGGCTCCATCGAAACGTCTTCCCGCCCTTCAATTCTCTGTTCGGGTTAGTCTTTTTCCTTTTATGCTTGACCAAGTCCCATTCGCTCTGAGAATCTTCGAAGTTCTGTGCTTTATGATCTGGATCTTTTGGAGGGTGTTTGGAAAAAGCACAAGATTCCTTAGCGTGCGTCATCTTGCCAGATAGAAACTTTTTTGTTCACTCCTTCATACTGCACCACTTGTTTATGAGTATCAATCAAGATGGATCCTTTGAGAGGCTTTGTTGTTTCGATCCGCAGACAGAGATGTGCAAATCTTCCTTTTGTTTGGTTTGCAGTGATTGTGCCCACCGCCAACAGTTGACCCAGACCACTGTAGAATCTCGGGGTCGTAAAATTCTAGAGGTAAGAAGGGGAGCCGGGTCCAAATGACAGCGGACGCGCTCCTCTGTTTCCGGATTAAAGTTGGGTTACCATTTCCTAATCATGACATAGTGGCTCTAGAGAAACCACGATGCCTTGTCGAGAACCGATACCAAAGTATCTTGCTCGGAGAAACAAACAACAAATAAGCCCTTGCCAACGTCGATTAAAGCCCAATCGCCTTTGGCCTGGCAAACGTCAAGGATTTTTTTATGCAGCATTTCGTGATTGACCATCATTCGAGTCACTTTGATGATCATGGAGCATCTCCATGGCTCATGAATCCTCTTGCGTTCATCCTGCGAAATCTGGACCCGAGGGACCTCGTCCCCCACATTTGCTATCTTATCATCAGTGTTGTTCGACACAATTCCCTCCTCTCTTGCGTTAACCCTTGTCATAACATTCTCTGAAACTTTGACGTTCTCCTTGCTCTTTTCTTTGTCATCTTTATCTAGAGAAGAAAACTAACTGGACCATTTGCTTTTGATTCCTTGCACCACCGCTCTATACGATTTCTTAGGTAAGCTCACCCGATCTTCCCTTGAGACATTTCATCTCTTCTTAGTTTCTCTAGCCTCGAACTGTTCACCATAGAAATGCTTTGGGTAACTTATGAATGGATTTAGGGTCCGGTTGAGCCGGAAAGGGGAAGAGACGAATGATGAGGAATGGAGTGCATGGGGGGGGGGGGGAGGGAGTGAATATTCCATACTTATCCATTTTATTTGATTTAAATAAAAAATAGAATCAAGTTTCATTGACTTTATTAATAATTGATATATTAAAATATATTTTTATTATTAATTACGTTATTAAAAATAGAAATAAAATATTATTTGATTTAAATAAAAAATAGAATCAAGTTTCATTGATTTTATTAATAATTGATATATTAAAATATATTTTTATTATTAATTATGTTATTAAAAATAGAAATAAAATATTATTTGATTAATTAAGAATATTGAATTAGTTCTTAATAATAATTCTAAGCCTATTATTAGCATTTGTTTTATTATTTGTATAATTATTTATCATTTTAATATTGATAATTATTATTATTTTCTTTTCTAATTTCATATTTTTTATAATTTTTCATAATAACATTTATTATCATGTTGCTATTAATATTTAATATTATTATTTATTAATATTATTAATATTAATTCTTTTATATTAAATATAGATAAATGCTAACAATAGTTCTAAGATTGTTATTAAGCATTAGTTACTAATTTTCAATAATTTAAATTTATAAAATAAATGGAAACTTATTTAATATTTTATTTAAAATTTTAATAATATAATTAATGAAAGAGGAAGAGAAATATAAAAAAAGAGAGAAACATTAAGTGTCGTTAAAATCTTATATAAAATATTAAATAAGATTTCATTAATTTCATAAATTTAAATAACTATTGTTGACATTTGTTTTAAATATATTATAATTATTATATTACTTTATTATTTATTATTATTTTTATTAATATTAATATCAGTATTACATTATCGCCAGATGATAAACTCAAAATTATGAGAAACTCGGATTTATTGTGAAATTTAAAAAATCATCATTTAATTCCACTGAAGAAAAATAAGAAAAAAGATAACATTTTTTTAAGTCAAATCTATATAAATGAAAGGAAAATGATCAATTTCGCTTTCCTTTCTCAATTATTCAAACCAAACATTCAAAGGCTGGTGGAATGGATTCAGTCTGGCCACGTGACCTTGGATTACCATTTTGCCCAACAAAAGTCAGGTAAATAAGTAATCAGACAATGCACACAATGTCCAAGAGTTTAAATTCACATGTGCATAAAAATAAAACGAAAAGTCTTTGGACACATGTTTTGAAAATTTTATCTTTACATCTTAAATTTGATCTTAAATTTTTTATTTATATATTTAATTATTTAACCACTTGTTCAATTAAACTAAATAAATGAAACACCTCCGTTAAAATCTTGATGACATAATTTATACAATTCTTCATGATATAACAAACTAGACTTTTAAAATGGACTAATCCAATTTAATTGGATTAATTATTTTATATTAAATATAGATAAATGCTAACAACAAGTCTTGAGTTTCTGTTAAACATTAAGTAGTAATTCTCAACTATTTAAATTTATAAAATAAATGAAATTTTATTTAATATTTTACTTAAAATTTTAATAATATAATTAATGAGAAAAAAAGAAAGACATATAAAAGAAGAGAGATATTAACTGTCATTAAAATTTTAAACACAATATAAAATCAAATTCCATTAATTTCGTAAATATGAATAATTAGAAATTAGTAATTAATACTTAACAATGAATACTTGCATTGCTTTAAATGTATTATTATCTTTATTATTGTAATTCATTTTTTATTATTTATTATTAATGTTATTATTACTATTAATATTATTTTATTTTTATTATATATTAAAATTATCATTATTATTATTATTACCATTATTATTATTATCATCATCATAATCAGTAAAAATGATGAATCCAAAATCATGAAAAAAATTAAATTTTTATGAAAAATTGAAAAAATTATTATTATTTCCTATAAGATAATTCCACCGGAGGAAAAAAAAAGGAAAAAGTGTGTGTGTATATCTATATATATATATTAAACCAAAGAAAGGAAAATCAACGAATTTCCTTCTCCATTCTTCATTATTCGAACTAAACCATTCATTCCAAAGCTGGTGGAGTAGATTCAATCTGGTCATCTGACCGTGGTTTACCATTTTACCCAACAATAGTCAGGTAAATATATAATCAGACAATGCACTCAATGTATAAGAGTTTAAACTCACGGGTACATAAATATAAAATAAAACGTTTTTTTTTATTATTTGGTTTAAATAATATATAATATTATTTGAATTTTTTTTTAATATCTTAAATTGGATTTCAAGATATTACCTATGTACATGATTCAATTATTCATTCCATCAAATAAATAAATAAATAAATCATATGCCACTTTAAGATCATGATATTATAAGTTATACAATTCTTTGTTGCTAGGTATAACAAATTAGAGTTTTAAAATAGGCTAATCTAATTTAATTAGACTAATTTAATGTACAAGAATTATAAATTGAGCCGGTCTAAATATAGAATTTTTTCTACCAATTTAAGATTTAATTGAGTTATTACAATATTAATTCATATCTCATTTTTAAGGTGGTAATTGTTAGACGAATTTCATAATTATTATTATTATTATTACTACTCCTACTTCAACATTTAGCATTTACAATAAAGTGTAGGTGTAATTAAAGTTCCAAGAATTGAAATGGATGTTCTATGTCAATCATTGCTGATGCTTCCCCCATCATTTGTAACAAAACGCGAAATTGATAAATTTTGTATTTTATTAGTGTTTAAAATTTGGAAAGCTTAATTTTAATTTTAATACCTTTAAAAGTAAAATTCTAATTTGATTTTAAAATACAAATTAGATTATATTAGATTTAGTTTCTTTATTTTTATTTGTTTGCAAACAAAAAGGCTTCCGAGCCAAAAAGATTGATCGTTAGGGAAGCCATGGTTGAAGAACTGCACGACTCCCCAATCTTGAGCTGCTTTAATAACCTCATCTTTCAAGTCTATTTCTTTCAAGTCAATGGTTGGAATTAGAGGCCCTTCTATTTTCTTTTCTTCTTCAAAGGCATTTCCTATGTTGTTGTGCTCTTCTTTTGGCCTGACATACTCCTTTCGGATTGACTGAATCCCGTTGCTGGCCAAACTCTCAACTCTTGCAGCTGTCGTGGTCGCTATTTTAGTTTCTTTTGTTTTCTCCTCAGTTACTACCACTGCCTCTTAAAAATAACAACCTGACTTTGTATATTAATTTACCGCTTTGTTATAATCCTTTTTGTAAATGCCAAAATATTTTCACTACAAATGCCAATTTATTTTTCATTTTTTTTACATGACAAAATGGCATTTCCCCCCCTTACAATATACTCTAGTTTTTTCATAAAATAAAGCATTCCAAAATTCCACCTAAAACAACCGTTAACCATTAAATCCCCAATACAACCAGCAAGCAGCAAAAACCCACCTGAATTAGAGTTTTCAGCAGCACAAGTGCCTATGTAGCATGACTTCTGTGGAAACATCATCTTCACATACTCTCGTAACAATTTTTCGTTTCCTGGAATCTGTCTGAAAATTATAAACAAGCACATTCGTTTCCTCAGAGGAAGCGGCCCGGTAGAATATCTGAATTGGAGCAGATTTGGAGTAACCACGAAGAGCAAAATTGTAAAGAATTTGGAGTATGGTGCAAAATATCTGAATTATAAACATCGCTTTTCTTATAAAAGTAACGACGAGGAATAGATTTGGAGTATGACGCAGATATGGGATGCGCGTGAGGCGGTGGAGTAGACACGTAAGTAATTAATAAATTAATTGGTAGTTGAGAAATTATTAAATAATTAATAAATTAGTTAATAGTTGATAATTTATAATTAAAAATTAGTAAGTTAATTGATTGTACAAGAAGTGTTCTGTAAAATTAAGTAGTAAACTAATTAAAATCATAAAATAATATAAAATTATATGTTAATAGAAATGAATATATAATTAAAATTTTTTATTTATTTATAGATCAAATTATATTACCACAATTAATATGTTTAAAAATAAAAATATAATATTTAATATTTAATTAATTATATTTTATGAATTTATATGTTTATTTTCTTATAAAATTTTTATTTTATTATTTATAATAGAACTATAATTATTTAATTATATTTTATGATATTATATATTTATTTACATACATATTTTTATATATTTATAATTTAAAATTAAGATATAATTATATTAAAATTAAATTAATTTTATTTTATAAAAAATTAATATTTAAATTTATCTTAAAAAGCATATGTTTTAAATTAATAAAAAAATAAGTATAAATTTGAAAAAAAATTAAAGTATTAGGCTTCATTTTGTGCAACAAATAAGATAACTTATAACTTATTAACTTAGTTAATAAGATATAAGCTAATATATAGAGGTGTTTTTCATACTAACTTATAAGTTACCTAGAGTAGCTTATAAACTTTAATTTAATAAATTATCTAAAGTAACTCATAATTTATAAATTATTACTTTTTAAAATTCTTTTTAAATATATCATTATTCTTTTTATTAATTTACAACCATAAATTTTTAATATAAATTTAAATAATTTTTATAAAATATAATTAATTTAATTTTAATATAATTATATCCTAATTTTAAATTATAAATATATAAATATATATAAATAATATCATAATTATATTTTAAGTTATTATAATTTTATAATAAATAATAAAATAAAAATTATATAAGTAAATAAATATATAATTTTATAAAATATAATTAATTAAATATTAAAAATTATACTTTTATTTTAAACTTTTTAATTACATTAATATAATTTAATTTTTAGATAAATATAAATTATTTTTATTATATATCTATTTCTATTAATATATTATTTTATAATTTTATTTAATTTAATAATTAATTTTATGAAATACTTTAATTAACTCATAAATTATTAATTATTAGCTAACTTATTAATCATTTGCAAGAAACGGAACCTTAATAACTTACAAGTTATAAGTTATTTAAAATAATTTATTAAATAAGAACTTATTTTTTAAATAAGTTAATGTGTGAAATATTTCTAAAGAGTAACTTAGAATTTACTAATTTAATCAATAAAGTATAAGTTAATTAATTTATTATATAAAATGAAGACAAGTCACAAACAAGTTTGAGAGAACTTGATTTGTTGCCATGTAAGCTTCTCCGTTAGCAAATAAATGGGAGTTAAGAAATTTGACCTATTATAATATATATTTTAAAGGAATTAAAATAAAATTTTAATTTTAAGGAGGATTAATTGTAATCAATTGTAATTTTAAAGGGATCAAAACTGAAAAGATGCCAACTTGAAACGAAAATTCAACCATCCTATCCAGTAGTTGATTATTATTATTATTATTATTATTATTATTATTATTATTATTATTATTATAAAATGTAATCATATTTTTCAATTTTTAATTTATTATGCTGTAATATGAATAACTTACTATTCTAACTAATATATTATTTATCTAATTATGTTAATTATTTTATATATGTTTAATTATAATAATTATTTTACTAAATTTTAGGCTCTATGTTAATAATTTTTCCACATTTTTAATTTTAATAAATTTTTGTAATATATATTGATAATATTAAATATATATAATCAATAGTTTTATCATTTAAAGATGTTTAATATAATTTTTATATGTATATAAATTTAATATATTTATATGTAATTTTAAAATAATTATATTATAATATATATACATACATACACATATTATTCAATTAATCCACAATTATTTATTTTATATTATCATTATTATATTGACGAGCTACTTAACAAATTAATCCATTAATTAAAAAAAATCAGATTGAAATTCAATAATTTACTGGACTAATATTTATTAGTTTTAATTCTTTAATAAATTAAGTTATTGTTATCAATTTTCTTTTCACCAATCCAACTTATCAGGTCCAACTTATTACACTTGGCGGAGACACACGAATACATGTACAATACGCGCATCAAATAAGCCGCAAACCCCTTCCAAGGCTGTGGGTGGCACTAGAGACCCCGAGATAATTTGAAAATCATCAACTTGGTTATTAATAATGACCCAACCAACGCAATTCACAATAACATTAAAATATCAAAATATGCAATAAGTAAATATGACAAGAGAAAAACAAAAGGGGAAAGGAGAGAAATTGATTGTGAGAATATCTTTGGAGATTTCAATTTAAAAAAAAATTTGGAATGCTATATGGAAAATTATTTTATTTGGATAAACGATTTTAAAAATTTAAAAATATTAAATATTTTAAATGAGAATTTTGATGGCACAAAATAAAAACTTTAGAATTCCACCAAATCTGGCGAAATTACAAATCTCCACCCG
This sequence comes from Sindora glabra, assembly GCA_020226215.1. NCBI lineage: Eukaryota > Viridiplantae > Streptophyta > Magnoliopsida > Fabales > Fabaceae > Sindora > Sindora glabra. The sequence continues at coordinate 69,198,372 of CM035232.1, read as the reverse complement.
CTACTACTTCCGAGTTTCAACTTTCATTCTAAATTGTTATGTTTCAGGCTCTACTTTTTCTTTTGTCTCATCGTGCTTTTGTATCTGTATTATACGTAATCCTCCATTATTATTATTTTTTTATAATTATCCATACTTTTGCTTCAAGAAAATTGTATTTGAATGTTAAAATCAGTTTTTCTTTTATAAATTAGTCACTAGAATATTCAATATGAACTTATTTTAAAATTAAGTCAAGTTTAAAAAATTTAATAATGATATAAAAATAAAATATATTAATTTAAAAATAATTAGAATAATTTTTAAATAGATAAAATATTATAAAAATAAATAAAAATAACACCAAAAAGAAAGATTTAATAGGATTGCATTAATATTATTTCAATCACTTATTATTTTGTTAAAATAAATGATTAAAAATACTTTAATATAAATAAATATTATAGCCAAACAAATCAATTTTAAAATAAAGGGAATAAAAATGAAATTATTTGAAATGTTTGAATTTCAAATTCTTTAAATTTTACAAATACTCTGTCTAAACATAACTTAGAGGATGCATTGATAGAATTTTTGGAAGGAGAAAATTTAAGTAAAATTGTATAGGAGTTTATTATGAAGTTTTTAATTAATAATTATATTTACTGGATTATAATTATTAGTTATGAGTTAAAAAAGTAATATATATGTAAGATTATAATTAAAAATTTTACAATAAATACTTATATGATTTCACTTAAGTTTTTTGTTTGCCAAACTTCACATAAATTTTCTTTTTTTTTTTTAAGACCCTTGCTGTTGAGGATTTAGCTTGGTCTTGAAGTGAGAAATTGTCAAAAATAAGGAAAATCTTGAAAATAATAATTTTATAAATTTTAAGTTTATAAATATCTATATTCATGTATCCTTTAGATCTATATTATTTAAATTTATTATGTCCAAAAATCTAGATCGATTTCTTTAATTCCTTATTTATTATTCTTTTTAAATTTAAGAAAGATATAATTATAAAATTTTATATCTCTGAAATCCATTATATGTTCCAATACAAAAAATTTAAATTTATCTCCCACCTAAATTTATTCCCTCAATTTCTTTAAAAAAGTGAGCGATTCATGATCTTTAGCCCAAGTGAAAATGCGAGTCAAATGAAAACCACCGTCAGCGTTCCCGTGACTCCAGCAACTCCTATCTCGCCATTCACTTGCTCGTTGCTGACTCACCCTAGCGCCGACATCTCGCACCGGTGCTGTTGAATCCGAATTCCTGGGGTGAATTAAAGATTTGTTTAGCACGGTGGTAGAAATAGTTGATTATTAGAACAATTAATTATATATAATGGTGATGTATAAAATAATTATTTTTTAATATTAAATTACTAAAAGAGAATTAAAAAAGTAATAAGATACAGGTGATTAAAATAAAATTATTAATTTTTTAATCACTTTGATATCATTGTTTGTAAAAAAATTTATAATATATTATTTAACATATATTCTCAATTCAAATAAATAATCAATATTATTTAATTTATATATATATATATATATATTCTTATTTATTGAAATTATTTTTTCATAAATAATTAACTTTACTTTTTTATAATTAAAATAACATTTATATTTATTTTGATATTCACTAATTAAAAAATTATAGATAATTAAATTATAAAATATTAAAAATTATTAATAAATTTAAAATAAAAAATAAGCTAGTATGAGTATAAAATTTAAAATTAAGCCTCGTTTAACACACTGTATAAAGTACAATAATGTATTATAAACTATATAATCAGAACTTATACAATATTTGGGGATATTAAATGAATTGAATAACTTATCTAAAAGCATTTATGTCAAGTTTCACATATGATTATTCATTTTATATGAAGAAACTAAAGGTGAGATAATAATATTAAGATAAATTCTAAATTATCTGTGTCAAGTTCCATATAAGATTATTCATTTTCTAAGGGGAAAATAAAGAGTGATACAATAATATTAAGATAAATTTTAAATTATTAGAATTAAAAAATTCATTTTAAATCTTTCTCTCTTGCATCTATTGTACATATCTTTTTTATAAAATTAAATTAATTTTCTTGACATTTGCACTTATATTTTGATTTAATTTTTAAATTTTTATTTGATAATATTATAATATGTTTATGATATTTTTGAATATTGTATATTATTTTTTACTTTTTTTAAGACTTTGCATTTGTTAAATTTTTATATATCCTCACATACATATCAATGTATACACACAAATACATGTGCACATGTATATACAAGTGATGAAGTATTTTATATTATTTTATTATTATAGTATAAATCTTTATTTTATATATTTTATGATATTTTTTTTAAAAAAATGTTTTTGTTGAAGTATGTTTTATTCTAATTATGTAATTCAAATTCATTTGTAACAATTTTGTTAATTTTTTTAATCTACAAAGGTATTTTAATTAAATTAATTTTTTAACTCTATATATTTTTGTTCAAAATGACAACAAGAAAAGATAAAAATAATATTTTACAAATCTTTATCATATATAATAATAGATCAAATATTGTAAAGTATACTATTTTATATTATACAATACTACACACACATATAGTGTGTCAAGCAACACCTTATACTGTTAGGAGAAGGATAATAAAGATAAAAAAATATAAAAAAAAATTAAAAACAAGATTGATATGATTATAAAATTTAAAATTTTTTTTATGGTCAAAATTATAAAATTTTTAGTTGAAATTATTACTTATAATTAATTATTAAAAATAGAACTAAACATCTTTAGCAATATAATAATTAATTATTTAATTTATAGTAATTTTTTAATCCCTATACCAATTCCCAAAACAGCGCTAATTGTTTTCACTGCACTCTTCGAATGTAATATATAAGATTGAACGGACAAAACAAATTGAATTAACAGACCATTTGCCTTGTCTTATTTTCCTTGGATCTTTGCCCTCTATGATACGTTAAAGAAATAAAACCAGTTAGCATCACCCTCCCAAGTACAAGTACTAGCCAGAAAACAACTAAAATCAAGCATATTGAGATCCTACCTCTCGTTTTTTGCTCAAGAGACATTGTGTGTGTGTGTGTGTGTGTGTGTGTTGGAGATTTTACATGTCTTTCTTTGCTTCCTGATTTCAATTCTGGTGCGTCTAGTGGCTATTTTGACCCTTATTTAAAGAGGAAAAAAAAATCATTCACTCAATCAAAATATTATGATATCTTGTCAAAATATAAAAAGTACTAGAAATCTTAATAGTACAATTGCTAATTCCATATAAAAACTTCAAAGCTAAAATGGAAATTTTCATGCTGGAAGTTTGACTAATGCAATACAGCTATTAAAGATCAGTTGCAAGTTGTTTAAGTAGTGAAGTTTAGCTTTACAGAAAAAAAAAAGGCTGGTTTAAACAACAAATTCGAGGATAAAAAGAAGTCTATTTGATCAACTCAATCGAATTCAAAATCAGATTCAGAACTTCTTGCTTGCAAAAGGAAAGGAAAAAAACCGTTTGATTATTTAACTTCCAATATTTCGTTTCTACCATGGTTCTTGCAACTGCGGTTGCATTGAGATTAAAAAAATATAATTATGGATAAATGCAATTATTAAAAGATAGTATTGCCAAAAATTATGATTGCGAAGCCTATCACAATATCAATATCACGATTTATGAAGTGTAATTTGAAATCATACCTTCAACTGAACAAAGAATTTTTTTCTTGAATTTTTTTTGTTAAACTTACATAAAGGAAGACCTACCATGATTCAGAGCATAAACCATAAAATATCATCTCAGTCAGAGTGCTTCATTTTCTTTTATCAAGCTTCTGCTAATCTTTCTATAAATATCAGGTCTCGAAATTGTAGGTATTGTCTCAGATTTTCAAGAAGCTTTCCAGTAACTGGAGTTCTGGTGATGATGATCACCTGCAAGTAGTTATAGTATATTTTTCTTAGGAAAGTTTTTATACTTTTGATTTTTAGTAAATATAATTTACAAAACGGTTCTAGCTAGCTTGTCTCACTCTTGTTTAGAATCACTAAGTTGAAGTAAATATATCAGCAATAAACTTATAATGTGTTTTTTCACAAACGATATGCTTGAATTTACAGACATGTTTTGATTGCTGTGACATTATATGCATTCAATCGTATTTGGGTTCTTTATTTATCTTGCAACTGAGCTTAATCCAATCCTCTTTGTACCATACTAGATTTTTATAAATACCATTATCGGGCACTATGGCTTAAGGACCTACCTATTTACCTAGAGAACACATGAACCAGAGCAACTATCACATTCTACATTGAGTCCAATTTTATAGGGGGTTACATTCTTCTATTACCATCTCCCAAACTTTGACCGTTGAAGGTTTCTCCAAGCCTCGAATCTGGTCACTTTCTTCTGGGTATCCAAGGATCAAATTTTCATCAAGATTCATTGTTCTTTCATGTTTCTAAATTATGGCCACCCTCGTAGTTGTATTTGCTGTTACAATTAGCAAATTGTGCATAAATATAACAATTGCGGTGCAAAATTATAAAAAACTATGATTGCAAACTGTAGTTTAGAAACTTAGTTCTTCATGTTTGAAACGTGTTGTGACTCATTATCCTGGTATCAAAAGAAGGATTCGGAAATTCAACTTCTGCTGCAATGCATATGTAATATTTAGCACAAAGCAGTACTGAGAAGTATCGGTGGAAATAATAGTTTTGGAAAGATGAGTTTCCATAGGTGGAGCCGGTGGTTTGATCCATGAGAAATTATGATGTCTGATGTCTTCAATTTTTTAAAAGAAAATTTTAAATTGCCCCCCAAATTTAAAAGAATCCTTTTCATGCTCTTCAGCTGAAAAACATTTTAACTTCTGAGAGATTGAAATTGCAGCACATAACAAATGGCATCAAGTAAAATATTTAACATGAGGATTCTAAAGTCGCATGCATGCACACAACATGCATGTAAATGTAACAATAACAATTATCTGAAGAGTATGGTCCAATCGCCAGTCAAATTGATGAAGGATAGGTTTGAAAATTATAAACATTAACATCTCAAAACTGAAACCCAGTTATATTTGGTTGCTTACATCAATTTTGAAGGTTAGTCATATGGTGCTCTGCCCATCGCCCATCATCTAATTCTTGTTTTTGTCTCAGCTAATCGTAAACTAAAGTATAAATATTAAATATCATCCTGGGGTGAGTCGGCTTTTAATTATAATACTTTATAAGCGTTCTTCAACAATCATGGTAATAATATCATATATGAAGTTTTTGCAGTCCACAAATCTATATTAACTTTTCACTTTCTGCTGAGTCAGAACTTTGCCCATATTCGATTTTCTTGAATTTTATGTAGAACTGAAGTAATCTTTAATTATTTTTCATGGAAGAAATCAGATGCAAATATACATGATACACACTATTAATTGTATCAATTTGCAATAGCTTCCTATAATGTTTTTATCATGTTATTTTTTACCTTATTTAGAAACTATTCAAGCAATTTTGCTTTATGGAATTGTAAGATCCAAATGAGTTTCATTTTCACTTGACAGTCAACAAAATTGTCATACTCAATATTCAGGTTCAGTTTTATCTGCATAACGGTCTTCCTTCTGCACAAATATGACTCAGATTTGTCATTTGCAAAGCATTTCAATGCCGTAGAAAAATCTCAAACCAGAACCAGTCTTTAAAATTAGTAAAATTAATTGAAAACACAAATTATATAAAGAAAGATCCATTTAAATTGACCATTTATTAAACTGATTTCTTCAGTATCTCTTGCTCTATCTAACTGCCAATTTCAGACAAGCCAATGAGTATCAAGATGCCCTGTTTTTTTTTAATGTTTACAAGTCCCACCCACAACAATACTAGCAAAAAGCAATTTTAACACTAATTAATAACTTAAGGCTAATTACATTTTTAAGCAAACATTAAACCTTATTAAGACCAAGTCAACAAAGCCACAGAAACAAAAGATAGAAACAAAAAGACAACCTAAAAGAAAAATAGAACGAAGAAGTGGCCCTTCAACCTCACTTCTCAGTTTCTCTTTCGTTTCGCTTCTTTCTTTCTATTCTGCTTCGTTTCTTCGCTGGCTTCGTCTTTAAAGCCATACCCATTTCCTTGATAACCTAAAATGTTTCTCTATTCTCTCCTGACTGTTTCTCACTCCTCCCTTCCTCTGCCATTGCATCATTTAGCTCACTATTTTGTTTAATATCTGTCGTTTTCTCAGAAAACTCACCTTCCCTTAAATTTTTCTGCCATTGATTAGTTTTTTATTAAGTGGGTTATGTTTGTTATCATTGTTGTTATCACTTCCAGATTTTGTGCTAGAAAAATCTCTCGGTGTTTTTTGTGTTGTTTCTAGGGTACTGCGTTTTCTGCTATGACTTTGTAATTTTATGGAACTTCTAGTCTGCATCGTATATGTAGAGTTTCGCCTGCTATTGACAAGAGTGGGTTTGTTAGGATTTTGCTTAAATATTGATATATACTGATTAATTTGGATTTCCTTGGAATCGTTGTGAGAAATAATGCTATTTCAGCAGCAAAACCCTCCTGCGGTCTTCCATTCTCTGCAACAGCAAGTGCAATCCAAAGAGATGAATCCTGAAGATAATGCTAAAGCCTTCTCAATAAGGTACACATGCTCTTTGAAATTGATCCAAATCCATACGCTTCCTTGATTTATAGTAAGTTTTCAGTATATAATACTATTATTGCATGTTCTACATTCTTCGATTCGCTATTCTGAATTACACTTTCTTGCATTTTTTTGAGTTGTTATGCCTTTTGGGTTAGTTTATTCATATTATTTCTTGAAACATTTATGCATTGGATCATTATTCCACTTCTCGCTGCATTTTTGCTGATGAAATTTAACTTTTCTTTCTGAAATTTATTGAACTCACTATTAATTATATTCTGATTCAGGAAACCAGATGTTTATACTTTTACGCATGATTTGTTAACATAAAGGGAAAAAATTAGTGTTTTCTCACTAATTGGTATGTTCATCACAGACAATTTGCTCTTGCTTCCCGTCAGAAAGGTATCTTCAATAGCTGGCCATTTCCTGAGAAATATTTGCAGATCTGTTTAAATCATGGTGTTGAAGATGTGTTGCCTCCTCTTGAATTGCATACATCACCTAATGAATCTGTCAAAGGTTGTTCAAATTTGAATTGTTCTCAAGATGACAAGAATGTTGATTTCTGCAAAAACGAAGTGCTAGATATCATTGAACAGAAGCAAAATTTAGAAAATGAGTTTGATTTGTACTCGAATGAAGATGGCCCGCAAAAGCCAAGCAACCAGCACTGTCCCTTGTCTCATGAAGAGGGAAGTCACCGTAATTGCAATGTTTCTAGTAGGTTACCTACAGAAGCAGATACTTGTGCCATTCAAAGTTCAAGCTATGTTCATAGGAGCAATACTCAAATGAAGACTTCATCCAAGAAAACAAAGGATAGAAGAAGAAGGCGGAAAGGGAGGTGTAAGAAACGGTCAATGGTGGATGTTTTAGCTGTGGCAAAGCCTCGTTCTTCAGAGGATCTATATCGGGATAACTACTATGAACCTGCAACTGAACGATGTGATCAAATGGTGCCAGTGGTGAATAATTCTCAACCAGAGCCAAAGGATGAAGGTGTGCATAGAGAAGAAGTGAGTGGCTATCCTGAAGTAGCAAATGTTGATATGATGGAAAAAAGGAAATGGATTGTTAAGATCAAGCTCAATGGTTGTAGATCTGACCCATGAAACATGCATTTCTTTGGACAATGTCTCGAGGTACGTTTCTGACTTATATTTCTTCTTGTACCACAAATACTGATCCTTGATGGGATTCTTGTTGTTGGGTATTAAGTAATGCGCTTTCTTATTTGGATCTATCTATGTAAATTTACCAGCCTTAATTTTAATATCTTTATAATTTTTTGACAATTCAAGTGAACTATGTTTTCTTTTGTCCTCAGATGTGCGTAAAGAATTCTTTTCTTGTACTGCTTTCTTCTCCATTGATTTTAATTATGTTTTTGGAGGGAAACTTCGATAATAATATATATTCAGTTCTATATCTTGTCTTTCAAATTCACATATCTATATACAAGCTCGATTTCTTGGAAACTAAGGATGTGTTTGAATATATTTATATTTTTGTTATTTTCAAAAACTAATATCAAAAACTGTTTTTTTTTTTCCTTCCAAAAAACAATTTCTGAATTTAAGGAAAACAATGAATAGGGGTGGTCAATATTACAAATTAGAGAAGTTATCATTTAATTATCAAATTGACACCAAGAATTAAAAAAAAATTAAAAATTTTTATTTTTAAGTTACATATTTTAAGTTATAATTTTTTAAAAATAGATTATGATAACAATTATCAAACAGAAACTTTTGTTTTTAATAACAGAAAAACAAGAAACTATTTTTAAAATCGGTAAGCAAATAGAACATAAAACTTTCTATAAAATCTGTTTTGTGCATGATTTAACTTCAATTATTGTGGGCAAACTTTTGGCATTTAAGTCTGACGAAGTACTGCTGGTGTACATATATACATACATCAATATATGAACCTTAATCTTGTAATATATACACATCTTTGTGTTTGTGCTTGCTGCGCCTAATAAATCGTTTAACAGCGTTCTATATCCTTAAAATTGGTTTCTAGTATCATAAAACTTTTTCTCGTTTCCTGCATGCGTTGAACTCCAGCTTTGCTGTTCGAAATTATTGAATTGAAAAAGAAATGTAAACATAGAATGATATGAAAATTAAGTCGAGATATATTCCAACTTGGACTTATAAATAGGAAATGTGTCAAACAAATTCCTCCCTATGTGATATTGGCAGGTAATAGTTAACATCACTATATATATGATAGTCTACTAGAAGTATACAACATGTTTCAGTTGCTATTATAAATTTGCAAGGTATATGAATTTTATGAGATTAACATTGTTTTCGGTCGAAATTTGTAATTCCTTTCAAGAATAAAACTAAATCAAATGTTTTCTGTGAATGCTGAAACAATACAGTATTTGAAGAAACACAATAACTAATGCATGATGACTTGTATGGCAGGGAGAAATTCGAACATCGTGGATGGACTGGATACATTTTGTATTATATGTATGTTCTACAAGTTCTCACTTCTCATGGGGTATGACCTTGGGTAAGTGAAATGCTGAGCAATGTTCGGCGCTGCAGTGCCTTTGACTCTGACAGCCTGGGTTTAATTTGCTGGGCAGTGCCAATAGTATTTGATATGATTAACACTTTAACTCAAATGATATTCAATATCCTGGAAGAATTTGTCTTCATTTGCATCCCAGGTTCCGGTAGGTGAGTTTAGTGAATTAGTTACTCATACTTAGGTGTGCTTGGATGCGACTTGGATGACGCAGAAAAAGAAAATCTTGATAGACATTAATCAGCCAATATGCGTGCCCGGTCATGTTCAAAAAATTGACAATTTAATGGGTAAGCTGTCAACCATAAGATTCTTCAACTATCAAAAAAAAAAAACGTCTATATAATTTTATAATTTTACAGCAGATATTCTTAGTTGTACTAAATGCATTTAGTTATGTTCATCAAATTAATCGAAAGAGGGATATGTTATTTTTATCACAAATTAATGCATTTTTTCTATATTTAATGATAAACTCATTTTGTTATTGACTTAATGCATACAACCAAAACACGCTTAATGCAACTAAAAATTGTTCTTATATCTTGGAATGATTTTTGGATCAGTCACGTAGCATTTTCCCTTTTTTTTTTTCTTTAACCTTTCATAATATATGTGTAACTTTTCGAATGAAAGTATGTAGATTACTTATCTTATCTAGATAAAAGTTTTATTAACTTTTTTTAATAAACTTAACAAAATAAGTTATGGTGGCATTTAATGCACCAAATTATACATTCATGAAAATTGTAATATTTCTAAAAATATGATTCTAAGATTTTCAAGAATTTAATTCTAAAAAATATGATATTATTATGTTTGATTTATTTAAAAATATTCTCATGAATATTACAATATTATATTTTAAATAATTTATATATTTTTAAAAATATTATTAGATTACAAAATATATTTTCATAAAAATATAAATAGTCAACAGTGGTAGGTGATATTGGCTACTAATAGATAAATATGATGGTGGTAGACAAAGTCACTAATGATGGTTGACAACAATAACAATCATCTATGATATATGGTGGCCAGTAATAAGTGGTGATTGATAATAGATAATAATTGACAAAGGTCATTGGTAATAAGTAGTGATAACAAATATTAGCAATAACAGTAAACACTTATAGTGGGTGATAATCAATAATAGTCATTGATAGTGGTTATTGACAATGAGTGGTAGTGGTTTGCATTCTTCACCTGAGGGTGGTGGATGATAGTGGTTAATGATAATAGATAGTGATCAATAATAGTGGGTAGTGACTAATAGTGGTAACATGCTACAGGTTATGATAAAATGAAGTATTAATGGTGGTAAAGTCTTAATGTAAGGTTGGACAAAATAGTTTATTTATATTATTAAAACATTCTCTTATCATGAGAATGCAAAATATCTGCCTCTTTTATATGAATGTTTTGGAGGAATATTAAGTTAAAATTATTTTTAAAAATATGAACACTCTTAAGAATATGTAAAAGACTTTGTGAACTAAATGCTATCTATATAATTATTACAAACTAATTAACACTTCATGATTAATATTTATCTTTCAATAAATTAGTTGTAACAGAGAATTTGATGTTGTAGACACCTTCAACTTATGAGATCAAATCTTTGCTCTAGAAATAATGAATTTTGGGATGAGAATTATTAGGAATTTTGTTTGTTGTGAAAGCCCGTTGATATAATTTAAAATTGAAGAAGAGATAAATAGCATAATATAGATATTAAATCTTGTCCAATTTTTAGTCTATTTCGCATGTAAACACATGAAACAAATCCATTAAATAATCAAAGAGAGAATGTTAAGTATTTAGTCATTCTCAATTCAACATTTTAAATACACTTAAAATATCATGTAGTCTTTCTTTAATTAGTGGTATATTTTTTCACTAATGATAAATATACTCTTAACTCTTAATACAAATAATTTCATAAAAAGGAGTTAGAACAAAATGAAAAATATAACAAAGCAACCTCTGTACAAGTAACTTACATTCAGGTTAAGGATCATAAAAACAAACCCTTATCATATACAACTTAATCTCTTTAAGATTGATCTAGCATGCAACTTTTTTAAAAAATTGGTTTCATTTTATTTTAATAGAAATGATTTTAATTTTTTTATAAATAAATTCTATTATTTAAAAATTCTTTTAAAGATAATGACTTCAATTTATTTATAAATCAATTATTTTATTTGGAATGTATTGAAAAATGTATGAAATTCAATTAAAAAGTAGATTTTAGTAGTATTATGGTAAATGTAACGTTAGAAAGATGGTAAATGTTCTATATAAATTTTTTTAGGTTAAATGAAATAAGTTCTAATGAAATTTTTGTTAAATTGAATGAATTTTATAATAGTAAAAATATAATTAAAATATGAATTATGAATGAAGTAAAATTCCTTTTTTATTTAAAGTCAAACATCATTTTAAAAAGAAATTCACTTAAAAATAAAATAAATTTTTTTTTTTAGTTTTATCAAACAAGAGGTTAGATGTTTATAAGTCTTATGGGCATGCATGATAGGCATTTACAATTTATATCTTATGAGAAACTTTAGAAAGAAAATTTATAATAAAAATAATTATTAATTGACAATTAATAGAATTTAATATTGAGATTTTTAACAATAAAGAATATATTGGGTAATTCTTTTATATTATCTCAATTTAAGGTAATATGCATACACATTCTTAACAATTTTATGAAACTTTGTTATAAAATTTATAATATTTTACATAAAATTTACAATTTTTTATAATAATATAAGTTATGAAATGCAATTATTTGCATAAATATTGTAAATTTTTCATGAATTTTTACATTTTTTTATAAATATTATAATATGAGTAGTGATTATTGCAATGCAAAAATTTTAGAAGTTCTATGAAAAAAATTATAAGATTTTATAAAAAAATTACAAAATTTATTGGAAAAATAGTAAAAGTTGTATTGGGAGAATGGAAAATGACCTAAATGTGTTTTGTAAATTTAGTCATTTGGTAGGTAAATGGCCTATTTTGTTAAGTTTATTGAAAAAATAAATAAATAATAAAAAGGAGTTAAGTTCTAAGTTTTTAACTAAATAGACTATCAACACATTTTCATTCTTCACGAGACTATGTATTATTTGGCATTCCAAATATATACTTAAAAATTACCATAAAATATACTTTTAAAACATGAAAAATAATTTATTATTTCATTGTATACTTTAAAACTCACTTTTGTACAATATTAATATTTTGATTATTTACAAGAATTGGTGTAAATTAGATTCTGACAAGGTCGATCAATTAATACTAACTTGCACCAACTCATACCTCGATTGCATAAATTTTTATAGGATAATTTTTTCATAGAAATCCTTTCCCCCATTAGATCTCGAATATTAATTACATACACTACAAAAAAAAAGCATGTTGTTTGTGAGAGAAAATTCCATTGTAAATTGATGTTTCAAATTTTACCAAATAGTATTGAATGAGGGGGTGAGCAATAGAATACAGTGGTGAATTAGTTTTCGAGAAAGCTAACTTGCTGCAACAAATCCTTAATAGTGGTGTGCACTATAGAGATCTTTCAATGCCCAACATTAGAGAAGAGTGAGGAGAATAGTGTAATGAAGTAGTGTAAAAGTATAATTAGCTTAAAAATGTACTTGTAGGCTTTATATAATGATCATTTGGAGGGTAAGTTAGTTGCTTTACACAAAGGTAAAGTGGTTATTAATTAAAAGGAAATTCTTTTGGAACTAGATACCAGCTTATATAAATTGATTATATCTGTTTTGTTTATAATTGGTTGTCACACGCCATGATTAATTGATCAATAGCACTAAAGCATATTAATAGGCTAAGCTCCTTCATACTGGGTCAACTGGTTGTCTTACTTCAAAGTAAGCTAACCAATTGGCCTATTTTATTGCCATAAAAGTGATCTTTTTTTAGTTGACCAATATTAGTCAATATAAAGCTCATATGACCTAATATATAAGCAACTATCATCTAACCTTGCCAAAATAATGTGCAAGGCTTGAATGAGTGATTTACTTAGATAGTAAACTAATTGGTTTATAACACTAAATAATCAATCTTTGGTTTGACTAGTGCAATATTTTCCATTATTATATCAATCAATGATGAAATGAAAAATTGATCAGCTTTGTAGTCCATCAAAGATATATTAATTGGTTATAGAAGATATATCTTAGTTTTTCTTTCATATTTGCATTATTGTCTTTACGTAGTGCATCAAATTAATAAAACTTGTAACATTTATAAGGATGCCTTGGGATATGCTTCAAAATTTTGAATTTTGAGATTCAAATTTATAGACGGAAGTTTAAAGATTGTGATTAATGGACTATTGGATCATGGATTAATCCTCATGAAGGCCTTTATTAGTTGTTGGATGCTAATGATAGAAAATCAAAATCCATGTGATTGTCAAACTTTATCATTAGATATACTTTCAAATCTTAATTCACACCATTCATTGGACTACATATACTCATCGTTATCCTTTGGCACTCATTTTCAATTATTTGTAGTTTCCTACTTTTTCTAAGTTATTGCTTTCTACTATCTTAATTGTTTTAAAGAAGAGCACTTGAAGATTTATAGGTTTTCAAATCAAGTAAATGCTTCTATGGTTATCTTCTTTTTTGTTTTTGCCTCTATAATCTGACTAAAATCATATCTAATCATTGTTCATGATTCAAATGCTCTTCAATTTGTTCTTCAAGTGTTTTGAATGTTCTTATATTTTCTTCTTCAAGTTCTTGATGTTCTTGTTCAAAAACCACAATTTTCACCTTTTTTATTTTTACAGGTACGTGTTTCTTTCCTTTTATTATTTGTATAGCTTTTGATATTGGTGATAGTATAGTATGTTTGGGGACCTAAAGGTGACTGGGATTCCTTACCAACTAACCTCTGATCGTGGTAAGTAACTTGTTATCCAAGAGATTAACCAAAGTAATAGTACATGTTCATTAAAATGATGTAAAAATTCACTGATCAATACATTAGATAACTTTAAGCTAACCCCTCTAATGGTAGACTTAATTTTTGTTAATGACTTTGGCTTTCCATTTTTAGACTTGCAAGCTTCATATAAGTCAAAAGATGTGAAAGGACAAGAGACATTGATTTATTGTGAAGGAGTTCCAAAATTGATTGGTTTTATAAATTATGATTTAAGAGCATACAATTCTTCCAAATAGTGGTTAAAGGTTAAAAAGATCTTGAGCTCTATAAAAAAAAGGACAATCACCCTTTGAACAATTGGTTACTTTATCGGAAATAAGGAAAGAGTATATAGTTTTGACACCAAACACTTCTATATGGTTTACAGTGCCATAGTTGAAAAGATTGGTATGAAACCACCATTTATAGGTTTTCAACAAGCATTGTTGAGAATAATGAATATGGCTCTTTCTTAGTTACTATACAATAGATGATTACTGGTCAATTGCTTCAAATTATGTGTGCAAGCATTTGACCTTAAGTTAACCATAAATAGTTTTTTGTATTTCCTTTGCTATGCTATGAAAATAACTAGTTGCTAGAACTATATATCCTTAAGAAAGAAAAGACTAATTTTTAAGCATTTGAATTCTAATGTGCATTATTAAAAGGAGACATACTTTAAAGTAATGGCACAACTTGATCAAAGACTTCCTTGGCTTCATCCAAATGGAAAAGCCTTCTTTCCTATGGTATGGTTGATAATGAATATTTATCCTTAGGTTGGGAAGGTTGTATTGGATAAAGAGGATTGTGATTTAATGGAAAGCATCAAACAATATCTAATCTAGGGTCCTTTCAACATTCAAATAATTAGAAATGTGTGTTTAGGAATTTACTTTAAAATAGATATTCATATTATTAATTGATGGCTGATTATAATATTATACTTATCTTATATATATATTTAGAAGGAAAAACTTAACTGTAGAAGAGGTACTAAAACTAGTTCAACTAAAGGAGGGAGTTACTAAGAAGGTGGCAAAGGTAACAGGATAGCTAGTAGGGTCATCTTAATTAATCAAAGCTCTTAGGAAAGAAGGCTCTCATAAAAGAAAAAAGATGATTCTCCTATAGGTGAAACTTCAAAGGCAAAAAATGATCAATGTGTAAGAGACCGACTATCTAGGAATGAACCTTCTAGAATAGAAATAAATTTGATTGGCTAAATAAATAGACAAGTGACCATTGAAAGGCAAGATTTTGTAAAGCCAAGTAAAATTACTTTAAATGGCAAAGAGCACTTGTCTCAACTAATCATAAGTAGTTTTCTCTATAAAGGTTAATGTTAAGCCAAACTTAATGGTTTGGTTCCCAAAGTAGCATTTAAAGAGTGGACAGTTATGTAAATTTTCCTAATGATTGTTATCAAGTTTCCTAAATATGTTTACACGTGATTCACCTCACCTCTTCAAAAGAAGTCAATTTATCTACCAATAGATTAATAGATAGTCTATATATGGATGGTGCTAGTTACATTCAATTTAGGGCCAATTAACTTCTCTTCCTAAAGGATAAGGGTCATCTTCAAGAAGAAGCTTGGAAGAATAGTTTGGTACAATTTTTTGCTCAAGGCATTAACCAAAGATACATACAAAACACTTAGGATTTGATCATATTATTGGTGTATATGCCCTAAAATCAATCATATAGATGATTGTAAATTTAAATCATATTATTCTAATGGCAATTCCAATTATCATATTTATACATATATTATCGGTGTAGTATATTTAATTATGATAATAATCCTAAAATAATTATATTATTTAATGTCCCTAGTCATATATCATTATGAATTAGGTTGTATTGATATATTAAGACTAGCATATGTGGTTACTTATATGAGATATTAAGTTTATATATGAGTACAAGTTAGAGAACTTGTGTACTGAATCATGTTGGTGTGTGTCCTAGAACCAATCATATAGATGATTGAAGTAATACGCAATGTATTATATTTTATTTTAGGCAATTTAATTATTATATTTTATTTTTATAATTTTATTATTATTATGCATAATTTATAACTTAATATAATAATTATCCCTGGAATAGCTTCACTATTCCTAAAATATCCCTAGTCAAGTATTATTACGAAAAGGATAATAATAATACATCGAGACTAGCATGTATAGTGACTAATGATTACGAATCATAGATATGTGATATCAAGTCAATACATAAATACATTGCTAGTAAACAATGTACTGGACTGACCCACTATGAGAATATTACATGGATAGACGTGTCATAAATTATTATCATATAATCACAAATACACATAAACCTTTGACCTGGAGTCACTACAGTTTCCTACATAAGGAATTACTCACTTTAATATTGTCATATGTCATCTTTAATCAGGATGACGAATAGGGCATTGATTGGGTGTGTCATAAATCGTGCAAAGGGAAGTGAGTGATGTAGATGGGATTTTGTTACTCTTGTATAAAAGAGAAATATCCTTAGGTCCCTTAATTGAGTGAGACTTAGAAATACATGGCCATGCTCAATTGGATTAATATGTAATATTAATAATTTATTTTAAGTCTACTCAGTATCAAGAAATATAAATTGAACATTGACGAGGATGACACATTCCATGCCTCCAATTCAATTTAGATATTATTACAAAAGGATTATGATGCAAAATGTTAATCATGTATTAGGTGGATGTCGAATCACAGACATTCTTACTACTTGAGTGGCAGTGATGTATTGGTAGATACCGCTCACTGTCTATGGCTCAATAATGAGTCATTATCAAAGTAGTAAGAACCTACAGGGTCACACAAAAAGAGTAGGAATAAGACAATAATTAATTGGACTTTAATTATATTAATATCTAATTAATTGAACTTATTTTCGTGCATATATATATTATTATTAAGAATAATAAATTCACATTATATATATATATTATGTGATATTATTTGATATTAAAGTAATATCAAATAATTACGTTATCAAATATTAGATAAATATATTATGAGATAATATTATTTTGATATTTGATAACTATATGCAATTATCTAATATTAAGATATTTATATTATGAGATAATATTATCTAATATTAGATAATTAATAGATAAGTCCTATCTCTCCTCATTATCTCTAGGATAAGGATAAAATGAGTTGTTAAGTGTGATTAGAATTTTGGAAGTATTATCCTAGTAGAACTAGGATTATGGCTTACCTAAGTTCTATAAAAGGGACTTGAGGGCAGCACATTATAGACACGCTCATAAGCCTCCTAAAATTCTAAATCACTCAGAAAATATCGAATCCTAATTCCTAGAGAGAGAAACGCATCCTAGTAGATTCGTGGAGGGTGAGAGGTCGTTGATCACTCTGTGTGGATACCGGAGAGATGCTGTACCTTCTAGCCAGCGTTTGATTCATCTACTCTCAAGTTTTGATCAGTAGAAACACGAGTGCCTAATAGGTAAAATCCTAATCATTGATTTATGCTTTTTGCATGGATCCTAGGTAGAATTCGGATCAAAATTTTAAAATTTCGCTACATGTAATAATCCGAATTCCTAATAGATCAACTCATCCTAAGAACATTACATGGATTATTATATGAGTGTCATGAGTGATTCTTAGTGATCATCAACATGGTCTTTTGATATGAGATTGCCAATGTTTCCTACATATGAGTTTCATATTTTGACACTACTTTATATCACTCATAGTTGAGTGAATACAATAGTAGTTATTGGATATGTCAGATATCATGCAAAGAGATTTATATGATCAAGATAAAATTTGCCTTTCCTATATAATAGGAGTGACATCTGTGGACCCCTTGATTAAGTAAGGCCAAGAAAAATGTATAACCATGCTTAGATGGATTGACATGGGATGTCAATTACATCTGTCTTAATTAGCATACTTAGGAACTAAGAAACCTTTGAATTGGGTTATACAAGAATGACATAATCCATGTCTCATACTCAATCTAGATATCTAGGATAAAAGGACATAAATGATGATCATATATGAAGGTTCAGTCGAATCACTGACTTTCTTATTACTTAGGTAATAATGATGTATTACTAGACACCACTTATTGTTTATAATCATTAATATGATTTATGATCATTGCTAATGTAATGAAAACTTTTAGGGTCACACACTTAAAGCTTAGCAAATTTAGAATTAATTGGTCAAATTGTTTGAGCTTAGTATATGGGAATTTCATATTATAATTATTAGGATCAAATATAAGCCCATAATTATGCTTAAAACGAAGCTCAATTAGTTAGGATTTTTTGTGCACTTATTTCAATAGGTGTGTTAGGTTTTAATAAGTGAAGAAAAAAATATATTATTATTCACGAATCCTGATAATACAAAAAAACCTAACAGCATGCTGGAAATCGCGCATCATACATGCACAACGGAATAAAAATTTTGTACGATTTCCACCAAGGATTCATGCGAATTTAGAACGCCATAGATTAGGGATTAGAGTTTATACCTTTCGGCTAAAAATCTTCTGTCCGCTACACAGCAAATCCGATCTGCTTCTGTCCGTTTTCAAATCCAATTTGCTTTCCAAATCACGAACCGGAATAGAAACTAGAAGATCAGATCACCAGTACAGCGTTTATGTGGCTGCACCTCTGTGGTATCCACACGAACCCGTGAATCACCGATGAATGTCCACTACACACACCGGTTGGAATTGATCTCCTTACACCTCGTAGTGCTAGCTACGTCTCTTCAGGGGTTTTGGTCAAAGAGAGGTGCTAGGGTTTTCTATGCCTTTTTAGGGTGCGTGAATAATGATAGTAATCCTATTATTACCTAATAAGCTTATTTAAATAGGTACATAGAAAAACCTAATCTATTTAGGCTTTATTCCATGTACAATTATAGGCTTACTATTGGGCCTTATAATTATAACATGAATTCCCAAATATTAAGCCCAAACAATTTGGTCCATTAATTCCAAATTCACTAAGCTCTAAGTGTGCGACCCTACAGGCTCTCATTATGTTGGTAATGACCATTAATCATATTAATGATCATAAACAATAATTGGTGTCTAGCAACACATCATTGTTATCCAAGTAATGAGAAAGTCGGTGATTTGACTAAACCTTTACACATGATCATCACTTACGTCCTTTTGTCCTATACATCTAGATTAAGCACGAAACATGGACCGTGTCATTCCCGTATAGCCCAATCTTAAAGTTTCTTAATTCCTAAGTAAGCTGACTGAAACAAATGTAATCGACATCTCATGTCAATTCATCTGAGCATGGCTATGCATTTTCTCATCTTTACTTAATCAAGGGGCCCATAGATGTTACTCCTATTATATAGGAGGGACAAATCCTATCTTGATCACACAAACCCCTCCGCATGATATGTGACATATCCAATATCTACCCTTGCATTCACTTAACCATTAGTGACATAGAATAGTATCAAAATATGAAACTCACATGTAGGGAACCTTGGTAATCTCATGTCAAAGGACCATATTAATAATGATCACTAAGAACACTTATGACACTCATATAACGATCCATGTAGTGTTCTTAATATGGGTCGGTCCAGTATACAAGTTCTCTAACTTGTACTCATGTGTAAACTTAATATCCCATATAAGTCTTCACACATGCTAGTCTTAGCATATCAAAGCAACCTAATCCACAATGATATATGACTAGGGACATTTAAGAATACAATTATTATAAAGTTATTATTATAATTGAATATATTACGTAGACAATATATATAAATATAATAATTGGAATTGCCATTAAAATAACATGATTCAAAATTACAATCACCAATATGATTGGTTTTAGGGCATATACACTAACACAGCACTCATTAACCATAACTCTGAAAGGGACGTAACTAGCACTATGAGGTAAAGGAGGTGAATTTCGATCAGTGCAAATGAGATGTTCACTAATGAATCATAGGTTTATGTGGATACCTCAAAGTTTTCAACTAGAAGTCGAAAAGGATAATCAGTGATTGAACCGCCGAAGCATTTGTAAAAGGTAATTAAATCCATGTTCTAATCTAATCATTTCACATAGATCCTTGGTTAGGATTGGTTAATTCTACTGCATCTATTTGACTTTCGATCCTAACACATATATGAAAGGATTGTCCATTATGAAAAATTTCATTACTTTCATGGGGAACGTTCTTATTGTATGAAGAAAAAGCTAGCTAACTTGTTGAAAGTTTTTGAAAGGTTGAAAATCAAGGATAAAAGTTCAACTTCATATATTACTTAATTTCAAGGTGACATTGTTCATAAGGATTAATTGACTAATGAAATATAGGTTTATATAGATAACATTGAAAAGAAGAATGCTAAGATAGAGTGATTGTTTAGAAAGGTCTTAGAATTCTTAAAGTTAAAGAAAGTGAAGGTCAATCAATCTAAAAAGCAACTTAAGGCTCTAAGGGATCAATTTAATCACTTGGCCAAGGATAAAGATAGTTTGAATAATCAAGTTGATGAGATGATAGAGTTTAAGGAGAATTTAATCAAAGAGACTAATCATTTCAAGAACTTGGTGACCAATTCTTTTGTCATAAGCTAGACACATGCTGAAAAGTAAGCCAAGGCCTTTTATCATCTTGCTAGTTTTACTAAAATGGACAAGTTCATATCTATTGAACAAATCTTAAAAGATAGTGATGATTAGGAGAATGACAATAAGTCTAAAGTGGAGGATAGTGAGGCTATAGAGGAAATCGATCAAGATATAGTTAATGTTGACCAATAAGAGACTACTTAGGCTATTGGTGAAATTGATATCCAACCATAGTAGTGACTAGTTAAGAAATGGTTGCAAATATAAAGCAATCAATTAGCTGGGTGCTTTGAAGAACTAACAACTAGAATGCTAAGAATAATCAACCTACCTCTTAGATTAGTAATTAATGTTAGCATAATGCTTAGAACCAAGTCTTTTTTTTTTTTTTGCAAAAAAGGATTTTGTAAAAAGGAAAGCTTTTTGTAATGATTGCCATTTGGATAGGATCATTTTTTAAAACAAAGTCCTATGTAATCAATCATTGATTAATGATAATTATTTATCATTTTGAAAGCATCATTTTTATTTACTTTTCAAGTCTAATTCATTTGTTATATGGCTAATATTTTGTAAGCAAGACTGATTAAAAATAGTGATAGTAAGTGATCGGTAAAGAGTAAATAGTTTGGCTAATTGGTTGTCCAAATAACAAGTTAACTAACTAGAGATCAAAAGAATTATTAATTAAATATTTTGTTAAGACTATTTTGTATTTGGACATTTTTTATTGCCTCAATATCAAGCTGATCAATTTAATGGCCAATAGTTTATAAATAAGAAGCAATTGATTTTCATAAATTTTAAAAATTGAGCATGAATAATTGATAAATTCTAAGTATAAATATTAATAAGATTGCTTACATACCTCTTATGTAGGAGATGGTAATTACTTGGTATGATTGATTCCTTTAAGTGATGTTTCTCTTACCTATTTAACCACTATTCGATGGATGCCAATTGAATGGTAGGTTTTTTTTTCGATCAATTATAAGACCCAAATTTTTTAGCAATTATCTTTATTCTTCCTATTTAGAGGGTGAAAAATTTATTACAAATTCCTCTTCTATGAGACTAATATGATACTCCTTAAGGTGAGTAATGTTTTAAGTCTAGGTAGTATTTTTCCTTCTAATGTTTCTATTTGGTAAGAGCTATTGCTTATATCTTCTCAAATGGCTACCAATTTCCTATCTTCATGCTTTTTTATGAGTTTATCAGCTTTTGTTAAAACCAAATTCTTGCTATAAAGCCTTTTAGTCTAACTTTTTTGTCATGATATTTAGCTAATTTTTATTTAAATGCATATAATCTTATAAAGGCCATATCTCTATCTTTCTCAAGCATATTAAGTCCTTTTTATAAGATTTTTTTCTTATTTTCCTTTTTATCAAACCAATTATTCTTTTAGCTAGGTTCACTAATTTCAACAAGTATTAGGGCTTCATGATCATATGTTAAATGGAAGGGGGTTTTCTTAGTTGATGATCAAGGTGTTATCTTATAAGATCACAACATAATTAGAAGCTCATCCACTTATTTCATTTTAGAATCTTCTAACCTCTTTTTGAGTCCTTCTACAATGATTTTATTAGCTAACTCTACCTAACTATTTGATTGGGAATTTTTAATGGAAGAGAACCTTTGAGTGATCTTTAAGTGTTTATAGAAATTTTTTAAGGTCTCACTAATGAACTGAGCCTTATTATCACTTATGATCACTTTAGGAATGCAGAATCTACAAATAATATATTTCCATATAAATTTCTAAGTATTCTTAGCAGTTATGATGGCCAAAGGTTTAATGTTAATCTGTCTTGTAAAATGATATATTGCTATAATTAGAAATTTAAATTGCCTAGGGGCTATAAGGAATAATCCTAAGAAATCCATTCCCTATTGAGTAAACAATCATAAAGAAGTGATTGATTTTTTATTTGAGGCAGTATTCTATGTACATACAGTGTCTCTAACATTGTTCACAATTTTAACCAAATTTAAGGCATCTTCTTCCATTGTTGGCCAATAGTAACTAGATTGTACAACTTTTTAATCCATTATTGATCCCATTGTGTGACTACCATATATCCATTCATGTATTTCTTTAGAAACGTAGTCAGCTTCCTTGAGATGGCACTTTAAAGATGGGAAGGCAACTACTCTTTTATATAATCGAGCATTCTCTATATAAAATTATGTAAACCTCTTTCCTAGCTTTACTTCTAGTCAATTAGTAAGAAGCTTGCCATTTTCAAGGAATTTTATGATAGGAGCCATCTGAGAAGATAACTGATCTACAAATATAACCTTTTTTTCTTCAATGGTGAGTTTAATGACCATTTCTTGAAGAATTGATCAATTGTTAATTAATGCTTTTGCACTTGCCAATTTTGACAAAGAATTTGCTTTATAGTTTTATATTTTTTATATTAGTTGGATTTTGAAATGATCAAATTTTGATATCAACATTTTTTTACCTTTTTATTATATTTGATCAGGTAAGGTACTTTAGTTGCATACATTCAATTGAGCTACCTAACCATTAACTGGGAGTCACTTTTTGTCTTTATGGCTTTTGCACCTATTTCATTGTCTAGCTTTAATCTTATGATCAATGCTTTCTATTTGGCTTGAATATTGGTGGTCTTGAAATCAAATTTGATGGCATATTCAATGGTTGTTGTTCCTTTCGATATTACCCTTGTACCACTACCATTCTTGGAAGACCCACTAATGTATAGTGTCTAAAAAAGGAAATGTTTAGTCTTACACCTTTATTATTTCTTTATATTTAGTCATCTTAGTTATAAAGTTTGCTGAGACTTGAGCCTTTATTGCCCTTATTAGTTCAAGGATCAAGTTGTATTTTGTGAATTCTATAGACCATGCCACTAATTGGCTAATTATATTAGGCTTGTACAAGACTTTTTGATCAATTGATTAGTTCTAACCACCATTTAGTGAGATTGGAAGTAAAGCTTCAAGTTTTTGGAAGCCATTATTAAAGAGAATACTAGCTTTTCAATTTTTTTTTATATTTGAGCTCAACACTATGTAGTTCTTTACTCATGAAATAAATTTCATTAAATAAATCAATCTTTGCTCATTATCTATCTCCTTTACCACTATAGCATTTATGACCTCTTTAGTGGTGGCCAAATATAGAATAGTTTTTCACCTAGATCAAGTTTGGAGAGAACTAGTGGATTGGTAAGAAATTTTTAAATCAATAAAAGTATATTCACAAGCCTTATCCCATTTAAATTCTTTAGACCTTTTTAACATTTTGTAGGCATCTATTAGCCAATTTGGATATTGATTGGTTAGGTGCCATGTTTTAATGATAGGTATATAAAGAATTAATAACTATAAATGGAGTTTACAAGGGTACCTTAACACAAATCTAGATAGAGTAGTAATCCATCTATTTAGCCACTAGACCTCTTTTAGAGTGGTAAGGCTTTTCATGTTGAGGATGGCTTAGCATTTTACTAGGTTGACCTTTTACCTTTTTTCAGTTAGCATAAAACCCAATAATTTGTCAATTATAACCTAAATGCACATTTGCTAGGGTTAATCCTCACGTTTTAGGTTTCCATTACTTTAAAGACTTTTTTGAGGTTGTTTGGATATGACAAATTATCTCTAAATTTAATTAAGAGTAAACCCTTAAATTAGTCCCTGAAAGATACAAGTTACATTAAATTTTCCTTGAGCGTTTGTTTTACATCATATAAGTACAGAAGTATTTAATTTCTACATCAAATTCATCCTTAAAAGATAGATGTTACATTAGATTTCGCCCAAAATTATAATTAGTTGATGTAAAATAAACTTTCAAGAGAAATCTAATGTAAGTTGTATCTTTCATGAACCAATTTGGTGGTTTACTCTTTAATTAACTTATCATCCACATAAACCTCTAGATTTTAGCCAATCTGGTCCTTAAAGACTTTGTTCATCATATGCTAATAGGTTGCTTAAACATTCTTCAAATCAAATGGTATAACTTTGTAATGTTATACACCTTCATTTATGATGAAAGCACATTTTTCTTGATCTTCTAGTTATATTAGTATCTGGTTATAACCTATAAAGATGTCATAAAGGCTTAAGATAATGAAACTAAAAGAATTATCAACCAAATGATTAATATTAGGAACAATATATGAGTCTTTTAAGAAAGCTTTGTTTAAATTAATAAAGTTAACATACATCTTCTAAGAGCTATTTGCCTTTTTCACCATGACCACAATTGAAAGCTAAGTGGTGTGGGGTACTTCCTTTTGAAATGAGCCTAGAGTACTTATTTACTTTTACTTTAATTGCCTTTAACTGATTAGCACCATGCTTTCTTTCTTTTTTCTGCTAAACAAATTTTACTATTGAATCAATGGTCAATTTGTGAAAAGCGACCTTTGAGTTTATACTGAGTATGTTAACAATAGTCTAAGCGAAGAATTCTAATTTCTCCTTCAAAATACTAAATAGTTTTTCTTTGTAGTCCTTGAGAAGGTCTTTTCCTAACTTGACTATTCTTGAATATTCTAGACTGAATATTTTTATCTCTTCAACCTCTAACTTTGGTTAAGGACTTTTTCACTTTTCTCTTTTTAGGGGTCTAGGGAATCAAATGCTATTAGCTTGCAATCCATATACTTTTGAAGTGGAATTTCTTGTCCCTTTTCATTCTTAAAGCTTGAGGTATCTTCTTTACTTAAGTTGATCATATAACATCTCTTAATATTCTTTTGGTCAACCTTGACTTATCCCACTCCATTCATAGTTGGAAACTTCATTAATAAATAAGGTGTTGATATGATCACTTTAGCCTAGTTTAAGGAGGTCCTTCCAAGAATCACGTTATAAGTTAATGTAGTGCATCAACCATTAGGAAGTTTACTATAATATGAGGGAAAGTGAGCCATTTTCTGAGAGTAACCCTAAGTTTTATCAAGCTCTATACAGATACTTATTTTCTAGAGAAGGTATCATATCTTTTAGAGAAAGATGAAAGTGTCTCAAAGTGTTTAAGTATGGGATGTTAGTTAAGTTGCCTTGATTAACTAGTATTCTTTTTCCTGTGTAGTTATGAACCATGGCTATAACGATCATTGGGTCTTCATGATTCTTATCAAAGTTGGGTAAGCAATCCTCATCGAAAAAAGTGATAAGCATAGAGTTGGAAGGCTTTAATTTTTTGGATTGTACATTTATAATTGACTGCATATGGCATTTTTAGGCCTTTTTTAATGATTTACCTTTAGCAAAGTCACCTTTAATGATGTCAACCACACTGAAAGGCTCTTGTGAATTTTCAATTCTTTTGCCTTTGTTTGATTGTCTTTTAAAGGTGGAGTCTATAAGGGAAAGCGATTAAATATGGTTCTTATTATTCTAATTGTTTCTTCTTTCATTGTTTTATCTATTTTAATCACCCTTAAATTAGTAATTTTCAACATACTACTTTAAATGGCCTCTTTGGATCAGTTTTTAAATTCATTCTTCAAGGTCATATAATCTTCAATATCATGAAAATGGAATTAATGATACTTGCAATAAATGGTAACCCTTAGAAGAGGAGATTGCTTAGAATACGATTTTTTATTATCTTATTATCCATGAGTTCTATGGCTTTTACATCATCCATTATCTTTTTCAAGGTAGTATTCAAAGGAGTGAATAAGTTAAACTAAGGTTTCAATAATCTTTTTTCCTTTTTCTTTATGGATTCCTTAAAGTGATCCTCATTTTTATTTTTGTTTGCTTCAAGCTCTTCCATAATAATAAACTTAGTTGCCCTTTTTAGAAGTTTGTATAATTTTTTGGTTAGTTTCTTAGCTAAGGATTTGGAAAAAAATCTCTTCTTCGAAGATCAACTAACAAAGTGTTTATGGTAGCCTCTTTTTTTATATCTTTGATCTCCAAATAGGTTTGGTTAAATTGTTTAAAAAAATCTTTCAAAGTTTCATTTATCCCTTGGCAAACATTCATAAGGGAAGCCATAGTCTTTTTCAAAGTTTAAGAAGTTGTAAAATGAGGTAGGAATTAATTAGTTAAGTCTTAAAGTTAGCTACTATGTTTAGTTTCAAACTTATAAACTAATAGAGATTAGCTTTCCTTAAGGTCATTGAGAAGGCATAGCATATGATTGCATTATGGGCTCATGAAAGTAATATGCTGCCTTAAAGCCTTTAATATGCTCTTGTGGGTTAGTTATCCTATCATAGGATTTTAAGTCAGATGGTAGTTATGGTACTAGAACTTGTATTATGATAAGAATAAAAGGATCACATGCACTGTTAGGATTGTTGTTTTCTTGATTATGATCTCAATAGTACCCTTCATCACCTTGTTTATGACTATTAAACCTCTCAATTAACTAGTTATAGCTTCTACGATCATAATGATCATTTCTAGACTGAATGTAGTCATAGCAAGATTTATTAATTCTACCCTCATCATTGCCATATGGTCTTTTTGTTAGTGTATATGCCCTAAAACTAATCATATTGATGATTGTAAATTTGAATCGTATTATTTTAATGGCAATTCCAATTATCATATTTATATATATTGTCTGCATAATATATTTAATTATGATAATAACCTTAGAATAATTCTATTCTTAAATATCCCTAATCATATATCATTATAGATTAGGTTACTTTGATATGTTAAGACTAACGTGTGGTAACTTATATGAGATATTAAGTCTACACATGAGTACAAGTTAAAGAACTTGTATACTGAACCGATCTATCCTAAGAACAATACATGGATCATTATATGAGTGTAATGAGTGATTCTTAGTGATCATTATTATGATGGTCCTTTGACTTGAGATCGCCAAAGTTCCCTACATGTAAGTTTCATATTTTGATACTATTCTATGTCACTTATGGTTGAGTGAATGCAAGGGTAGTTATTGGATATGTCACATATCATGTGGAGGGGTTTGTATGATTAAGATGGAATTTGTCCCTTCTATATGATAGGAGTAACATCTATGGACCCCTTGATTAAGTAAAGCTGAGAAAATGCATAGTCATGCTCAGATGAATTGACATAGGATGTCAATTACATCTGCTTTAGTCAGCTTACTTAGGAATCAAGAAACCTCAAGATTGGACTATATGGGAATAACACGGTCCATGTCTCATGCTCAATCTAGATGTTTAGGACAAAAAAACATAGATGATGATAACGTGTAAAGGTTTAGTCGAATCATCGATTTTCTCATTACTTGGGTAACAATGATGTGTTGCTAGACACCGCTCATTATTTATGATCATTAATATGATTAATGATCATTGCCAACGTAATGAGAGTTTGTAAAGTTGCATACTTAGAACCTAGTGAATTTAGAATTAATAGACCAAATTGTTTAAGCCTAATATTTGGGAATTCCATATTATAATTATAAGGCTCAATAATGAGCCTATAATTATACATGGAACAAAGCTCAATTAGTGAAGATTTTCTATGCACCTATTTAAATAAGCTTGTTGGGTAATAATATTTATTATTATTCACGCATCCCTAGTATAGAAAAATCCTAGCACCTTTCCTTAACCATAACCCTTAAAGAGGTGTAGCTAGCACTACGAGGCAAATAAGAAGAATTCTAACCAGTGTTCGTATGAATGTTCATTGGTGATCTGCTAGTTTGTGTGGATACCTTGGAGTCTTCGACCAAAACGAAGTCGAAGAGGTGATCAACAAATGAGTTCTTGAGTCATCCCAAAAAGGTATTGAATGAATCCTCATTCTAATTTAATGTTTTACATGGATCTATTGGCTGGGATCGGTTAATTCCGTTACACTTGTTTAGCTCCCGATCCTAACACTTTTGTTATACTGTTATCTATTTTTATAATGGAAGGAATGATTTTAAGGTTGCCTTTGGTGTTTAAAGCAAATAAGCCTTTCATGCAGCAACTGTTGCTATTCCATTTTCCTCTAAAGCTCCTATCACATGAGCTCTAATTGATCTTAAAGCTATTAGTTTTCTCCCTCTAGCATTTCTTATCCAATATTCTAGTAAGGTCCTCTTGGATACTGGTTATTGAATGGTCTTTGTGGAAGGCTTTCCATGTTTGGCTACTAAATAAATAGCATGTGGTTGCTTGTAGAATCAAAACTTGGAATATGGCTCATTTTTTAATGAGATTAGTTTAATTTGTTGAAGAAAGTAATAAATGTTAATTCAACGAGAATTGATCATATAAGGATGCCTACTTCTTCTTTTTTATATATTTTCTCATGAAACAAACAAATCTTATTGTTAATAGAAGTTTTGCTAGAAAACTTTTTGAAGATCACTTTCCTGGAACAAATAATTGCTGTAGGAATCAATTTGTCCTAGAAAGCATAAGTATAATCAATCAATTTGTCTAAAAAATAGAAAGAATATTAATTAGTTTTTTTTTAGGAAAAGATAAATAATTTCTATCATTAGATCATTTTCTTGAGAAAAAATATGCAAAATAATATAGATCTTATAGTAAGACTAATCAATGCAATAGTAGGAAATTAATTTTTTCCAAGATCAATTGTAAAGTTACATCAGAAGAGTTTCTCAAAAAATCAATTAAGAACAATTATTTTCTTAGGAAAGTCATTAGAAGTAGTGTTTTATCCATTTTCAAAATTGGTGAAAGACTAGTGCATTTTGTAGGAAGGTGAAAAAATAATTTTCTTGAGAAAATAACTAATGATCCTTTGAGACCTATTGATTTTACTAATAAGTACAATATTGAGAAGGAAGAAAAAGTAAAGATGATCAATATATTTTCCAAGAAAATGATTAAAAATCTTCTAATTATCCTTTATAATCTTATTAATCCAATGAAAAAGAAGAAGAGATAAAGTAGTGGACAAGAATTGTAGATGATGCCAATGATATTTCAAATTTTATTGAGTAGTATTGAGTGAGGTGGTGAGTAATGGAACATGATGGTGAACCAATCTTTGAGAAGGTTGACCTGCAACAAGTCCTTAATGGTGGTGTGCATCATAAAAACGCTTAGACACTCAACATTAGAGAAAAGTAAAAAGAATAATGTAATGATCATATGGAGGATAAACCAATCACTTGACATAAGGGTAAATCATCATTAATTATGAGGACATCCTTCTAGAATTTGCTAGATGCTAGCTTATATAAATAGATTATACCCGATCATCATGCATCATGATCTGTTGATCAATACGTGCTAAAGAGGATCAATAGGTCAAGCTTCTCCATACCGAATCAACTAGTCATCTTATCTCAAAGTAAGCAACTAGTTGGCTTGTCTTATCACCATAAAAGTAATCCCCTTCTAATTGACCAATATCAGTCGATATGAGGCTCATGTTCCTAATATGTAAGTAGTTATCAGAAATAAAATACTTTTAGTTGGAAATTATAATTTTCAATGAATTTTTTATGGATTTTGTTTGTCAGAAAACTACTTATTGGAAAGTTTTATTTCAATAGATTTTTTTATAGGCAATCATTTTCAATGAAAAATTAAGAGTACATTTATATATATTTGTATTTTTAAATACTATTCTCAAAATTACTTTTAAAAATTATATTTTTATTTTCAAAAATTATTTGTATATTAAAGAAAAATAAAGAATAAAGGGTAGTCAGTGTTGCAAATAAAAATATTTTATTTAATTGTAAAACTAACATCAAGAATAAAAGAATAAGTTTAAAAATATTTAAAAGTTATTTTTTTCTATTTTTAAGTTACACATTTGAAATTATAGTTTTTAAAAATAAATTTTAAAAATGAGTTCCCAAATGTGTTATTCTATTTTTAAAAACCAAAAACTATTTTAAAAATAATATTCAAATAAATCTTAAGGTGCTAAATTTATATGTCTAAAAAATTATTCCATAAAAATTCATTAAAGATAATGAAGTTTTTTTATAAAAAGTTAGCATATAAATATAAAATTTATAAATAACAAAATACTAATATTTAAAATCTTAAAATAAATAAACACATAATTATAAAACATGAATTATAAAATTTAATGTTCAAATACATTATTCAAAATATTAAAAGTACAAATACTCAATCTAACTTCAAAAAAAAGTTCAATCAAAGCCTAACTGGGCAAAATTATCCATATTAGTGTCTTCACTATCATGATCATGTTAGATTGGGGTAGCTAGAGGGTGGGAAGAGAATCCTAACCATACACCAAACAATTGTTATGTATGTGTAGGTGGTAGGCATACTGGTAGAAGTGGTAGCATTTAACCATAATAGTCATAAGGATGCAACTAGATTTATTATTTAGGAGCCAGATATGAAATTAAAATTATGTTTAGGCTTATTTATTTTCAAATGAATTTATGTGAAATTATAAACTAGAGTATTAATTTTATATGATTATTTGCTATGAAATTCAATTATTTAGGCTTGTATGACTTATATGATTTATTTGATAAATTACTTAGCTTATCAAAGAGAAAGGAGTCACTGTTTGGTCTTTGAATTAAACATCAGGTTGTGACTCAATTATCTAAGCCCAAGCATCACCTTAATTTTTATTTCTCATGCGCTATTTGAATTTCCAACCTTTTAGTTAGTTTTGAATTCAAAAAACTTGAAAAAGAAGTTTCTTTGGAGATAAAGAAAAACTTATAAAACATATTTCATTTTTAAGTTAAATAAACTTACTTTATATTATTTGATCCCATTGGCTAAATTAATATTTAATTATATTTATTCCAATGTTAAGTAAAAAAGCAAAGGACATTTAAGTATAAAATTCAAAAGCAACATATGCTATATTGATATATATTATTTTAGTGTGTTTCCTTATAGAAAAAATAATTTTTGGTGGCCAAATGCTTCAAATTTTGAATTTGAATTACCTTATTAGTATTTAGAACTTTGTCCTTTAGCAAGACAATCAAATACGACATGCATGTGAAAAAGCAAGTTACTTGCTCTTTAGAAAAAAAAACCCCAAGAGAAAGAATATCCAAACCTAGCCAGCCGTTCACCATGTCCATGATTCAACAAAGAAGCTTTTTAGACAAGCTAAACTAACTTAAGCAACAAGTATCCTTAAAGAACAAGTTGATATCTTATATAAAAGGGTTCCTACTCTGAAAGATAAAAAAATTATCATCATTATTGTTTATCTTTAAGGAAACCTCTCAAGTTACATCCTTCTTTCACTTCTCTCTAGAAATCCTTGAGCTTATACTTCTATATCCACTCTAGGAAAGTGTTGATTGATTGATGTTAAACCTTTAAAGAGATTGTGAGAAAACCTTCCTTGAACATCGTCAAATCTTAGTGAAGATTGTTAGAATCTTATAAATCTAGGTAAAATTGAAATCTTATTATTAATCATTTAGCTTGAAATACTAGGTTTAATTAGGTGGATCTTGTAAGGCTAAGTTAAGATTGGAGTGAATTTTGTAAAACTAGGTAATGTAATTGATTGAAAAATTAATGGATGCCTTAAATAAACGACTATAAAAATATCTAGTGTGATCTCTTCTTCCTTACACTTTTATTTTCCAAGTAGTCCCATTTGATTGCTTGAAATTGCTTCTTTGGTAATCTTGTGGTGTTGTTTTGCAAACTATGTTTAAACTTGAATTTGTTGCAAAATAATACTATTGTTTCTTTACAATGTTATCTAATTTTAGCACTACATATTTTTCAAGCATCCTATTATTAATTGACATTGATTTAATCTCACAATTGCATTGATTAATAACAAGGAAACTAGTTAAATTGATTTCAAACCTCACAGTTTCATTGCTTGCTTATTTAGTGTATTTGTTTATTTATATTGAAATCTTTTGAAACTTGTAATATTATGTGAAATTATCTTTAGGTTGCACAAGTATTTGCTTAGAATTAATTTGAATACTTTATTTATTGTTTTAATATTGTAGTAGTATTTTACATATTTTTGAAATAACATATTCACCATATTTGGAATAAGCTTTTCAAGAAAATAGCAAAATTTTTATTTCTAGTCAAATTGATTTTTAAAGTCTAGTTTGCCCCTTCTTAGTTTATTTTGCTTTATAAATTGGTATTCAACCTTAGCCTTACTATTTTAAAGTTTATCAACTTTGTGAACTAAGATCTTATAGGAAATAAAGCTTATAGGACACTGACATGGACTAAAGGGACATTCCACCACTAGACGACCACTATTTGATGAAATAAACTATGACTATTGGAAATTTAGAATGATGATCTTCATCAAATCCACCAACTTTAATGTATAGAAAACCATAAAGGAAGGATATGAAATACTAACAAAACATGAAAAAAGAAGATTAGTGCCTAAACTAGAAGCAGATTAAATCAATGATGACTTCCAAAAGGAAGCACTCCATGCAAAAGCTATTAATGTCATTATGTGTACCTTAAAACCTAGAGAATTCATGAAAATATCAAAATGTACCATGGCCAAAGCAATGTGAGAGAAGCTTAAAGTCATTAATGAAGGCATAAATCAAGTAAAAGAAACTAGAATAAACATGCTTATAAATGAATATGAAATCTTTAAGGTGGATGATAATGAAAAGATAGAACCTATGTTTGAAAGGCTCTTGATCATTGTTGATGATCTTTATGCATTAGGAAAGATCATTACTAATGGTGAGTTAGTAATAAAGATATTGAAAACTATTCTTAAAACATGGCAATCCAAAATTGATTCCATACAAGAAGAAAACAATCTTTCTACACTTACTTATAATGTATTACCAGCCATTAACTTGTTTTAAGTGCAAGAAACTAGTCATAAAAGAGTGATTGCCCAAAGCTGAAAAGTAAACATCAAAGAAAGGCCCACAAGAAAGAAGTCAATGATGGCCATCTAGGATGATGATGAGAACTCATCTAAAAGTGAGCAAAAGGAAAAAGAAATGCAAGAGTTAGATGAAGTTGCTAACTTTTACTTTATGGCTAAAAGTGAAGATAATAAGGTAAGTGATAATGAAATTAAAACTCCTTTATCCTATGATACGCTAAATGAATCTTATGAGATCTTGATGGAAACATTCACAAAGTTTTTTAAAAATATTTTAAAATGGAAAAATAAAAACAAGCTTTAACAAAAGAATTAGATTGTCTTAAAAATGAAAAACAAATCGTGTCTTCTTTGAAAAAATAATATCATGTTTTTTAATTTTTGAAAATGGAAAAACAATCTTTAGAAGATGAAAATCAATTCTCAACAAAAGTTGTTAATTCTTTGAAAGAAGAAAATTAAGTTTTTAAGAAAATCAATAAGTTTTTAAGAAAATGAAGTTTTGTCAAAGAATTTTCAAAGAAGGAAAATAAAGTTTTAATAAACACACTAGAAACTTAAAGGATAACAAGAGCATGATAAAATCTAAATTAAAGTATCAATCTTCCAATCTTAGAAAGGAAAATGTTTTTCTAAAATGGAAGATCAATTCTTTAACAAATAATCTTGCTAAGTTTGTTATGGAAAGATTAATTTGGATATTCTTTTATGTATGCAAAGATATTCTTTGGAAAAAAGAAGATTTGGGATATCTTCATTCCCATTGTGAAAAGAATTGCAAAAACCCTTTTACAAAAGCTAAACTTTCATCAAGGCCAAATATCATAGGCTATTATTGTGGAATTCAAGGACATTTGGCATCTTCTTGTTTAAAAAGAAAGAGATCAAATATGAGGATAAATCACTCATGTTTACCAAATGAGCAAGGCATTGAAAATAAAATAAGAACTAACTCTTAAGGACCAAAAAAGTTTAGGTAACTAAGAAAATTCAATCCTATGTTGTAGGTGTATCTTAAAACCACAATTAAGAGGGATAATTAGTTTTTAAATAGTGGTTACTTAAGACACATGACTAGAGATGAAAGCAAGTTTATTTGCCTTAAGCTTATCAATGATGGGAATGTAACATAAAGGGACAAACACACAATGTAAGATCATAAAATTAGTAAGATAGGTATAGGTTTTACTTTCATTGACAATATTAGTTTAGTTAATGGTTTCAAGCATAATCTTCTAAGTGTTAACTTTGTGACAAAGGTTATAAATTTATTTTTGAATCTTTTCATTGTTTTATTCAAGACAAAAAGGAAAACATTCTTTATTTATTAAAAAAGGGGTTGATAATGTTTATGTTTCAAATATGTAATACATCTTTTCAAATTCTTTAAAATATCTTGCATCTATAAATGATGAAAATTGGTTATGATACATAAAACTTGGCCATGTCAATATGCACATCATTTTAGATCTTTCTAAGAAAGACCTTGTGATTACTCATCTAAAAATTAATTTTGAATAACATTACATATGTGACATATATCAATAAGGTAAATAAGTAAAATCATCTTTCTGACCCATCAATATGATATCAACTTCTAGACCTTTAGAACTCCTATATATTAACTTATTTGGTCTAATCGAAACCTAAGGTTTAAGAAGGAAAATGGTATGGTTTGGTTATTATTGATGATTATTCTAGATATACATGGGTATACTTTCTTACACATAAAGATGATACATTTGAAATATTTAAGAAATTTTGCAAGAAAGTTTAAAATGAAAGAAGTATTTGTATAGTAAATATTAGAAGTGACCATGGTGAAGAAATTGGAAAATCAAAGGTTTAGAAAGTTTTGTAAAACAATGGTATTGGCCATAATTTCTTTTGTCTAAGAACTCTCCAACAAAATAGGGTTGTGAAAAGAAAAATAAAAATTTACAAGATAAAGCTAAAACCATGATTTTTGAAAATGCTTTACTAAAATACTTTTAGGCCGAAGCTATAAACATATCTTACTATAATTCAAATAAATGCTTTACAAGACCTATTTTGAAGAAAACTCTATATGAATTATGAATAGGTAGAAAACCCAACATTAGTTACTTTCATACCTTTGGTTGTAAATGCTTTATTTTAAATATTGGAAAAGATAGCCTTACAAAATTTGAATTAAAGAATGATGAAGTAATTTTTATTGGATACTTTAAAATAGTAAAGATACTTTACAATAAGTAAAGCTTATAAAGTATACAATAAAAGAACCTTCACTATAGAAAAATCTGTTCATATTGTATTTGATAAATCTAATAATTCTTTTGTAAAAAAGCAACTAGATGATGATGATAAAATAGTCTCAAATAAGAAAGGAATGAAAGAGCAACAAAATCAAACAATATTTCCTAAATGATGCTTAAAATTTAGAAAAGTAAAGAGGTTGCTCTTTCAAATAAAATGAAGAAAATGAGCTAACTCTCTTGAGACAAGCTGTAAAATGTTATGAATCACCTTATCAAAACAATAAGAAATAACTTAGAGAATGTGAGAATCATCATAACTATCCAAATTATCTCATTATTGGTGAAAGAATCATCATAACTATCCAAATGATCTCATTATTAGTGATCTATCTTGAGGTAGTAAAACTAGATCCTATTTCAAAGATAAAACTAATCTAGCTTTGTTATCCTATATAAAGCTTAAAAATGTGCAAAATACTCTTAATGATGAAAATTAGGTCAAAATTATGAAAGAGGAATTAAATCAATTTAAAAAAAATAAGGCATGGAAGCTCGTATCTCAACCATTCAACTATTTAATAATAAAAACCAAATAAGTATTTCACATTTAATTAGATGAATTTCATAAAGTGGTTAAAAATAAGGCAAGGTTAGTAGCATAAGTGTATAACCAACAAAAAGATATTGGCTATAATGAAACTTATGCTCAAAGTGCTAAATTAAAAGTTATTAGAATGTTACTTTCATTTGCATTTTCAAGAATTTCAAACTTTTCCAAATGGATGTGAAAAATTCTTTCCTAAATGGTTTTCTAAATGTGGAATTTTATGTTAAAAAACTTCCAGTTTTGAAGATGAAAAGCCAAATCATGTTTCAAAATTACAAAAACTTTATATGGTTTAAAGCACGCTCTAAGAGCTTAGTATGAAAGGCTTGAGAAATTCCTTGCTAAGAATGTTTTTATTAGAGGAAAAGTTGATAACACTCTTTTTATTAAAACTATTGAGTATGATATTCTAAATTTATATGGATGACATTATTTTTAGAACTATTAATGAACTTTTATGCAAGAAATTCTTTAATCTTAAGAAAGGAGAATTTAAAATAAGCATAATGGGAGAACTCACATTCTTTCTTAATAAAAAAAAGGAATATTTATAAATTAAGAAAAATACACAAATGAGCTATTAAAGAAGTTTAAAACATAAAATGCTAAAGTGATTAGGACTCCTAAGAATCTATCTACAAAATTAGATAAAAATGAAAATAGTAAATTATTTAATGAAAAGCATTATTGAGGTATGATTGGCTCGCTACTTTATTTAACCACAAGTAGGCTAGATATCATGTTTAGTGCATGCTAATGTGCAAGATATCAACCAAGTCCTAAAGAATCTCACTTATGTGTTATGAAAATAATTTTTAGATACTTACTACGAATAAAGAACTATAGCCTTTGGTATCCCAAAGATAATTTTATTGACTTGCATAATACAAGTTAGATAGAAAAAGAACAAGTGGAGCATATCAATTCTTAGGACAAAGACTTGTTTCATGGTATTGCAAAAAGTAAGCTTCAATTGCTCTTTTAATAGTCAAAGTTGAACATATGGAAATTGAAAGTTGTTGTACTTAAATGTTATGGATATAAAGACAATTTGAATATTACAATTTGAAATTCAATTCTACTCCTATATTCTTTGATGATATGATTGATATAAATCTATCCAAAAAATCTTATCCAACACTTTAAAACAGAGCTCATTGAAATTCAATTCTACTCTTATAGTCAAAGTTAAACATATGGAAATTGGAAGTTATTGTACTTAAATGTTATGGATATAAAGACAATTTGAATATTACAATTTGAAATTCAATTCTGTTCCTATATTGTTTGATAATATGATTGATATAAATCTAACCAAAAAATCTTATCCAATACTTTAGAACAAAGCTCATTGAAATTAAAACATCACTTTATTCAAGATCATGTGCAAAGAACATAGAAAATTAATTAGCAAATATCTTTACTAAACTTGTTTCATGACGATAGATTTTGCTTTATTAGGAAAGAACTGGGAATGGTATGCTTTGAATGATTATGTCTAATTTATATGCTTTGATTATGCATTTATGTGTTTATGTGATATTATATACATCATAAATAGACTTGGGTTTAGAATTT
The DNA here is from genome assembly GCA_020226215.1 of Sindora glabra. NCBI lineage: Eukaryota > Viridiplantae > Streptophyta > Magnoliopsida > Fabales > Fabaceae > Sindora > Sindora glabra. The sequence goes on along the minus strand of CM035232.1, from coordinate 69,160,263 downwards.
TAAGATATAATTTTAGAGGTAAACAATAGAGCAAGTTACCTACTTCTTTAAACCATTCAAAAAATTCAAAATTAGGTTCCATTATATTGCAACAAAAATACTTTTTCATGCTAATGTTCAACCACTTTGAACTTCAATTTTCTAATCAATGCTTTTGTGTGGTCTCAAGAAAAAAATCTTTTTTAATTTTAAGTCAAGAAGCTTATAGCTAGTCATTAATTAACTTAAGTTTTTGCAATTTCATATTCTTGAACTGTTCAACTTTTAAGTTCAATTTTTTATTTTTCCTATTCAAATCTCACAATTTTTCAAAATATTTTTTATCCTTTCACATAAATAGAAACTCCTACTATTACACCTAAACATTCTAATTGAATCATAACCTAGCGTCTTAATCCCTGCTCCTTTTCACTAGACTTCTTTGTTCCCTTATCTTAGATCATTATATTCCTCTATTAACCTTCCTACATTGTTATTCTCTTCTTTACAATTCACTATCTATTTCTTCTTCAACCTTTCTCTCTTAAATTCATGTTTTTTTCTCTTTTTCATTCTAAACGACCATTATGCATCCCTTGTTCTATTTCACACCTTTGCATTTTTATTTTAAAATCCAAACCTTTCTTTATTTTTAGCATTAAAACATAGTATAAAACCTATACTCTAATAATTAAAACTTAAAAGATATTTTGCAAAATGCAGATTCAATTTATTAAAAAGTGGAAAGTGCATTTAGTTATGCAAGGGGGATCTACAAGTGGATTTACAATCTATGGAGAACGCTAAAGTTGAAAGCTTCTAATCTATTAGAAAGATAGGTTTGGAAGAAATTTTAGCCTTGGAAGAATTAATCTATGAATTATATATGAATATGGAAGCCCAAAAGAATGATAATATGTTGATTATACTCATTAATGCCAAAAAAGAGCACATTGACATTACATTGATGAATGAAATTATAAGGACTCTAAATAAAGGCAAGTGCATCAACTCTAACATAGTCATGAAGAAGGATGGAGGTTATAATTGCAGGAGATGGTTTAAAAAATAAAAGATGGCACTAACACCACAATTCCAAAGTTAAACTAGTTAGGGAGGAACCATAAGGCTTCAAAAATTGGTGCTTTTAGTCATATGAGTAATTTCAAAACATTTTTGCTCTAAGAAATAGAAAACCAAGTTTAAGTTAAACTCTAGATACTTTATGATGAAACATATGATTGCAATGAAAAATAGAATAAATAGCTTTTAGGATATGGCATGATTATCACCAAGATTTTCAAGCATTTTAATGTTGATTTGTCTAAGGAAAAAGGAAAAGGAATATTAAGTGGGAACATTATGAATGAAGGATGGCTAAATAATTTGACATATAACAAGTTGAAGCATTTGCCTGCTTATATGAATAGAAAGATTATTAGGTAGGAAAGCTACTCTGCTAGGGTTCAAGGCATGAGAAGAAAGGGAATTACGAAGAAATTTCTAAATCAAATTATAAAGGAGAAAGATAATAAAGTGAGAAAAGAAAACTTAGATTCAAAAATACACAATAAGCAATCTACTACTCAAAGGATTTGACGAATTAAGTTAGATGAAAAAAGAAGAAAAAGAGCAAGAGGAAATATGAAAGAGGTTCAAAAGATCAAGATGCAAGAAACTTCTCGAGAAAGAGAAGTTGAGGAGATAAAGGAGATTACTAAGAACTTGAAAAAAATGAAACTGGCAAGAAATAGTGATGAGAAAAATATTTACTATTTTATTTTCTCCTATTTTATGTCTATTAGGTGTTACATGTGCCTAATTTTACAAAATAGCCTTGTTTTATAATTATGAGCTGATTTTATAAGTTTCCGAATTTATTTGGTGAATGTTGGATTTTGATACTATTTCTATTTTTTAGTCATATATTAGGCTTCGAATGTCAGATTGAGGCAAACTTTATATTGATATAAAGCTAAAAGAAATATCTACAACTTTTATGTTTTGATCAAAGCCTAATTTAGAATCTTTTAAGCCTTTACTTGGCTGAGAAGGTAAAGTCATATTTTTGCCTCAGTTGAACTCATTTCTATATTTGGGACATATTTAGAGCTATAGTGGTCTAATTAACCTGAAATTGGTGCCCAAATTCTCAAAAGACATAGGCCTACAACTTTCATATTTATGGATCTTTCATAATTCATTGATTTTATGGTCTTATTCTTTTTGGAAGATAGGCTTGTAGGAATTCATTGATTTATCTAATAGATTTAATTAATTTGTAAAAAAATAGGTATAGGCTTCTAAAATTTGGAAAACCTTATTATTGTAGTCCTAAAAGTCATCTAATACTATTCAAATAGGGTTTTAGGAAGATTAGATTATATAAATAGGCAAAAGAACTGAAGAGAAAAATATATTTAGAACACACAAGAATTCAGCAGGCAGCCTTCTTCTTCTCTTTGCTCTCTTCATTCTTCATCAATGGAAGCCTAAATTCGTGGTTGATTCAAAGAGTTGATTTGTAATTTTGACCTTTCTTAATTAATTTTTCTTTTTTTCTATTTATTTATCCTGAAAGTCTTCTTAAGATTCCTTTTATTGGATGTTGATTTGATATAATTGATATTCACCCTTGTAATTTTTTATTTCTAATTTCTTTGCTACTTTGATGTGAAATTATGGTTAATAAATCATATTTTTATACATAGGGATAAAGGGTTGAGGGATTAATTAGAGATTTCTAATTTGGTTTCTTCAATCAACTTAATTTTATTTATAAATCAATTTCAATCTAACATAAGGATTATAACGATTGCTTAATTCAACTAATTTTAATTGATCAAATCTCAAGCGATTGTCTAGCATAAAATTCATGAATTATTACAAGGATTCTAAATAATTCAAGGTTGAAGCATTAATTAGAAAAAGTTAAATCTTAATTGATCTATGATTAATCCAATTTAGGACTCTCAATTTCTTTAAATTGGCTATTTGATTCCATTGAATTCTATTCTAATTTAATTCTATTTCGCTTCGATCCTGCACTTAATTTTGTGCTTATTACTTTGTTTAATTTCATGCAACCACCCTCCAATTCTGCATTCTGTTATTGTACAATTGTATATACAGCATACAACATATATATTGCATTCTATTTTGCACAACATTTTGTTTTTTTACATTACATTCTATTTGCATTAGTTCTTCATATTTTCATTGCATAAATAATTCAAAAATTGTGTATGTATTGTTAGGAATTAATTTAGAAAAGGTAAAATTAAAATATTACTAGGAGTACAACTTAGTTGTGCCACTATACAATAGTATTTTTCAACATCCAATTTTAATACAATTTTGGTGCATTGCGACTTGTTCATCAAGTAGTAATACTCTAAGAACAAAGAAATCTTTAAAAAGAAGGAGACTAAATCGAGTGCTTGCTTCTATTTTCACTCCTACATACTATGAAACTAGGAAGAAAAGGCAAAAAATAGTTGAGATTATTAATGTTTTATCTAGTGATAGCTTCCTATATGAAGTATAAGAGAAGTACACTAAAACATTAATACACTAATCTAATTCTCTATGCTTGATGGCATCTAAGTTAGAGAGATTCAAATCATCATGCTTATTTTTAGTTTAACAATATTGAGAAAAAAGTCTTCCTCCACCCTTACAAAGACATCAGGGTAGAGAAATGATCCCATCTCAGTAATAACAAATATACCAATCTTCATCATTTATGTTTCATCAATTATTGATTTAGATAATACATTTACTTCCATTACTAACACTAAAATTTGGAACGAATTCATGGATAACCTTCTCTTCATGTCAAGAAGCCCATTCAAAGATGTTATAGATCTTATCAAAAGGCTTACTTCTCCTTTAGTATCTTAAATTTCATATATTTATCTTTTATCAAAGGATATACATTGTGACACATGAGATATAAAAAATAAGGCAAGTCCTTTAGCAAGATTTGCAACATTCTCCAAATAGGTATTATTGGATGGATGGGGGCTGTCTTTCAATTAGAACTAAACTTTAAAATTTGATAATAAAGGTTAAGACATTGCAAAAATGTTTCAAATGAAAAGTAGAACATAATTTATAAGTAATATAGGACATTATAGTTTAGTTATTAACACATAATCAACATTATAAAAATAAATTTGTACATATTAAGTTTCTTAACATACTTTTTAGATGTTGGTCATTTGAAAAATTAACATTGTAAGTATTCATATTGTGAATTTTATAGTGCATTTTAAATGAGCAGACCATTCAAATATAAATAATCTTTATAGTTTGCAATAAAATAAATATTAATTAATTGTAAATAGTATTTGGACATTGATTTTTAAGTACAACTTACCTCTAAAACACCAATGTTCTTTATAATTTCCAATAAAATCACTAATACAATATCAATTAGTTATTGACATTCCTTTAGATATCAATTTAATATGAAATTGATGTCTAAAATATAAATGTTCATTACAATTTCCAATACTATCATAAATACAGACATTAGTTAGTTATTGATATTCCTTGAAATGTCAATTTAATTTACACCTAATGTTTTAATATTTCATATAGTATTCATTTAGATGATGATTTATGGAAAACTAACATGGTATTCATATTCAATATTGGTTTATTATACAACTATTGTCTTAAGTTTTCCTATATTAGACCTTTTATCTCTCATTAGAAAATAAGGCTTTATAACATTGGCTTACTATACTAGTTGATAAGGTAAGTTACACTTATTTTAAAAAATGCTACCATGTCATTATACATTAATTTTCACTTTAACCAATGTAAGTGGAGCAACATTAAAGGGCAAACCTATAATAATGAGGGGTTTAACCTCAATCTTAGCAATTTACATTTACAAAAAGGAAAAATATAATGCCATTATTATGATAATTTATAGGTAAAAATACAAAAAATACAACATAAAGTAAGTTACATACTGTGTAGATCTAGTGCTCAGCTATTAGAATAAACCCACTAGCGTGGAGGGAAAACCCTTGCTTGGTTACTTCAAAAACCCTATTCCTTTTCACTTATTGGGACTTCTGGGTGAACTTAGGGTTATCCTAGTACTTGCAAAGTCCCTCTCACTTTATATTCCATCATTAACATAAGTTAACCTTTTATTTTTATCCTCGTCGATAATATCTTTCAAATTTGTAAAAATCTTGTGGTTGAAGATTTTTCACTTTTGCTACTCATAAGTAGATATATACATGTAATACTTCTACAATTTTAAAAAGAAAAACATTAGAATTGTTAGTTATTGAGAAAAAATTATAACAAATTAAGTGAAACAATGATTGTAATTATAAAATTAAACTACCTTAAACTCATAAGAAAGTATCCTCGAGGTAGGCTCCAAAATCTACTTCTAAATAGGCCATACTGTATTATACTTGCTTCTTACGATGTGAGCAAGAGACATAACAAGTTGTTTAATAGGAAAGAATATTAAAATTATTAGCAAATAGTTAACTAACATATTAATTTATTCTAATGAAAAATTCAAATACACACAATAAATTAAAAATAAATACGTACTTGTCCTTTAACTCATGATATTCTCCTAAGACTAAGAATGGACTGCTTAAGGAGTAAGGGCAAATTGGATGCCACTAAAGAAGGATGCAACTTTAGGGTGGAGCTGATAAAAATAAGAGGTTAGTACTATATTGGCTTGCTCAACAAAGGGTGCAAAGGTGATGGTTTGGCTCTTACATCGAGTGTGGCAGAAACTTGTACTTAAGAAATATGTGTATAGGCAGTGATGATCCATTCGTAGGAGTTAGGTTATCCTATCCTTCATTTGACCCTAATTAGTTACATCCACGACCTCATCCAGTTATTGATCATTATATATATATATATATAAGGGATTGCTAACCTCCACATTCTTATTTGGGGGCTAGCAACCTTTACATTTTCATTTGAAAGAAAAAAATTATATTATTAATTTAATAATAATAAAATAATAATTAATATTATAGTCACTTTACCACCAACACCAATTATATCCAATAATGAGTATATCTATTATGAATATGAAATAGAATAAGTGAAGTTAACTTAAATACATTCATTATTGAAAGTAATTGGCGTTGATGGTAAATTAATTATAATATATTTTATTATTTTTATTAAATTATTAATATAATTTTTTATCTAAATAAAAAAGTAAAAGTTATTAACCTCTACATATAGATGTGGAGGTTAGCAATCCCCAAAATTGACTACCAAAGTAGTGTAATAAATCTTCACATTTAATAACATAAACTAATTAAACTATTCATGAAATAAAGTTCAATAAACAATTTTAATTACCTAATTAAAATTAAAGCCACTTAATTTTTTTTATATTTAGCTAAATTTTTTGAAAATTTAACTAAATAATATTATTAAACATTTTTAATTAACTTATTGATGAAACTAAAAAGTCATTTTAATTAACTAAATAAACTAAGTCATTAATTAAAAAAAATTAACTAAATTCTAACTTATTAATGAAACTGATAAGCCTTTATAATTAATTAAGCGATTAGCAAAATAAAATTAACTACATATTTCTATTCAACTTACTGGTAGAACTAATAAAGCTTTATAATTAATTAAGCAATCACCTAAATAAAATTAACTAGATATTTCTAATTAATAATTTTAATTGCTTGGAATATAAATTAACTAAACAATTAAGTAAATAAAATTAACTAAATATTTGTAATCAATGTATTAATGAAGCTAATTAACATTTATAATAAACTATGCAATAAACTAAATGAAATTATTTAAGAAATCAACTGAATGACTTAATTACCTAAGCATCCCTAATATAATAAATAAACTAAGTAGCGAACTAAATAAATTTTCCTAAATATTTCTAATTAACATATAAATGAAACTATTAAGACTCTACCTAGATAAACTAAACATAAACTTTTATAAGTAAATGAAAAAAAACACTATTAAAATGAACCCAAAAAAAAAGGAAAAAGGAAATGATGTTTAAAGACTATAACTCAAAATTGTACAAAATACCTAAAAAAAATTTAAAATCATCTAGTTAAATTAACGAAATAATTTGATTGGTTCAAGATTTTTGACTTCATCTCTAAATTGCAGTGATAGGGCTTAATAAATTTCAAGAATACAAATGCTTACCAACAGTAAAAGGAAATGTGAGGGGAAGATTTTCTATTCACTATTTCACAATATTTTAAATTTCCAATGAATTTTTCATTGAAATTCTGTCAAAAATAACAAAACTATTCACATAAAAATTCGTGTTAATTTTTCAACAGTTTAATGAAATTTTTGAATTTCTTCCACTAATATTTGATAAATTTATTTATTATTTCTAAAGAATGATATTCATAAAAAAATTTCGTCGGAACTATGAGAATTCTAGCAGTGATAAATTAAATTTTATTATAGATCTGATACTATTTAATACTGTATCATTATTATTATTATTATTATAAAATTGTCTAAAAATAAACTTGCTAGATATAAGAAAAAGCTAAACGTTTATATATATATATATATATATGAGGAGGGATTTATTGAATACAATCGTAAGTTAAAATGATTTACACTAAATCTGATCCATCAATTTTACTGAAATTTAAAGAATATGATTAATTCACTTTAATACACTTTTTACATCGTATGTAGTCAATTTTCTCTCACACAATTAATATAATAAATAAAAATTCTTAAATTGTAAAGATATAACAAGCCTATTTTAGTTCTATTACACCACATGTAGTCAATTTTTTTACACTAAATTTGATCCATCAATTCTAATAAAATTTAAAGAATATAATTAGTTCACTTTAATACATTTTTTACATCGCATGTAGTCAATTTTCTCTCACACAATTAATATAATAAATAAAAATTCTTAAATTATAAAGATATTACAAGCTTGTTTTAGTTCTATTAATTATATATGGCTCCTTTTAATTTATTACTATTAATGCATTAAATAAGAGTTTTTCTCCTTCTCAAATTTTACCATTAATACATATTATTAATTATGGATTATTGTAAAAAAGGTAACCAATTCCTTTTTGATTTTGTAGACATTTCCTTATTAGTTTTTTAAATATATTTTTGTAAAGAAAATATTAAATTAAAATGAAAAAATTCTTGTGATTAGAAAAGAATAATTAAAATCACTTTGTAAACAAAATATAAGATTAAAGATGAAAGAAGTCTAAAAGAATTTTAGCGTCTATTTTTGCTAAAAAAATATGCATTTTTTCATCTATTTTTGTATACATTTAGTGATGCAGTCTATTTTAGCGATGCATTTAGTTTTTTAGTATACATTTAGTTTAAAAAATTGTAAATATATAAATATATATTTGTAAAACTTACAAGTTACATTTATGATTGATCATAAATTAAATATCTGTTAAAATTCCTAAAAAATTAACTTTGTATTGATAAATTTATAACAAAAAGTTAATGTCAATTCGATCTTTTATATGTCTTTCATAATTTATTTCAGTCCTTTCTTTAAATTAATCATTAAATTACTAATAAAAGTTTTACTTAAAATAAATTAAAATCCTATTTTAATCTATTATGAGTTTTACTTAAATCAATTTTATCCTTTATAAATCTTTTATATTAATTTCATTCTTCATGAATAAAAATTAATTATTTGAATCTTTTTATCAATATTCTAATAATGGCTTAATGATTTTATAAAAAAAAAGAACTAGAAAAGAAGATAAATATTTCGTGAGAAATACAATAATATAACTTATAATTACCTAACTAAGAACAATAATTAATAAAATATTTAAATTATTTCAAAATTAATTTTTCATGTAGTAATTTAATTAAGGGTATTGTTAATATTTTTTTATATAACTATTGACAAGAATATTAGCAATGCAATTTATTTTAGCGATGCATATTCTATTACTGAAAATAGACTTCATCACTAAAATTCTCTTAGACTCCTTTCCTCTTTAATCTTATATTTTGTTTACAAAGTGATTTTAATTAATATTTTCTAATCACAAGAATTTTTTATTTTAATTTAATATTTTCTTTACAAAAATAGATTTAAAAAACTAATAAGAAAATGTCTGCAAAATCAAAAAGGAATTGGTTACCTTTTTTTACAATAATTCATAATTAATAATATGTGTTAATGGTAAAATTCGAGAAGGAGAAAAACTCTTATTTAATGCATTAATAGTAATAAATCAAAAGGAGTCATATATAATTAATAGAACTAAAATAGGCTTGTGATATCTTTATAATTTAGAAATTTTCATTTATTACATTAATTATGTGAGAGAAAATTGATTACATGTAGTGTAAAAAATATACTAAAGTTAATTAATCACATTATTTAAATTTTAGTGGAATCGATAGACCAGATTTGATATAAATCATGTTAACTTATACTGGTGTCAATGGATTCCTTATATATATATATATATATATATTTATGTATGTATGTATGTATATTAAAGCAGTATGGTTACTTGTAATTTAATGATTGGTGATAAAAATGATATTACATTCTAAAAAGAAGTTAAGTCCAAGTTTTTTTTTAGAAAACTAATAATTCTATCTTTGAAATTATAAATTATTAATAAAATTATTTTTAAATTATCTAAAATTATAATTTTATTCCTAAATAATAATTTATACATATAATTTTAACTTTCTGTACAATAAATTATGAATGAAATTATCTATACGAATAGAAATAAAGGATTTTTAATAGATTAGGAATGAATTATTTGTATGAATAGAAAATTAATAATTCCATCTTTGAAATTATAAATTATTAATAAAATTATTTTTAAATTATTTAAAATTATAATTTTATTCTTAAATAATAATCTATACATATAATTTTAACTTTCCATACAATAAATTAGGAATGAAATTATCTATACAAATATATATAAAGGAATGAAATATTTGAAGAATGAAATTATAAATTTATATAATTTAAATATTATTTTACTAATATTTTATAATTTTATGGATGAAATTGTTAAGTTTATCTATGTTTTATCTTCTAATTTTTATTTAAGGTTTAACAAATATTCACTCTTATTTGAATTAGTTATATCACTTAAATTTTAAAATAAATATAAATACAAAATTGATTTAATATCAATATAAATTAATTTTATATTATTATTTATTTATGTTATGTTATATTAATAAAAAATATTAAAAATAATTTACTACTATTAAAAACTCTTAATAAATATTACTTTTGAATAATTTATCTTTTCTTCATTTATTGGTAATATAAAATATTTTATATTAATAATAAATTAAATTTAAATTTAATAAATATAATGTCAAATGTTTTGTAAAATCAAGGATTATCCAAATAGAAATATCCTTCGTGGCCAAATGAAATGATGGTTGGATTAAAATCTTCCTAACACTACAAGGAAAAAAAGTAACAACGACGATATTTTTAGCGACAACAATAATTCAATTGTCGATAATACTTTTAACGATGACTATGTTGTCGGTGAAGTCTAAACGACTATTGGAGGGAGCTAGAAAAAAGGGACAGGAAAAATAAAGGTGTTAGTGATGACATTTGTCGTCGTTGTAGAGGCTAAAAAATCTTTAGCGCTAAGAACAGACCTTTAGCGATGACAATGTTATCGTTGAAAGGTTAGACTTTTCAGTGACGATATGTGTCGTCGCTGAAACTGTCTTTGGGAAATTGGGCCAGAGCTTCAGCAACGACAAAAGTTGTTGGTGAAAGATGAATCTTTCAGTGATGACATGTGTCGTCACTGAAGGCTTAACTCTATTTCCAAGACGGATCTTCAGCAACAATAATTGTTATCGTCGAAAGTTTCGACTTTCATTGACGACATTGTTGTTTCTAAAGGTCTAATCTCAGGAATAGATCAAGGCTTTAGCGATGACACATGTCATCGCTGAAAGGTTCATTTTTCATCGACAACCCTTCAACAATGACTGAGAATTTTTGTCGTCGCTGAAGAATCTATCTATAAAAACCCATCGACGCTTTTTTGAACTCTCATTTGCATGATTTCAAAGGAAAAGCTATGGACTTAAGGTGAGTTTCTCTTGTAAACTTTTTTATAGTTAATTTATTTATTTTTTATATATGTTGTTATGTATTAATTTTTTAACATATTTATAATTTTAATTGTTAGTTATTGTTAGCACTCATCATTATTCATGGGAAGTTTTTGGATTACATTTGATTACTCATCATTGTTCGTAGGAAGTTTTTGGATTACATTTGATTAGTAAATTTTTGCTATTGAGGTATGTAAATTAAATTTTATAATATTTTCATTGTGAAATGTAATTTGTGAAATTAATTATTTGCAATAAATTAATAGAGTTAATAATATATTTGATTTGATGAGAAATTGCATATTGTTTAGTATTGCATATTGTAAACATTGACTTTATTTAGGGTAATTTTTTCTTAACTTAAATCTATAAATATAAATTTTATTGTTATTATGTATTCCTTAATTGGATACATGTGTGGATTATTTGGTAAGCTTAATGTAAGATAGAGTTAGTATGATATTTTATCCATAAAATTTAAAATTTAGGTTATATTTTAGGAGATTTCAAAATTATTAGTTTTGTTGAAATAATGTAACATAGGAAATTAGAATAAGCTTGTAAACATATTCTAGAAAATAAGAGATTATAATAATATAATCTCTTTCTTAATTAAAATTGATATCGAAACCTAACAATCCAAAATATAGTATTTATACCACATATTAAGAAAAAACCAATTAAACTTAAGACCACATGAAAATCAAATATAACAATCCAAATTATACTATTTACACTATATAAAAATAAAGTCAATTAAACTTGAGGTCAAATGAAAATCACCCCTTTATGGATAAATTAAATATACATTTTATTCCTAAAAATAAAAAAAATTATAATTGACCAATTTTTGAAAATTGGTTTGTCAAATTTATTTTCTAAAGTTAGACCCCTAAACACAATCAGAATAATAATATTAGCATATTTCTTGAATTATATTTTATTATCTTCAACTTCACATTATGTAATTAAGTGAAATATTTTTTTATTTACAATTTCAAACTCCATTTGATCTCATTTTTATATTGGGTTAAAATATCTTTTTCAAAACTAGGAGTGTAATTTCTAAAGAATACCAATTATGATTTTATTATTTTAAAAAAATATATGTTATGTACATAATTCTAATAACTAAAATTACAATAACATTGCATTAATGAATATCTTATGAAATTAACAATAAATTTTGCTACTTAATTACAATAATATATGACATATTATGGTTGACTAAAAATGTATATAATATTTCTCATAAAAAGATTTCTAGAAAAAACAATCAAAACAACCATACAATAGAAAAAATTTGAAAATTTTCTTCCTATGATAATTTATAAGTACTCATAAAATGCACATATCTCTAAAAGAGTTTAATTGTGTATCTTATGAATATAGTAGAGTAGGCTACACACTTGAATTCCCAAATGCAAGTTGTGAAACATAACAATTGCTGCAGATACTTAAAAAAATTAATCTCAGAAATAAGATACTTAAACAACAATACTAATATGTGAATAACGAATTCCATACAATGTCGTATCTTTATTTTTAATTATTATAAACATATTTATATAATAACTTTAAATAGAACTACATTTGCATTTGCATTGTAAGCTTAGACTTGTTCAAGGGTTGGTTGATCTCTGTACATCAACTAACCTTTGAATTGTCTTGAAAAGTTGGATAGTTTGAGATATGCCCTGTAGTTGTAATTAACAATTTATCTGGCTCTTGTTTGATATTGTAGAAATATCTTAGCATTCTAATTATTCTCCGTGTATAAACTATACGGACGTATAGTTTATACACTTGGAGAACTATAGGGAGATGCTGTCAAAATTTTTGCATGAAACAAACAATGAGTATGAATAAATTGGAAAAAGATAGCTACAAACATATCTCGAATGGGATAGGAGCCTACCCTTTAGAGTTGGAGTGATATGGTATAGTTAGAGTACATATAAAAAATTGTTCACAACACTATGATCCACCTAAAGCTATTTTCTTCCTATTCAGTGATACAATGTCTATAAATAAAAGTTGGATACATCTACCAAATCGCTTGTCGGATGAGTATTGGAATGGTGCAGTGGCGTTTATTCAAAGAGCTAAAAACTTTATTGATGAAAGGGGTTTAGTGAGATGCCCATACAAAAAGTGTGTGAATTTATTGTTCTAAACATTAGCAACGTTGAAGGCACATATTATAGATAATGGATTTCATCCATTATATATAAATTGGGTACACTATGATGAAACGGATGTTTTAAGCTTTAGAGGGAGGAGTGGGGTATCTCCCAGCAATGTAGATGAGATGGTGGACATTATACAAGATTTCATCGTGCCTTATGTGCCAGAGGTAGTAGCTCGCAATGATGCAGAAGGGAATGAGAATGCACTTAGCGAAGACACTGGAACAAATTATAGTAGTTATGATGACCAATTCGAACAAGTAGAGACAGAATTGCACCCAGGATGCATATCGTTTTCAGCCTTGAACTTCCTAGTGAAACTCATGCACTTGAAGGTTTTGCATAAGTAGACAAATAAGTCATTTAATGCTCTTTTAAAGTTGTTGAAGGAGGCACTTTTGAACGATAATAAATTACCCGAATCATATTACGGTGCAAGAAAATAGCTCAACAAGCTGGGGTTAGGGTATGAATCAATCCATGTATGCAAACATGATTACATACTTTTCTGGAAAGAACATACTTCGGAGGAGAATTGTCCAATTTATGGGGAGATTCGATGGATATATAAGAATACGAGAGGAAAGAAGGTTCATCAAAAAGTGGTTCGATATTTTTTAATAATTCCTCGGTTAAAGCGATTGTATGGGTCAAGACATACTGCGAAGAATATGATATGACATCATACTGGAAGGTTGATAGATGAGGGGTAATGCGACATCCCGTTGATGGAAAAACTTGGCAAAAGTTTGATAAGAGGTACCCTAATTTCTCAGCTGACCCACGAAATGTTAGGTTGAGCTTAAGTATTGATGGATTTAATCCTTTTGATGATAGGAACCTGTCTTATAGCATGTGGCCAGTGGTGATGACTACTTATAACTTGTCATCGTGGATGTGCATGAATAAGTCTTTTTTAATGCTGACCTTGTTAATCCCAAGTTTGCAGTTTCCAGGTAAGGATATCGATGTCTTCTTACAACCGGTCATAGAAAAGTTAAGACATCTTTGGGAGAAGGGAGTTGAAACTCGAGATGCGAATATAAAGACGATATTCAACATGAGGGCAGCTTTGTTATGGACTGTAAATGATTTTCCTGCTTGAAGTAGTCTTTCTAGTTGGAATGGACAAGGATATAAAGCATGTCCTACATGTAATTTGGATACTCCATCAATTTGAGTTAGGGGAAAAATAGCCTATGTTGGTCATCATCGTTGGCTTTCGAGAAGTCACACATGGAGAAATAGTAAAGAATTCAATGGGAGGTCGGAGAGGAGAGCCTCTCCTCGTCCTTTTACTAATAACATTATCATGGATCAACTGGGTAGGGTGGCACAAAGACTTCCTAGTAAACATGCTCAATTTGGTTGTGTAAAGCGAAAGAGGGATGCTGATGAACTTAATTGGAGTAAAAAAAGTATATTTTTTGATCTCCTGTATTGGCCAACAATGAACCTAAGACATAACATTGATGTAGTGTATGTTGAGAAGAATGTATGTGACAATATTCTGGGTACCTTATTAGATATTGAGCATAAAATAAAAGATACAGACAATACAAGATGAGATATAGTAAACATGAAGATAAGACCCAACTTACATTTATATGAGCAGAAGGGTTAGCTTTTCAAGCTACATACTGCATATACGCTTAATCATGAAGAGCGTAGACAGTTTTGCACATATATAAAGAATGTGAAATTTCTAGATGGGTTTGCTGGGAGTCTCCGAAAGAATTTCACAGATCATGATATGAAGTTAAATGGATTGAAATCACATGACTGTCATGTCATTGTGGAAAGATTGTTAGGACTAAGACTTCGAGCTTTTTTGCTAAAGGACTTATCATATCTACTTGTTGAGTTGTACAACTTCTTTAATCAAATATGTGCTAGAACTCTCAACAGGAAAGATATTCTGCAAGCCAAATAAGATATCATCATTATTTTATGCAAGCTTGAAAGGATATACCCTCTAGCATTCTTCGACATAATAGTTCACTTAATGATGCATTTGCCAGATGAAGCACTAGAAGGTGGGCTCGTTCACTTTTGATAGATGCACCCATACGAGAGGTATATAAAAAAGTTAAAGGATTATGTCTGAAATCGTGCTCGACTAGAGGGTTCAATCGCAGAAGGGTACATTGTTAAGGAGGCATTAACATTCTTTTCTATGTAGTTGGAAGGAGTGGAAACTAGATTCAACCAGTCTGATCGAAATCAAGATGTAGCACCAATTGAAACAAGAAGGACATTATCAGTGTTTTGATCTTAGTGTCGACCTATGGTGAAGAAGTCTATTTCTCACTTCGATAAGAAGGATCAAGATGTTGCAGTATGGTACATCTTGAATAATTGTAATGAGATCGAAAAATATCTCCAGTAAGACCTAACTTACATCATTTGTACTTTTCTCCTAAATATGTATAATGGACTAAATTGTCTTCGTTTTATAGTGAGCATCAACGAGAACTTGAACGAAGTGTGGTTTTACTCGAAGGTAAGGTTTTTGTTCTTCCCAGGTGCACCAAACCAAAAAAAATAAATGTTCATTACTCTTACTGATCATTCAAGTTATTTCTTTTCACAAAATATTTTTTTGGTAGATGTACCATTTACACAGGAACGGTTCCCCAGAGGCCACTAAAGAGCTACTTTCATTAGCATCTGATCCTAGTTTCATAATCATGATATACTCTGCATGTATTGTAAATGGAGTGCACTTTGTAGTAGAAAGTCAGGATGCGAAGCACAAAACACAAAATAATGGAATTTTTGTTCCAAGCATTGATGGTAGCATATTCTATGGTGTACTAGAAGACATCATAGAGTTGACTTAATTAAATAAGTGCAGTGTGACCTTATTTAAATGCAAGTAGTATGACACAGACCTGACAAAGAAGAAACTTTACATTGATAAGAATATCACAAGCATATCCATTAGTGGGCAATGGTATAGAGATGACCCTTACATTCTGGCTACCCAAGCAAAGCAAGTCTTTTACACTGAGAATCTCCTTAATGGACCAAATTGGAGGGTCGTCCATAATATGGTGCATCGTGACATATGGGATCTACCCAGTGACAGAGACAGTGCACAAGATTTGTTATTCCTGCAAGATAGTAACTCATCCAATTTTAACCTTAAAATTGATCTTAGAGATTTTCATCTAGTAGATCTAAGTAATCAAAGACATGGTCCTTCAATCATTCCACCTTCCAGGAACGTTGGATCTAGCACTTATAGGGATGACGTCTCCATTGATGATAAAGGCAATTTGGAAGAAGAAATGATTGAGGATTATATGGAGGAAGGACCTTCACAATCTGATGACGAAGAAGAAACTAATGACCATGAGTCTATTAGGTCCATTGATACTGATTCCGACTAGGGAACCCTAAATATTTGCTTACACCTCGTAATTGTGTAAGCATGATTATTAAAATAAGTTATATGATACTATTAGGTCATATTTGTTGAAATAATTGTTTAATTTGAATGTGGATTTTTACTCATAGCTATTTGTTTAATGTGTATTATTATAATCATGGCGGATATTGAGTCACAATATCATAGAGGTGATATTGGAGGGGACCCTTCATAGTAACCCACCCATATTCCATCACAGTACGAAGGGTCAGGTATCTTTTCTTAATTGTACATACTTGAGATTGACTAAATATAAATTGTTAGGATTTTAATATTTTTCTTTATCTATCGAAGTGGCAGTTGCGAGAAAGAAGGGTCCAAATAAGTCTCTCAGGCAGCATGAGAAGATAGGTAAGAATGGGAGGAGATCGGTGTCTATACAGTTTGATACGGTTGGTATATGATATGCAATTGGTGAAAATGCTAGCCATCTCTCTTGTGATATTGGTAGCATGGTCCGGGCCCACATACTACCTTATTATAAGTCATGGCGAGTTGTACCTCAGGAGATCTGAGACAGAATAGTGCAGGAGGTTTGCGTAAGTATATATCTCCTCTAATTACTAAATTAATTTTTTTGAGAATGAAATTTTTAAGTAAATTACTCACAAATTTTGCTAAATATCTTTTAATGCAATCCTACTTCGAGTTCCAAGGCATCTCGGAGGGTGATTGGGATAGAGCGATCTCCGGGTTGATACGGTCTGTTGTAGATCTATATAGGGATTGGAAGTATAGGTTAAACAAACACTTTTTGGAACATGGGGGTGATCGGGAGCAGGACTATGATTTGGACTGTGTGAGACGCTGTGTGCCGCGCTCTATGTCACCACAAACATGGCATAGGTGTGTGGATTTTTTTGACGGTGATGAGTATAAAGTAAGTATGACATTCTACAAAATTATATTATTTAACATATCTAAATTGTAAACTCCATGCAATAGTTAATTTTTTTGCTTTACAGGAGTTGTCTGGGAAGAATGCAAATAATAGAGTGCAGAAGGTCATGAATGATCAATATGGGTCGAAATCTATTGCTGAACATCGCTTTGATAAGATAATTTAACTTTTTTATTCAATTTTTAAAATGTACATTTTGTTAGTTAGCTTTTTGTTCATTGTTTATTTATTTTCATGCTTTTTTTCTCTTACAAAAAATGAATAGAGGAATAGAGATGCCGGTGAGCTGCAGTCGATTTTCGATAATTTTAGGGACCGACACACGTACAAATCGGGGGAGTGGGTGCATCCGATCCCTCAAGAGCAATATGTAAGTTGAATTTTATATTTTAAATAGAATTTTACAAATATATCTTGTAATATATATCATTGAATTTTATTTTAATGATTATAAGCGAGGATGACTGAGCTAGTGACTTAGCACGTACAGTTTAGTGTATCGTCCATTAGTTGTTCTGGTACTCTTGTACAGATAGATGAGGCTGTCATTGCCGATGAGGTGCTTGGCACTCGTTGAGGCAACAGGAAGGCCGTTGGGCATGTGCTGGCTGGTCATTCCTCTCATTTGGCGACCACTTCTAGTATTAGGGAGAGCTCGCAGTATGTGTCTCAGGTTGGTGAGCTGCAGGAGCAGTTATAGTAGAGTTGGGACAAGAACAAACATAGCCTGCAGTTGATACATGTCTAGCAGCAGCGGCTGGATCATCAGGAGTAGCAGATCACTCAGCAGCACCAAATGCAGCAGCAGCATGGGACTTACCTTAATTAGATCACGTCCATTCTTAAACAGTAGGGTATCGTCCTCCCGCCACCGTCATTTGATACTGCTACATCGCCTGAACCGAGTAGATTCGCGACTGCGACTGCGACTGCACCTGTACCTGCCGCCCAGCCACCTGGTTCTTCTCAACTAGGGCCATCATGTTATCATCCCCGTTTGCAAGGTGATCATGATGATGATGATGATGGAGCTGGCACTGATGAGGATTTATTGGCATATTTTCACTGCCCCTCTCCATAGTATATTATGTATATATTATTTTTTTTCAGGTATACACATTTACATGAATCATTCATCGAATTTAATTTGCAAGATAACACATGAAATATTATGGTTTTACATAGTGGCGATGTGCACAAAATATATTGTTGGCAAGCTTACACTTTAAAATAATTCTGACCAGAAAGTTGTTAGCAACAAACACTAATAATATAAATAAATTAATATGTGAACATTTGCTCAATTAAAAGTATGTCTTGTTAGATTTTAGTGTAACGACATTAATGCATATAAATAAATAGGTATTCATTAGTTGAATGTGTTTATTAATCAATCAACCCACTCGAAAATTATTAGATAGATAAGTTATATCGAAATTCTTGTCTTGCAAGTAGATAGTTGGTACTTTTTTTTTTTTGGTAGAAACATAGTTGGCACTTTACTCTGCAATATTATGATAATTTTTTATATAATACATGGCGTTTTAATGTTATTTTGATTATTAAAAACCATTCAACGAATATTTATTGAGTGTAATATTATTATTATATATAAAATTTTGTAAATGTCAATAAAAATTTATCATTTTTTATAAGAAAAAAAGAATATCTTAAGAATTATAATTGGGAAATAGTTGGCCAAGGCATAATGAAATTAGAAAAAAGGAGTTCTGATTTTACTGCCCGATAATTACAATAGAAAATGATCATATTTACGATTTACTTTAACTGGCTCCTCGTGACATGTTGGGAGATATAGATCATAATTTACTGAATCTAAAATTAATGAAATAAATTTTAAATATTAAATTAAAAAGAATTTCAGTTAATCGTGGCTAGATACTAACCATCAATCAATCAATCATTAATCAATTTCAATCATCAATACCGTTTGAAAACATCCGTGCCCTCCGCTTAATATGATCACTTACACACCTCTCAATTACGCGTCATTACCATGTTTTATTTTCAAAAATTAAATTAATTTTTCTTCCTCTTCTTGCCCAATCAATACTTTCTTTTTCTTCATTTTTTTCTTTTTATTTGTCTCCCCGTTTGGCATAAGACTCGGCAGTTCCCGCAACATATTTTATTATTTTTAAATTTTTGAAATGATACTTTTTAATTATTATATTACTTTATAATTTATATATTAATTTTTTTCCTCTAATCCACTCTATTATTTAATATTTCTTTGATCCACCCTACTCATTTTCTACGTATCAATCATATCCCTATTAAAATATGATTTTTACTTCCTTTCCTTTGTTAGCATTTTAGCAACTTTTTACACTATCAATTTTTTTCTCCATTACTGTACTTTTTCTTTCACTTTTGTCCTTTATTTAAAATATGATTTTTACTTTCTTCCATTTGTTAGCATTTTAGCAACTTTTTACATTATCATTTTTTTTTCCTATTACGGTCGCTTTTCTTTCACTTTTGCTCTTTATTTCCATTATATCAAAGAGTTATTCGGGAGTGTTTTTTTGGTTATTTTCACTATATTTCATTCCCTCACTTATAAATGCCTTTTCATTCCGATCACATTAAATGTTTTATTCAAAAGTATTTTCTCTAATCACATAAAATACCTTATTTAGATCACTCTAATCATACATGTTAGTAGTTTTTTACTTTCGATCATAATTATTATATATTAATTTTGTAAATATTTTTTACCTAAAAATTTTCATATTAATTCATGTAATTCTCTAAAATTACTTGAATAATTTATTTTTGATATTTGATTAAGTATTTGAAATCTCAAAAATTTTCAACTCAAATTAATCTAGAGTTAAATTTCATTAACTAATTACTGTATCTTATTTATTTATATTTTCTTCTTGACATTTATGAATTATTTAACTGAATCATCTACTTCTACAAATGTGATGTATGCTTCAAATTAAATTATAATTAGATATTTTAGTAAAATATTTTATAATTACATTAAATATATTATTCAAATTT
This sequence comes from Sindora glabra, assembly GCA_020226215.1. Lineage (NCBI taxonomy): Eukaryota > Viridiplantae > Streptophyta > Magnoliopsida > Fabales > Fabaceae > Sindora > Sindora glabra. Next base: position 69,139,571 of record CM035232.1, on the reverse strand, counting down.
TCTTCCTAATAACAAGAAATATCTTATTTAAATTGTCGTTTCCCCTAATCACATAAAGCATGAATATTTATAAACATTGCTAGCTATTAGTTATAAAAGCATCTGAAAAATAAGTTATGCATTACATATTTTATTAATTTTTAAATCATATATTTAAATTGAAATTCAAATATACATTAATTACATTTTGTTAATATTACAATTATTTATATTTTGAAAAATTAGCTAAACATTTCAAATGAAAATATCAATTAATTATATATTTCATTATTTAATAAAAATATTTTAAAATTGAGATCAAATCTTAATTTTTATTTTGTTAGTTCTTTTTAATATTAAAATTCAACTTCAAGCATATTTACTTTTTGTTTTTTATCTTTTTTGTTACTTTACATCAACTTTCAAATAAGAAAATAATAGGCAACCCCGCGCAAGCTCTAGTTTGATGATAAGCCTAAGGATTATACACATTAGGGGTTTCATTTGCGAAATCAAGTATTTCCAAAAATCGTAATATTCTTGAGAGTTTAATTCATAAGAATATGACATTTTATATTTAATTCAATTAGAAATATTTTTAAAAATATTATAATACTATATTTTAATTATTTTACATATTTTTTAAAATATTATTTAATTATTAAAAATATTATCATTAAAAATTGAATAGTTATCAATGATAAATAATAATTGATAATGATTATCGGTAATATATGATGATAGCGATAGTAGAGTATAATGATCACCTATAACGGATAGTAGTTGATAGTGATTATCAATAGATAGTGGTAGATAGTAATCACTACTAGCAAATGATGGTGAGTAATGATTATTGGTGATAAATGGTAATCAATAATGATTATTACAAATTGATAATGGTCAATAATGATTACTAGAAATTGATGGTAACTAATAGTGGTCATTAAGGGTGCAAATGAACCGGACGGCTTATCAGGGGCCTATGATCCGGCCTAATTAAGGCCTAACTCAGCTCGACCTATTTAATTAAATAAGTCAGGTTAAGACCAGTATAAAAGCCTTTTTAATTAAACAGGCCAGACTTTTTTATTTTAAGCCTAGCCTATAGGCCTATCGGGCCGGTCTATTTAATATTTTTTATTTAAATTTATTTACTATAAAGGTAATGACATATAGACTTTTTTTTTCAAGTCCATTATATAGATTAAATATTTTGAATATTTGTTATATAATTTATGATGAACTAATTTACCTTTATTGTTAACCTTTGATATTATGACAACTTAATATTATATTATTTTTAATTAAATATTGAATATTTAAATTAGTAATTTTATGTTATGAGTATATGAATTTATTTCTTTGTTAATTAGTTCTTATATAAATTTTTTTATTAATTTTAGTATTATTAGGAGCACTTTAAAAATATATTGATATAAGTTTATATAAGTTATTAGCTTATTTAAGGCCTTTTTATAATAAGCCTTTTAAGTCTTAAGTTGTTAGCCTATTTAAAAACTTGTATTTAAAAGAGACTTTTAAATAGGCTAACAGGTCAGGCCAGATTTTTAAAACAGGTCAGGTTCGAGCTTGAAATAAAGCCTTATATAGGCTAATAGGTCAGGCTCGAGCTAATATTTTGTAATATAGGCCTGGCCTATTTAAGGCAAAACTTAGCTCGGCCCAACCCATTTGCACCCCTAGTGGTCACTAACCATGATTATTAGAACTTGATGGTGGTCAATAGTAGTCACTAGTAATAGGTGGTAGTAGGAGATAGTTAATCACAACAAATGTAGGGTAAGCAAAATAATCTTTTACATCAATTAAATATTATCATATTATAGGAATATAAAATACTTGCATCCCTTTGTATGAAAATATTTTAAGAGAATGTTAAATTAAAAATATTCTTATGAATATTTATATTATTGAGAGTATTTTTCTAAAATTTAAATTAAATGCAAGGTTCTCTTTAAATATTTTCCAAAATGTGAAAAAGATTTCTCGAACTAAATGCTGCTTGGGTAAAATCTATTTACAATTGTTTTAAAGAAAATTAATTATCCTTATAAGATAATAAGCCTATCTAATTCAAGTAAGATAAGGAAAAGAAATCAATAAAAGAAAATAGATAAAAATAATTACTACTTTATTTAGTTTAAACCAAAAAAGAAGCCAAGTTCCCTTAATTCACTTTGGTAACAATTGGTATATTGAGAAAAAATTAATATTTTTATTATTATCAAAGTAATTATATTTATTAACTTATTATCTATTGTTATTATTTTACAAATATTATTATTACTACTATTAATATTTTATTTTATTATTTATTATATTATTTAGTAATATTATAATTTTTATTTTACTTACTATTTTAATATTATATTATTTAGATTTAATTAATATTAATAATTATTTTTTAGTATTAAATTATTATTGTTGTTGAATATGATAAATCCAAAATCAAGATTGAGATAATTGAATTCCTTGAGATGTTGAAGGGAATCATCATTATCCCATTTAGGATAACCCTAATAAGATATATTAAGGAAAGGGAATGAATTCTTTTTTCTTAATCAAATAAATCTAAAGGAAATGAAAATCTTTAATCTTAATATCCTTAATCACATGGCCCCCAATGCACTTGGAAAAATTTTAAATAATTAAAATAAAAATAAACATAATTAATTCTTATTTATCGGTAGGTATCTATGATATTCGTCAAATTATATTACTAGCCTTAATAGTACTTTAATTTTGTAATTCATATGATTATTGATTCCACCTTTAATATAAGGTTAACTAAAGCTCTGTGTTAGATGATTAGCGTACACACGATGAAGAGCATGACATGATTAAAAAGATGAGCATGTAACGAAATTACAGAAAATTGAGTTTCAATTCTACGATAGTTGGTGAAAAGTGATGAATCGCAGAACTCCAAATGCTTGATAATTATCTTATGCGGAAATTGTAGTTTCAAAACTTATAATTATTGCCAGTCCTTCAGTGAAGTTTGCAAAGCATATATATCATAAGAAGCGTTCCAACAAAGCTGCGATTCATGTTCATGTATCTAGTTTGTATCATGTAAAGGATAAGTATGAAATTAAATAAGTTTAATTCGAATCCATTCTAAATAATAATTGTGTTAAGATAAATTAATTTATTTAATAATTTTAATTAATAAAATGTTTATCATAAATTCATTTATTAAATTTAATTATTTATATTTTCCATAAAAATATATTTAATTATTGATGAAGTATATTTTTAAAATTTTTATTGTTATTTTATTAAAGTATGATCTTATATTTTTATTATATATAATTATTAATTATTTTTCAAATAATATTTTTAAAATTTTGATATAAATTTTTAAATAAATTAGTGTGTCAATTTGTTTATAATTTTAATTTGATTCATTTATTATTTATGCTGGACGAATCAACTATATATAATTTAAATTTATATAAACTCAATTTGAATATGTGTAAGACTTCGAATTCATAGTAAACAACTTAAATTTGTAGGGGGGAATAAACCTCTTTTGTAGAAATGGAAACCATCTTGCGGACAGTGGAAAATATACCAGAACAATAGCCAGCAGAAAATTAAAGAACAAAAACATAAAAACACGAGGAAGCCTGCCAGGGAGGGCGTTGAGGAGGAAATTAATAATCCATTTCAATTTTTCCCATCTATATTAACCTTAGAAGTTGACGGTCTTTTGTGTATAATTAACACATTTCCTATAAATTAGAATTAATTATTGTATTTACTCTTAAAATTACTTATATTTTGTACCATAGCATACGAGGGGGTGTCAAATGCCAGTCAATTGCAGAGGCATGATAAATAGTTAAAAATTAGATATGCTACAAGAAATGCAAGTTTTACGGATCCGACTTGCAACCGTTGAGCTTGATCTTAACAATCCATTTCCTATTTTGCATCATATCAACATTTTCTACTTCAGGACAGCCTCTCTCTTCTTCTCTAATCAGACCTTCATTCTTCATCTCTGGTTGAGAATTATTCACCGCGGGCACCATTTCATGACATCCTTCAGTTGCGGGTTCATAGTAGCTCAAATAGTTATCCCGATATAGATCTTCTAGAGAACGAGGCTTTGCCACAGCCAAAACATCCACCATTGATCGTTTCTTACATCTCACTTTCCGTTTTCTTCGTCTATCCATTTTCTTCTTGGATGAAGTCTTCGTTTGAGTATTGTTCCTATGAACATAGCTTGGACTTGGAATGGTACAGGTATCAGGTTCTGTAGGTAATCTACAATAAACGTTGCAGTCGTGGTGCCTTTCCTCTTCATGATAAAAGGGGCAGTGCTGGCTAGTAGGGTTCTGTGGTCCATCTTCATTTGAGTACAAGTCAAACACGTTTTTTATAATTTGCTTCTGTTCAATGATATCTGGCACTTCAATTTTGCAGAAATCAACATTCTTATCATCTTGAGAGCAATTCATATTTGAACAGGCCTTGACAGATTCATTAGGTGATGTAAGCAATTCAAAGGGAGGCAATACATCTTCAACATGATGATTTAAACAGATCTGCAGAAATTTCTCAGGAAATGGCCAGCTATTGAAGATACCTTTCTGACGGGATGCAAGTGCATATTGTCTGTGATGAACTTACCAATTAGTGAGAAATCATCAATTTCTTTTTCCTCTTTATGTTGACAAATCATTTGTAAAAATATTAACATTTGCTTTCCTGAATCTGAATATAATTAATATTGAAGTTCAAAAAATTTCAGAAAGAAATGTCTAATTTCAATAGCAAAAGTGCAGCGAGGAGCGGAGAAAATATCCAATGCATGAATTTTTTCAAGAAATAATACGAACAAACTAAACCAAGAGGCACATCAACGCAAAGAAATGTTAGAAAGCGTAATTGAGAAGAGCAAATCGAACAACATAGAACATGCAATAATAGTGTTGTATACTGAAAACTTGCTATAAATCAAGGAAGATACGTACCTTATTGAGAAGGCTTTATTATCTCCTTCAAGATTCATCTCTTTGGATTCCGCTTGCTGCTGCAGAGATTGAAGGACCGCAGGAGGGTTTTACTGCTGAGATAGCATCATTTCTCGCGACGATTCCTAGAAATTCCAAATTAATCAGAATATATCAATATTTAACCGAAATCCCAACAAACCCACTCTTGTTTATAGCAGCCGAAACACTATATATATGACGCACACCAAAAACTCCATAAAATTACAAATTCATAGCAGAAAAGGCAGTACCCTAGAAACACCACAAAAGCACCAAGAGATTTTTTAGCACTAAATCTATAAGTGATAATGAAAACAAAGACAACCCAGTTATCGAAAAACGAATCAAAGGCAGAAGAATGGAACAGAAGGTAAGCTTTCCGGAAAAACCGACAGATATTAGAGAAAATAGTGAGCAAAAAACGCTGCAATGGCAGAGGAATAGCGGAGTAACGAAAACTCATAAGATGATAAAGAAAGATTTTAGGTCTTTGTGGAAATGGTTATGGCGTAAATGACGAAGACAGTGAAGAAACGGGGGAAACTAGAAACAAAGAAGCGAAGTGAAAGAGGAACAAAGAAGGGAGGTTCAAAGGCCAGTTCTTCTTCTAATTTCCTTTTAGGTTGTCTTTTTTTGTTTTTTTCTCTTGTTTCTGTGGCTTTGTTGACTTCTTGTTATTAAGTTTTAAGTCTTACTTAAAAATGTAATTAGTCCATAATCTATTAATTAATGTTAAAATTGGTTTTGTTGCTGTTGTTGTGGGTGAGACTTGTAGTTGTAAACATAAAAAAACAGGGCATCTTGGCAGGTGGAAAAAGAAGAACATGAGATTGATATTGAAGAAATCAGCGTAATAAATGGTCAAGTCAAACGAATCTTTCTTTATATAATTTCTGCTTTCAATTAATTTTACTAACTTTTTTTGGTAGAAAAAAAAAAGTTCGTAAAATTAATTGAAAGCAGAAATTATATAAAAGATTGATTGTGGTTTAGAATATATCTGGGGAAATGAAATGCTTTGCAAATGGCAAATCTGCGTCAGATCTAAACAAAACTGCAGGTGTCAAGGAAGACCGTTTAGCAGACAAAATTAACTGAAGTAGGGTGCTGAGTATGACTTAATTTAATTGACTGTCAAGTGATAATAAAAACCACATGGATTTTTTTATTGCGTCGGTAAAATTGCTTGCATAATTTCATAATTAGAAAAAGAAAATTAACATCATAGCAATCAGCAAGCTAGAGTAGATTAATATAATTAACAATGTGTATCACAGTATCTTGTATATTTGCATCTGTTTTTCTTTCACCCTCTTTTCCCATGAAAAATACTTGAACATTACTTGAGTTCTGCGTAAAATTGCAAAAAATAGAAATGGACAAAGTTCTGGCATAGGAGAAAGTAAAGAGTCCCTACAGATAGGTTTACGGACTAGAAGAACCTCGTAACTGGTATAATAACTATCATGATTATTGCATGACCCCTTCCGAGTATTATTAAATAATGATCTTGAACTTGTACATTTTACTGCTAAAGCTCCAATGCTCTTCACTTTTCAACTTCTCTCTTCAACTACATTGAGGTTAAATTTGTACATTCACTCTTAAAAAGTGTTGAGTGACCTCTTCTAAAATCGTTGAGATTATGAAGAAACCTTCTTTGTAATTGTGAAATTCTACTAGAAATAGTTAAATTTGTAAAACTAGGTGTTTTAATTAAAATTCTAGTATATATTGTTTGAATTTTTTAAAAGTAGGTGATGATTTAAAATCTTAGTGTAGATTAGGTGACTCTTATAAAAGTAGATAATAATTTGAAATTCTAGCAAAAATTGAATTAATCTTATAAAATTACAAGGGATAAGTATGTTAATGTAAAAAAGTGAAAGGTTACGAGATTGAAAGTTCTAATTAATCACAACCAGTGGATATCTCACATGAAACTTTAAATAAAACTTGGAGATTTAAGAAAAGAGAAATAAACTCAAAAAAACATTCCTTTTGAACTATCAAACATATAAAAATCCTTAGTGTTCTCTATTCTTTTCTTCTCTTTTATATTTTCATGCACTTTATATTTCTTATTATTGCTTAGCATTTCTCTTCTAATCCTACAGTGCTTTTATATTTTGGTATTGCATGCCCTTCAAAATATTGATTGTTTTGATCTCATGGTTATTTTCAAAGCATTATGAAAATATTTGAAACAACATATTCACCAATTTTTGGAAGAGGTTTTCAAAAAAATTCAATTTTCAAGATTGTTGTAAAAGGTTTTCAAATAGGTAATTCACTCCCTTCTTGACCTACTTGCTCTATCAATTTATATTTTAGCTTGGTCTCATTATTTTGAAGTCTAACAAATTCACGAGTAAAAATCTTTTAGACAATAGAGCTTCTTGGCCACTCATATAGACCAAAAGGACATTTAACAACTTCTATTAATTTATATTTAAGCTCTCACTATTTTAGATTCTCACATCTTTGTGAATAATGATCTTGTAGATGATGAAGCTTCTTAGCCACTCACATGGATCAAAGTGACATTTAACAACTAGACCACTACTTTTATATGGCAACAACTATGATTATTGAAAATTTAGAATGATAATATTTATCAAATCTATCAAGCTTAATGTGTGGAATATAATAAAAAAGGATATGAAGCACCGTTACTACAAAATTATGATTCTACATTAGTCATAGGATATACCAACATCTATATAAGCATAGTGCCATTTTTGAAATTATCAAGACAAATAAGATAACAATTTAAAATAAATCGACATTTGTAGTTAATCGATGACATTTTTTAAATCTGATTGAAAACTTAAGACAAGAGTTAATTTAAGATACTATTGTCCAAAAAGTACTTAAAAGATCATACAGGAAAAAGATAATACTACACATTAGTTTTGTTATTGATCAATGTGAAAAGGCATTTAAAAAGTTTCCTTAAGTAATGAATTGATACTTAATTATAATGGAGTAAGCCTAAGACGTCAATTTTGATTTAATAATCGACATTGATAGTTTAGTTAATTGACTAAATATTTCACATTCACTTTTTATTTAAAAATATCTTAATGATACCTTAACCTTTATTATTTAACTCCAGTCTGTTTTAAAGAGGAAAAATATAGCTATTCCTCCATCTCATCTAACACCTTTGAAGATGCTATAGAATCTAATTATTTCTACTTCATCCATTATCACATTTAAATGCATCAAATGTAATAATGAGGGAGCTATGTTCCTCATTTTCAAGCACAAGCTAGCATTAATAATAAAGACAAATATATTACTTAAATCTATCATTTACTAGTATCAGAATTTGATAGATGGCTATGAGAACTAGCACCAAGTTTAGCAACGATTATGGAAGGCAAAAGTTCTCATTTTTTTCTTGTGTACTATTATTATAAATTTACATTTATTAATATAACAATATATAAAATGGATAAAGTTGCAGAATAAATTTTCTTATATCAACATTTTCTTTCTCATATTTTGGTAAATTCACATTCAATATATTGATATTTGTATCATTGTAAAAAAAATATGCAAAAGGTACATATAACTTATCTTAAATTTATGATATTTAATAAAATTGATTAAATGTTCTTCATTAATTTCAAAACTAACCTTTTTTTCTTCTTCAAACTTATGAAAATTAATTTTTTTTAAATAAAGTAAACTTCTTATCCTATTTATATAACTTTCAAACTTTTTCACACTTGATCCATCTCCTCGGCAATTTATAAAATGGTTACTTTGTTTTCTAATAGCCAAAGTAACTTTCTAAAACTCAATGTGGCATATAAGTTGATTAAAAATATATAAAAGAAAGAACATTGGTTATTTAATAAAAACTAACATTATTTATGGAAATTAGATTACTATACACTAGCAATTTTGTTATCATAATTGATGTTTAACATGTAATGAATCTCTAATAAATATTTACCAATATAATAAATGATGTTTAAAATTCTATAGTTGAATGTTGCCATTTATTTAAAATGTCATTCTTTTAATTAGCAACTAACACATAATGCTTTGTATTGCTTATAAATTAACTCCAAATATTATTTTCTTTTACACTCCTCTTTTCATTTTGGGTTTCACTCCATAGTTTCTCTTTCATTTTATTTTATTTATATGGCTTAAAAGGATAATACAAGATCGATGCTTATGTCATAGCTCTTAGATGCAATTATTTGCAAATCTTGTATCATTGATATGAAAGTACTGATATTAAGAAAGAACGTGTATACAACTACTCAAGGATAAGGAAATTTTATTTGTAAATCTTGCATAATTCATATAAGGACGTACTTTGTTGAAATTTCTCGTGGACATTAAAGCTAGGGAAAGGGATTGCTACATGGATACCTTATAGATATTCACCACTATTTTTTTTAAATTGTGAGATCAAATAATTAATTATAATATTATTGTATAATATTTATTTGTTAATGTTAATAATGTTATTAGAAAAGTAATTTTTTATTATTTTTATTTTAAGACAAATTTAAGGATATAAAAGTTGAAAAAAATAAAAAATCAAATTGTGTTGGTTATTTACTATAAAACTAATATGGTTGTAATTAGATAATAACATGTCACTTATTTAACCAAACCAATGTATAAAGCTATAGCATCACTATCTAATAGTGACAATAAGCATTTACTAAGGTTATACATGCTAGCAATAAGCATTTACCAAGGTTAACATCTTACAAGGTAATGGTATAAGACACCAGTTTCTTAATAATTAATATATATATGATGTTATACAATGTCAAATCTTCATTGAAAATAGACATTTAGTCTATTTTAATTGTCATGATGGTTCACTTGCATAGTAAGCATTCATTACCGATTTGCTCATTGCATATAAATAAGGTTCTCTTTACCTATTTCAAATAATTATCAAGATAGCTCTCCTTATGGTACTTGATTTCATTTTTTACTATGAGTATTTAATTGTTCTTATGTTTTAGTGCAAGAATTTACATGTTAATTGCTCTATGTGGTGTGTTAGACTTTGATACATATAAAGCAAGCAATATAATTCTCACACTAAAATATAAGAACACTCAAATAGTTAAAGCAAATACTTAATCAAGCTTCAAGATTAATAGATACAAAATTATATTGTCAAACTTTGATAGGTTGCAAAGCAATAATAAATAATTAAAAAAAGAAACAACATCTCCAATCTTGCATTATATAGCTTAAGTATAATGCAAGATTCTTGATGCTATTTTTTCTAATTATAATTTATCATTAATTTTCAACCATTTACATCACCTAACTCAAAAGCACTTAAGTGGTATCCCATTTTGAGAAAATACAAAGATGATAAAATCAATGAGAAATTTCAATTTGCTACTTAAAACAAAACTTAGAATCCCACCTAAAGTAATAAAAAGGAATTTTGAGAAAGGTATCTAACTATTTCTTTTCATTTAAAGTCTATTATTCATTGCAAATTATAATTTCTTATAATTTGTTAGATTATTCAATCTATTGCTATTTATACCTATATAATTGTATAAGAAAAAAGTTTTAGTTTATGAAGTTTTTGCATCTATTATTGTATATATTATTATTTGTTTGATTGTTTATTTAAAGTCTTTATTTATTTGTTGCTCTTGTTATTTGTATCTATCTAATCATATAAGAAAAATATGATTATTTAATGCCAAAAAAATTAACTTTAATACTTTTGACTTATAAAATTATAAAGTTTTTACTTGAACCATATTTCTAAAAAAAATATTTTGATTTATGATGTCAATTGCTATTAAAAATTGATGTTTAAATTTTTATAATTGAATGATGTTATTTTACTTTATACATTAATTTTTTATTAGGAATCGATGTTTAATATTAAAATAATTCAAATCACAAGGCACAAGATGAAAATAAAAAGGATGAAGCCATTATGTTATTTGCAAATCTCATTATGAAGCTTTTCCAACCCTAAAATGATTATCTCTCTAATAAGGAATGCTCACATTGCAACCTCAAAATGATTTTCTTCAATTTTTTTTACTTATATGTACAAATTATTTTACAGTATTGAAGATCTATTACCTGGTTAGTAAATCTTAGGATTGTGCATTCACTAAAAAAGTATACAATATAAATGTAATAATTTTCTTAACTTTTATGTTTTGTTTTTGCACCTTAATCTTTTTTTTAAGTTATACTTATATACACAATTGCTTAATTCTTAATTTAGATAGTATGTTGAAACATTTGGATAATGTAGGTTCTATTGAGAGATGCACATAAAGAATAAATTAAACATACCTAGACAAAATGATATCATTGACAAATTAGAAAGTAATTTTTTTTACTATGATAAATCTTTTCTTTTATAATTGTTGCAACATTCAAATTTTTATTTGCTTACCTTATTCCTTTGTAGTTTGAAAATACTTTGAATTTATGACATTTAACAATGAAATTCATTAGGTATTCCTTGATCTTATTTCTAAATTTTATGGAATTAATGTAAAGGAAAAATAGGATATTCTATTTGTTATGAATTACATATGCTAAATTTAGAATTTTATATTGTAATTAAGATAAAATGTACATTACTTTCTATTCATAATGGCATATGTATGTATCATAAGTTATAGTATTATTGTTTAGTGGTTTTGGATGTATTTTAGGTTGAAAGTAGTGGTATAATGGAATAGAGAAGGTGTGGGGAACTAGTTTTTTTATGGGTATGGGAGAATGCGATAAACGTTAGTTATGTGAATCACTAAAGTATTAAATTAAACATTCCTCATCAGTTAATAAAATAATCCAACATTGAGTTACAATTTTCAATAACGATTATAGAGATTAAACTGACATTATTAAATATGACCAATGATCGAGTGGTGTGACCTAAAAGAAATGATAATGGTTTGTTTATTAAGATATCAACATATTATTTATTTTCTATGATAATTTTTTAACCAACATTTTAAAATATTTACTACATTGCTCTGTAAATTAATGATTCAGAATCAATGTCTAATCCTCTAAATAGCTAATGAAAAATTGTTATTTAATAATAATGCACCTATAAAAAGTGTAGGAGGGAGGACAGTTCCCAAATTGGAAGCAAATTAGATTAAAGATTATTATAAAATGGAAGCATTTCATGCAATAGCTATGAATGCTATTATATGTGCCTTAACATCCAAAGAATTTAAGAAAATTTCAAAGTGTACTTTAACTAAAGATATGTGGGAAATTTTAAAAGTTACTTATGAGGGCACAAATCAAGTGAAAGAAACTAGAATAAACATGCTTATACATAAATATAAAATATTTAGAATGGAAGAAAAATGAGAAAATAAAGCCAATATTTCAAAGGTTCTCATCCATTGTTAATAATCTTCATACTTCAGAAAAAAATCATTATTGATGGAAAACTAATAATGAAAATATTAAGAACACTAAAAATATAACAATCTAAAGTAGATGTCATACAAGAAGGAAATCATCTCTCAAAACATATTATGATGAACTAAGAGATAAACTTTTAACTTATGAAAAAATATATATGAGAAATTGTAAAAAAAAAGAAAGAGAAAACAATAACTTTTGAAACATCTTCAAAAGATGAAGAAGAAAAGAGGATAATTTTAATTAAGAAAAAATAAAAAAATGAAGAAAAGGAAATGACCTTGATTGTAAAATGATTCTTTAGAATGTATAAAAGAAAAAATAGTTCCAAACTAAGAACACTTCAAAAAAGAGAGCAAAATAAAGGAGAAACAAGTAATTAACCATTGACTTGTTTTGAATGTAAGAAATTGGGTCATGAGAAGAGTAATTGTCTATAACTAAAAGGAAAACTTCAAAAGGGACCTAAGAAAAAGAAAGCAATGATGATCACTTGGGATGATAAAAATGAATCATTTGAAGAAAAGCTAAGAGAAGAAGTGGAGAATGACATTACTAATTTTTACTTCTTGGAAAAAAGTCAAGATGATAACGTGATTGATGATAAATTTAAATCTCCTTTATTTTATGATAAGTTGCATGAATCTCTTGGTAACTTGATAGAAGACTTTCACAAGGTTTTAACAAAATATTATAAAATAGAAAATGATAAGCAAGCTTTAATAAAAGACCTTGATTGTTTTAAAAATGAAAAACAAACTTTGATTTTGTTAGAAAAAGAGAATCAAGCTTTTGAATCTTTGAAAAAGGAAAAACAAGTTTTAGAAAATGAAAAATATTTCTAGACAAAAGTAGTGGATTATTTGAAAAATTAAAAACAAGCTTTTGAATATTTAGAAAAAAAGAATCAAGTTTTGTTAAAAGAAATAGTATTTTCAAGAAGAGAAAATTAAAGCTTTGAAAAATGACATTAGAAATTTGAAAATAGAAAATAACAAAATAAGATCCAAGTTAAACCAGTAATCTTCCAATCTTAAAAATGAAATCTTTTTCTAAAAAGGAAGATAAATACTTTAACCAATAATCTTGCTAAGTTTATTAAAGGAAAGAATAACTGAAATACTTTCTAAGTATTCAAAATTATTCTTTGGAAAAGGAAGGATTAGGATACTTTCATTTTCATGTGAAAAGTATCATAAAAACTTCTTTCTAAAAGCATCCTATTCGTCAAGTCCTTATACTACTTATAATTATTGTAGAGACAAAGGAGATGTAGCATCTTCTTGTTATGAAAGAAAAAGAATAAATATGAGGATTATTCTAACATGGATGCTCAAAGAGAAAGAAAGTGAAAAAAAATACATTAACTAACTCTAAAGGACTGAAAAGGATTTAGGTACCTAAAAAAAATCCAATCTTTCATTGTAAGTATGTCAAAAATCCAATATCAGGAAAGATGATTGATTTCTAAATAGTCGTTATTTAAGACACATGAATAGAGATCGAAGAAAATTTTCTTCCTTCAAGCCCATTAATAGTAGGAATGTGACCTCTAAAGACAATACCTAATGCAAGATCATTGGTATAGGTAAGATAGGCATGTGCTTTACTTCTATTCATAATGTTAGTTTGCTTAGTGGTTTCAAGCATAATCTTCTAAGCATTAACTAACATTATGATAAAGTTTACTAATTCATTTTTAAATCTTCTCATTTCAAGACAAAAATAAAAATAAGATTTATTTTATTAGAAAAAGAATTGACAATATTTATGTTTCAAATATACAAGATATCTCTTCAAATTCTTTAAAATGTCTTACATCCATAAATAATGAAAGTTGGCTATGGCATAAAAGACTTGACCATGTCAATATGCATCTTATTTTAAATCTTTTTAAAAAGGTACTTGTGATTGGTCTTCCTAAATAAATATTGAAAAAGAACACATATGTTATGGATGTCAACATGACAAAAAAGTGAAATCATCCTTCCAACTAGTAGAATGTGGTTTTAACTAATAGACTTTTAGAAATCCTACATATGGACTTGTTTGTCCAACTAAAATGCAAAGGATAAGAGAAAAAAGCAAGCACAAAGCATAAGAAGAAAAAGGTATGACTTAGTCATTGTCGATGATTTCTCTAAATATACATAGGTATATCTTCTTGCATAAAAAAATGATACATTTGAAATATTTAAGAAATTTTACAAGACAGTTTAAAATGAAAATGGTATTTGCATAGAAAATATTAGAAGTGATCATGGTAAGAATTTGAAAATCAAATGTTTAAAAAGTTGTATGAAAATAATGGTATTAGTTATAACTTCTCTTATCCTAGAATTCTTCAACAAAATAGGGTTGTTAAAAGGAAGAATAAAACATTACAAGATATGTTAAGAGCCATGCTTTGTGAAAATAATTTACTAAAATATTTTTAGGCCAAATCCATATACACATCTTTTTTGACCTAATTTAAAAAAAAAACTCCATATGAATTATGGATGAGTAGAAACCTAGCATTGGTTACTTTCATACTTTTGGATGCAAATACTTTATCTTAAATAATAGAAAAGGAAACCTTGAAAATTTAACTTAAAAAGCAATGAAAAATTTTTGTTAGATAATTTACCATGAGCAAAGCTTATAGAGTATACAATAAAAGAACTTTCATAATAGAAAAAATTCATGTATGTTGTATTTAATAAATTAAATGATTTTTCTTTGAAAACGTAAGTAAATGATAATATTTAAATATTCTCTAGTGAGTAAGGAATAAAAGAGAAATTTATATTGAACAAAGAAGTCCAACTTTAGAGTTTATTACCTCAAATGCATAGTGATTTTAGCTTGACTCCTCTTTAACCTTTATGGATTCATGGGGTTTTTTAAAAGAAGTGATGACGATGATGGGTGAAAAAGGAAGAGGCATAACTATATTGAGAAAAAATGAAGTTGGGTGTTAATTTTAAAGTTATATAGGGCAAAAGTATTTTCCTATTTTATCCAAAATTTTCTCTCATACTAACTCACACTTTTTCATTCATACTTGCACTTGTTTTTATTTACCTTACTTACTACTTGTTATTCACCTTCTATATTTTAAAAGAAGTTATATTACTATAGGGGTGTAATAAAGATAGTTCATCCATAGGGATCCCAGGGTCTCTTATTTTCTTAAGGGGTTGGATGTTGATAGTAGAACCACTATCTATAAAGATACGATTGACTTTTACTTATAAGTGAAACTAGTGCCAAAAAGAGGATGATTATAACACTTAGAATCAAGAAGCAAGTTGTCATCCATGAATGTTAACATAATAATGCATGGGCTGTTTAACTTCTTATTCAACTTCATGTTCTTTATTATCAACATCTTCCTTATCACTAACCTAGTGGCGTATGGTGTACTCCATATCATGAAATTATTATAGCATGAAATCAGGCAATATGATATTCTTTTGGAGCCTCTTATTTGCTAGGTCATCTGCCTCCCTCATTCTTTCTTTGGAAAAGCATCTATTCTAGTTTATTTACCATTTTGAAGCTTAGTAGGTTTGCTTTGGATGACAAACATTGATTCTTCTTCTTACCTCTTTTGTATGTAACTAAGGTGCATCTTTTTTCATCATCCAACATGAAATCATCATTGAAATTGCCCCCTAATGACATCAAAAGTTATAATAATCATCATAAAATTGATTAGCTTTTCTAGTGTAGTCGGCTCAAATACACCAAATTGAATCATTTAAGATGGAAGATAATTTCTTAATGAATATGGATGATCATTGTCAAGTGGTTTATTACATTCTCATCTTTAAAAGTTATCTTACTTTGTCTAGTCAATTCCATGATTTTGTTTTTCAATACAAAGCATTTCTCAATTGGATGGCTAACTAGACAATGATAATAGCAAAAAGTTTGGATCATCCACCTTACTTGTTTTCTTAGGATGCTTTATTTTTAGCAACTCAATCAAATTAACTTTAAGTAATAACTCAGCATCAATGTGACATAAAAAAATGAATATTCTTTGTTGTATCTTTCCTTCAAGAAAATCTTTCTTACTTTGTTAGAAGTGCTAGTAACTTTATTATCATGTTTATTTATGTTGATGTTAAGCTTGATTAAAGAAGAAGCTACAACCAAGGATTACTTAGTTTTAAGCTTGGAATATGAAGACTTGCTATTCTTTTGAAGCATATGCTTTTCCTTTATTTTAATGTGAAGAAGAAATCCTTGACTTGCATTAGTAACAATGTTGAGTCCCATCTCATGTGCTTTTATGGTCAATTCTTCAAATATCCATGGGCTAATGGCTTGAAAGATATAACCTAAGCTCTAGTCTATCTTTTGATTGCACATTGCTATTGCTAATAATTTAGATAATAAATCCTTGTAGTTAAGGCTCAAATTCCTCTATCACTGAATATAATCAACCATAGACTCATATTTCCATTGGTGAGTATTTGTAAGTTCAAGCTTGTTAATGATGCAATGGGTGCTATAGAATCAATTTAAGAACTTATACTTAAGTTAATCCTTGTTATTAATTAATCCAAATGGCAAGTTAATGTACCAATCAAAGGAATTTCCTTTTAAAGAATGCACAAATTGCTTCACCATAAAGTTTCCATTTATTCTAGCATTATTACAAGTTTCAATGAAGTGAGCAATAGGCTACTTAAAATTTATTTACCATCAAATTGTTGAAACTTTGGTGGTTATTAATTTTGAGACATTTTCAAAAGATTAATCCTTTAAGTATATAGTCTGACATAAGCAAAGGGAGCTATTATCTTCCACTTGGTCTCTAATAGCTTATTTGATAAATTTTTTCAACTAGTTAGCAAGAACAACATCCTCTATATAAGATTGCTTATTCCCAGAGCCACTTTCATCTTTTGTTGCTTCATTTTGCTTATCTTAATATGACTTATTTTTAGATGCATTGTTTAAATCATCATACAATTTGGAAGAACTATTAACATTCTATGAGATACTAGAGATTTGTTTATCTTTTATAGCTTTTTTCTCTTGAATAAACATCATTAGTACTGCAAGTGTTTTTACTATGGTTAAGAAGTTATATTTGTCACCATGATGGGCATTACAACTAAACTTAAGGATTTAAAAAAGTCAAGAGAGCAATCTTTTGAAGAAGGTCTCTTTAATTTGAATGTTAGTGTTTTAAAAGTAAAAAAAAAAAAAAATAGTATTAGCCTTATTGGCCCTTCCACTGATTGTAGTCTTTGTTGCTAATTCAAAACTTTCAAATAAAGTAGGTTAAGATAAAACATCACTGAGAATGTTAACTACCTTTAGCTTTACCCTTATCATATTTATAAGCAAAAGTGATTTTCGTGATAACATACTTATAAAAATAGGAGTCAAATTTAGCATTGTCTTCTAAGAATACTAAACTGCAAAAGATCTTATTTTGCTTCAATTTATAAGATTTTAAGAATCAAAACTTGTTAAGTTAATTGGAGGGTTTTCTCCAAATGCATTGAATAATGAGTTGCTAAAGACTTGTTCCTTTGGTGCCATTTGAATTGGATTTCAAAGAAAAGAAATGAGAGGTAAAGATTGTCCCACATGGCTTGCTAGAAATTTGTACATACAAATTTTCTCATTAAACAATTTATAAAGATGATAAAACTATGGAATAAATATACTTTTATTAATATCTTGAATATACAACTAGAATATTTGATTCATTTGTAATTCTTAAAAAAGAATCCAATAAATGCTTTAATTATTCTCTTCAATGGATTTTAATCGAAGGCTTGAAAAAACTTAATCTCAGATTAGATAATGGATATTTTATTTTGATTAAAGGTTTTAGGAAAGCTTGATCTCAGATCAAACAAATGAAGTTGAGTCCAAAAGAAGGCTATGAGGTAGTTTGATCTATAATCAAATGTAAAACACTTGACTTTAACGAAGGGCTTATAAAAGCTTAATCTCTAATCAAAAGTTAAATCTTCACAGAGGCTTTATGCTTGAAAAGATTTAAGAACTTAAATGTTTTCAAAGTCTTCACCTTAGAATGAATATTCTTGATAGAAGCTAGAAACTTTGAATGCTTTGACTGTCATTAATAGAGCTTTTACGAGAGCTTCAGAGCTTCGCATCTTATCTTCTAATAACTTCTTGTTATATGAATAGCATAAATAAGCTCTTTATTTATAAAGTGAATAAGCGCAGTTAGAGATAAGTATTTTTTATATTTTTCACCTTTTAATTTATTAAAAAGATAATTTTCTTATTGCTTAAGATGATGCATGTCATATATGGCAATTTCTCATTCATCAATTGACTTCATTAATCACATGCTTTAATTGATTGGTTCACCTATATGATCATGCGCACATGGCAAAATTTAATTTATCATTCAAGATATTTTATGAGCCCACTTGTTTTCTATATAGGATTTTCAATTTTAATAAATGCCCTTTATATAATTAGCTATAGGTTATAGGGTGTAAATTAAATATATTAATTTTTTTATCCATAATATACATTTACTATTTGAAAGAAACTTAAATCTTCTCTTAGCAAATGCATTCTTAAAGTCATTTTCATTAAAAGTAAAAGGTTATGCATTTTAAAAGAAAAAGGGAAAATGGTTTTAACTTTAAGAACAAGAAATAAAAATGGAGAAAATGAATTTTTTAATTAACAATGAATTAGAGAATAAAGGAAAAACATTAATGTATTTATAGGTTTATAAAATTAAAAATAATTTTTAGGAGAGTAAAAAACTAAGATTTTAAAAGTAAAAGGAATGAATTAGCTTAAAGTTAAAGAGGTACGACGTCTAAATGGGAAAGAAAATAACAATTACTAAAGAAGTGTTTGAAGGATTTGGTGAGATAGTGATGTGTAGATGAATAACAAATTTTTGCAAGATTTTGGGAAGATAAAAACACTTGGAAATCAAATTTAAGAGTAGCTAGAATTTAACCCTATGCAATTTTCAAAACATCATATGCAATTAAGATGGTTAAAGACCAAATTAATTAAGATTTGGCCTCTTAACTTCAATTTGGAAGAAATTAAATTGAATATTTTATTAAAATAAAGCAAAAACATTGATGGGACTTTTAAAGTTCATACTTATTGGTTAAGAGTGGCATGAAAAGCAAGCTTTTAATGTAACCTAACAATGTTGAATTTGAATTCAAACAAGCCCCTTTGTTAGAAGACTAAAGAGGCAAGGAGCTTATTTTTTATTTTTCCCTAAAAATCTAATCCTAAGTCTATTTTTCATGCATGTAATGCCATATACTCACATAAATCGCATAAACTACATATAAGTCATATAAATTGAAAACATACCATTCCAAGTTCATTTCTAATAAAACAAAATTTATCATTATGAAGAGGTTTTATGAAGGTATTCATTAATTAATTTTTAGTGCTTATAAATTCAAGTGAAATGTTTCCTCTATGCACTTGATATGATAAAATGGTGTTTAATTTCAACATGTTTGGTTTTTAAATGCTTAATAGGATTTTTCATTAAATTTATAGCACTTGTATTATCACATAAAATAGAAATAAGATTTAATTTCAAACTATTATCTTCAAGTTGCATTTTTATCCATAAAATTTGAGTGCAATGACTTCTAACTACAATATATTCCACGTTGGCTATTAAAAAAGTAACTAAAGTTTATTTTTTATTTGGCCATGATACAAGTCTTTCTAGCAAAAATTCATAAGCTCTACTCATACTTTTTCTATTTAACTTATATCCTGTAAAGTCAGCATCTAAATATCCTTCAAGGTCAATAGAACTATCCATATGATACCAAAGGCTATAGTTCTTTATCCTTTATAAATATCTAAGCATTCTTTGAATAAGATAAATTTGATTCTTTAGGATTTAATTGGTATCTATCACATAAACATACACTAAACATAATGTCTAGTCTACTTGAGATTAAAGAAAAAGTAAGCCTATCATACTTTTATACTACTTTTCATCAATCAGCTTTTCATTCTCATATTTATCTAATTTTATGGATGGATTCATAGAAATATCAATAACTTTTGCATTTTTCATCCTAAATTTCTTTAAGACCTCATTTGTATATTTTATTTAATTTATGAAAATTCCTTCTTTTATTTGCTTAACTTGAAGTCCAAAGAAAAATGTTTATTTCAAATTCTTCTTTTATTGGATTCGAAAATTTCTTACATAGGAGTTTATTAGTGGATCCAAAGATAATATCATCAACATAAATTTGTACAATCAATGATGTCATGCTTAATGGTTTTCATAAAAGAGTTATGTCCATTTTTCATCTAATAAAACCATTGTCAACAAGAACCTTAACCTTTCATACCAAGCTCTTAGAGCTTGCTTTAAACCATACAAGGCTTTTGTACACTTGAAAAAATGATTTGATTTTTCTTGACCATCAAATTTAGAAGGTTGTAATAAATAAACTTCTTCATTTAGAAATCCATTTAGAAAAGAACTTTTCACATCCATTTAGTAAAGTTTGAAAATTTTGAAACAAGCTAAAGAAAATAACATTCTAATAAACTCAAGGCTAGCAACATTGCATAAGTTTCATTATAATCAATACTTTTTTTTGTTAATTATACCCTCGTATTACTAAACTTGCCTTTTTTTTCTTACTACTTACTAGACTTATCCAATTTGTTTCAAAACACCTATTTAGTTCTAATTATTAGATGGTTGTGGAGAAAGCTTTCACACTTCATTCTTCTTAATTTGGTTTAATTCCTTTTTCATAGCTTTACCTAATTTTCATTAGTAAGAGCATCTTACACATTTTTGAGTTCTATATAGGAAAGAAAAATCTACTTTTATTTTTAAAGGAGGATATAATTTTCATACTTTGAGGTAAATCACCAATAGTAAAATTGTTTGGATAGCTCAGGTGATGTCTTTATTCTCTTAATAGGTTCTTATTGCTTACTTAAGGTGCTTTGTGCAATTTTTCAACTTGATTTGGAGGAAATAATTCATTTTCCTCATTGACGTGAGCCCGCAAGTGCACGGGTTTAGTCGAGTTATAGTATAAAAGATATCGTCTCCACAGGGATTGAGTGTTGAATACTAACTGAATTTCAAAGCAAATTATCTAGGTGTACCAATTGTGATTGTGAATTAAGAGTAAAATGCGAAACAAAGTTTAATTATCAAGAAGGAAGCAAATGGAACTAGTATGAATTAAGTAAAGATTTAATTCAAATAGGGTGGAAGTGTACTCAACTTTAGGGTTTCCTTGTGCTATTCATTATAGAATGAAGATAATCTTCTGGCCTGGTTTATTGTTAATTTAGATTGTTGTATTATCGAAAATAAGCTATACCTCATTGCAAGGCTACTAGCTACTAACCTATAAATAAAGTGCCCAGAATTTCTCTAGTAATCACTCACCTAGGTTGCATTAACAGTGCTTGAGAATCCAATTTTAGACATTTTATCCTGTGCAAAAGAATCCAATTAACTTAATTCCTAAGTCTAATAGAGATTCCCAATGATTATGCAAGGTCTAATTAATTAATTGGTCATTCCAACCTAGAATCAACTAATCATTTACACAAATCCAATATTCCGGAAGTATTGGGTTATTGAATTACAAAACAGCATAATCAAATCATAAATTAACAATAAATCAAGTTAGATTATATTAAAATCAAATCCATAAATCCATGAACAAGTTTACCCCAGCTGAGCACTGAGGTTGAGTGTGAGTTCATTACAAAACCAGCAGAAAACCAGAAAATAGAAAAGGGAATCAAACTAGTCATGAAACTCTACAAATTTCATGCTTGAATCCAATCTTCAAAGGCTAGCAGTCACCTCAGTGTCCTTGGGTCTCTCCTAGGGTTTCTACTGATGGCTCTTTTTCTAACTTTCAGCTCAGCTCCCTTTAGCAAATTCTCAGCATAAAACTTATATCAGTAAAGTACACGGGGTATGACACGGCCCGTGTTGTACCCCGTATTCTTATACGAAAGGTCAGGCAGTATGGTACACGGGGTTTTACACAGCCCGTGTCGATCCCTGTGTTCTTTTGCAAGCAGCTCAGTGAGGCTTCGAAACACACAGAAAGATACACAACATTCCACACGGGGTTCCCATACCCCGTGTTCTTTGTCAGATGAGCGAATTTGCTTTGCTTTGATTCTCCACAATTTGTATAGTTTTGGCTTCGGATCCTTTTCTAATGCTCTAATGAGTCACTTCAAAACTTGAGGACAAAATATTGAGCATTTAAGTACCCTTTTCCAATTAATTTGCACAAGATACTAAGTAAATAAGTGATGAAACACATAAAATATAAGTGCAAATGTGCATTTATCAATTCCTCCACACTTGAATGTTGCTTGTCCTCGAGTAAGAAGGTAAAAAAATAAAAATTTACTCCACTTTTCTGCTAGTATCATCGAGCAATCATTCAGTGAATCAGAAATTAGGATTAAGTCATGCAAGACAACTAAATGAAAACAAAGTAGCAAAATAAGTCAATCCTTAGCATAAAAGCAAAAGAGAAGGGCCTTATAGGTAAAGTGTTCACTCAAACTCTCAAGATAAGGCTTGTGTATACTCTCAAATCAATCAGCTCAAGACTTAATGTTATCATATACTTGCAAAAACTCTAGTCTCCACTACTATATTGTAAAATGCATGCAAATCAGAGGACTTTATTAGGGAAAATGATAAGGATAGAGGAAAGGAAGATTAAGGGATGAAAAATGATAGAGTTAGAGGAGGGAAAAGACACATTGGCCTTAAGTTCGACCACTGTTGAGTTCTATTGCTCAACTTAGCATATTGCCTTGTTTCTATTCTTTGCCTCAACTTTTTCTATGACAGCAAACAAAACTTTTATTTTTTTTATTTCCCAACAAGCTTTTCTTCTTCTTCTTCTTCCCAAATTATTTATTTAACACCATTTTTTTAACAATAAATCAACTTACCTAACTGAGCAGCTCTATGTAAGAACCTCTAAGTGATAGCCAAACTCATTTAATGTGTCTAAGTTCCCTTAAACTCTGAAGTTCAAGTTCACTTGGGCAGTGGCTTTGAATGCATATAGGATGGGCTAGGCTTGAAATGAGGGTCCAAGGCTCAAGGTGGCAAACTAGGGGCAAAGCTGAAAATATTCAAGGGTAAATCAAAGAAGGGATTCAAATAAGCAAAATAAATAAAAAGGGTGAAGAAACATGGCCTCATCATTTTTGACATGCAAAATACATAAAATGTAGCCTCGAAAAGAGCAAATACAAGTTCTAGAGCAAAAAGTCAAGAATGAGACATAATCCCTCAAGAAAATAAGAATGAGCCTCAAATTCTAATGTGAAAAGTTGCTCAATAGGCTCAAGTCTCACGAGGATCAATTATGCTCATTACTCTCAGCTTCAAGCCTTAGATTTTCCTTATTAAGTTACTAGTTAATCATTAAAAGAGCAAGGCATGAACAAATCCACTTTAGTCAAAAGATTGCCCTAAAAAATTTTAAAAAATTTTTACACATCATTATATTTAGAGTAAATTCCAGTACACTAAATCAATCAAGCAGGTTCAAGTGCAATACATTCTAAAAGTTGCTCTCCCACACTTAAAATTGGACATTGCCCTTAATGTACAAAAAAAAGTAAATGGAAAAGAGACAGAGAAGAGATGGGGGACTAGAGCTTTCCTAACAAGTGGAGTATTGTTCTCAATTACAGAACATGGCTTCTAGGGGATCCACAAACAGAAAAAAATTAGGAGACAAAGAGGAGACTGCTAATGCAAAAGAAAGGAGATGCATTACTAGGATAAAATATGCTGTTAGTTAGTTATTACAGACATAAATAGTAAGAGTGGAAGAAAATAAAAGAGAAAGAGTTAAAGTAATAAAAACTAAATGAAAGTGCATCACCAATATAAGTACAGACTAAGATAAATGAGAATAGAAAAGACGAACAAGTAAAAGGAAGAATATATAAGTAAAAGAAAAAAGTAATCTAAGCTACTGAGTAGGAGAATCTAGATCAGTTAGGGAAGAGGGGTGGAAAAGCTTGAAGAGGGGCGGAAAAACTTGAAGAAGGGCTCAACCATGCTCTCAATGTGTTTGTATCTCGTGTCCAAGTCATCATGGAGGCTCTCAATCCTCGACTGACGTTCAGATTGCGCTGAAGCTCAGCCAGAATTTGCTACTGACTAGACAAGATATCTCGAAAATAAGCCTCAGATGAAACTCTTCCGCTCGCAGAAGATGATGGACCCATATCAGGAGTTGCATCACCATCACCATCATCTGCAAGAAAATCATGCTCATTCTCAGGGGGTGGCTGCTGCACAAGTTAGATCCCCATACCTAGAAGGATGCCCCTACGGAAGGGGGTCATATGGGATGCTACAGAAAGGGATCCATAAGGTCGATCAAAGAGTCCTAACCGCCTGGCTAGTCTGGTAATGTATGGACCGATAGCAATACTCCCAGCTCATCTGTCTGATGCCTGAGTTGAAAAGAAGTGTGCAAATGCAGCTTCAATGTGGATGGAGGTTCTCTGTATCATGCTGTACAGGAAGAGGATATTAGCTGTGCTCACTACTCCATGACTATGCCCTCGACCACTCAAAGTATGATTGAAAATAAAGTGGATGACTCGCCATGCGACTCTCCGGAGGCTAGATGCCTTGCTCTTTGTCGGATCATAAGTGTTCCCGGTAGCAATGTTGGACCATACTTGCCACTCTTGGGTCCTATGTGGCAGTCCAATCAGAATATCCTGATACTCAGGGGTGGCTTCAAAGTCTTAAGAGTAAATTCCCATGTGTACTGATAGCTGGGTCACACTCATAGAATATGTAACTCTCCCGAGGCGGAACTGCACTGTATTAGCAGAATCAACAATGCCGAAGTATCTCTCCAGATAGAAGGTGCTGAGAAACTCTAAGGTAAGTTCTCTATAAGTAAGCTTTATGATCTGAAAGAATGTCTCCCAAGCATCTACACTGATGAGCTCCTCAATGCCAAACTCCCTCAAGACCGCCCAATCTATGTATTGACCTTCCACAAATGATCAGTCTCTGTGTCTATTAAATGCCTGGATATGCACATCATCTATTAATTCTAGGAGTTGGGAGGTAACTATTCCTCTAGAGGAGGTCCCTCTAGAAGTACTGCCCTTAGAGGTCCTTTTAGCAGCCATCTTCTATCTTTTTGACATGATTTGCAAGGGAAAACTAGAATGTGAGGGAGAATTTTGAGAGTTTCACTATAAATTGGATAGTTCCAGGTTCAAGGCTAGAAATTCAGCAAGCAACTCTAATATCTATCCAATGTCAAAGGAAGTGCAATTCAAAGCTTGATGTCATCAATGCAAGTAAGTGAGCAAATCAAGTGAAGTAATTCATGCAATCAAGTTCCCCAGGTAAATATTAAACTCTAAAGGATTTAACTTCAATCAGTAAGATCTAGCCAAAGAAAAATTCTGAGGATATGAACATTCTTATAAGTCCTACCATTCATTGAAACTCAATAAACACAAGTAATTGCAAATATCTTTAAAGAATTCAAGGGAAAGGCTCTTA
This sequence comes from Sindora glabra, assembly GCA_020226215.1. Classification (NCBI taxonomy): domain Eukaryota; kingdom Viridiplantae; phylum Streptophyta; class Magnoliopsida; order Fabales; family Fabaceae; genus Sindora; species Sindora glabra. The sequence goes on along the minus strand of CM035232.1, from coordinate 69,113,567 downwards.
CCTCGTGAATTTCAGAGAAAAACCTTAAGTTACTGGTTGAAGCCCAAGAGGAACCCAAATCTTGCAATTAGACCGATTAAATCAAAGATTAAACAATAAAATTGCTTCAAATAGCCAAGTAAAACACTTTAATCTGTGTATTTTGGGAAAAGAATGGCTGAAAATGAGTGTAGAGAAAATAGGTCACAGTGGGTGCCGAAGAAGATGGAGGAAAATGGAGGAGTTTTGGCCATTAAAAGCTTGTCCGCCCAGGAACACGGGGTATGACACGACCCGTGTTGTACCCCGTGTTCTTCTACGAATGGGTATTCTGAAGAACAAGTGTACTGAGGGGTTTTCGCAAAAATATACAAGGTTTGACATACCCCGTGTTGTACCCCGTGTTTCTCTTTGGAAGGCGCTTTCAGACTTTGCAATAGTACACGGGGTTTGACATGGCCCGTGTTGACTCCCATGTTTCTCTTTGGAAGGCTCATGCTAAAAAATCTTTATCATCGGTTCAGTCAGTAAGGTACACGGTGTTTGACACGGCCCGTGTTCTACATCATGTATCTCACTGGAATGCCATTAAATGCAAAAATTTTCAGTATTAACCAGACAGTGAGGTACACGGGGTTTGACACGGCCCGTGTTTTGCACTGTGTATCTCACTGGAATGCATTTTGAGCCTTCTATGCACGAAAATGAACAACAAAAATGCATATATGCCTAATTTACCCAGAAACAAAGACTAAGTGCAGCAAACGAGCATCTTAAATCAATAACCAATAACTTATATGCCTCAAACTAGTCAGAAACTCAGAGAAAAAAATGGGAAAAATAAATATTAAAAGCAATAAAAATAGAAAAATATGCTTGGGTTGCCTCCCAGGAAGCGCTTGTTTAAGGTCATTAGCTCGACCCCTATTTCAATCAATTTAGAGTTGCCATTATTGGTGGCCCGGTAACATAGTGTTTCAATCTCTAGCCATTAACCTTGAAATTGCCAGTGCTCTCACTCCAAATTTCTACAACTCTAAATGGATACACTTTTTCACATGAAATGGCCCAGTCCACCTTGTTTTGAGCTTCCCTGGAAAGAACTTAAATCTGGAACTAAATAACAACACCAAGTCTTCTTCATGGAATTCCCTTCTGAGAATGCATTTGTCGTGCCAAATCTTTATTCTTTCTTTGTATATCTTGGCATTGTCATAAGCATCATTTCTCAGTTCTTCAAGTTTAAGAAGTTGAAGCTTTCTTTTCTCCCCAGCAGATTACAAATCAAAGTTTAGCAACTTAATTGCCTAATATGCCTTATGTTTAATCTCTACTGGCAAATGACAATGATTCCCATAAATAAGCCTAAATGGTGTTATTCCAATGGAAGTCTTGAAAGCAGTCCTATAGGCCCATAAGGCGTCATCTAACTTGAGGGCCCAATTTCTCCTTGATCTAGATACAGTTTTCTCTAATATGCTCTTGATTTCTTTATTTGAAAGCTCCACTTGCCTACTAGTTTGTGGGTGATATGGAGTAGAGATCTTATGGGTTACATCATACGCTTTCAAGAGGGATTGAAATTGATTGGCAATGAAGTGAGACCCTCCGTCACTGATGATGGCTCTAGGTATCCCAAATCTAGGAAACAACACCTTCTTAAAGAATCTAACTATAACTTTTGCATCACATGTCTGAGTGGCAATTGCCTCCACCAATTTGGAAACATAATCAACCGCCACAAGTATATATTTGTTATTGTAAGAAGGTGGGAATGGTTCCATGAAATCAATTCCCCAGACATTAAATATTTCGACTTCCAAAATTTGTTCAAAGGCATCTCGTGCCTTTTTGATATACTACCAACTCTCTGACACTGGTCACATGAAGTCATATAGTGATGAACATCCTTGAATAGAGTTGGCCAATAGAAACCTGCTTAGGCAATCTTACAGTTATTCTTGAAGTGCCAAAGTGTCCTCCATAAGGGGAGGAGTGACAATGGAACAAAATGCTAGCAATTTCTTCTTGAGGCACACACCTTCTGAACAAGCCATTGGCACATCTTCTATAGAGAAGAGGTTCATCCCAAAAATAATGTTTCACCTCTACTAAGAACTTCTTTTTCTGCTGATATCCTGCATTCAGAGGCAAAACACTACTTACGATGTAATTAGCATAGTCAGCAAACCACGGTATAGTTGAAGAAGAGACAACCAACAGATAATCATCTGGAAGGAAATCATTTATTGGCATTTCTTTGTCTACCTCATCTTCTAACTCTTGCTTTAACCTTGAAAGGTGATCAGCCACAACATTCTCGGTACTCTTCTTATCTCGAATTTCCAGATCGAATTCTTGTAACAAAAGAATTCATCTGATTAGGCGAGGCTTAGCTTCTTTCTTGCTCAAAAAGTATCTGATTACTGCATGATTCGTAAAGACTATCACTTTAGAATCCACTAAATAGGATCGAAACTTGTTAATTGCATAATCTACTGCAAGAAGTTCCTTCTCAATTGTAGCATAATTTAGCTGAGCCTTATCCAAAGTCTTGCTGGCATAGTATATGGCATAAACCTTCCTATCCTTCCTTTGTCCAAGTACCGCTCCTATTGTATAGTCGCTAGCATCGCACATCACCTCAAATGGAAGATTCCAGTCCGGTGCTTGCATGATTGGGGCAGAAATCAAGGCTTTCTTTAACCTGCAAAATGCATCCAAACAATCTTGATTAAAATCAAAGGCAATATCTTTTGCAAGTAGGTTAGTTAAAGGTTTGGTAATTTTAGAGAAATCTTTGATGAAGCGTCGGTTGAAACTGGCGTGTCCCAGAAAACTCCTCACTCCCTTTAAAGGTTTGGTAATTTTAAAGAAATCTTGATTAAAATCAAAGGCAATATATTATATTTATATATATTATCTGCGTAATATATTCAATTATGATAATAACCTTAGAATAATTATATTCTTAAATGTCCCTAGTCATATATCATTATGGATTAGGTTGCTTTGATACGTTAAGACTAACATGTGTGAAGACTTATATGGGATATTAAGTTTACACATGAGTACAAGTTAGAGAACTTGTATACTGGACCGACCCATATTAAGAACACTATATGGATCGTTATATGAGTGTCATGAGTGGTTCTTAGTGATCATTATTAATATGATCCTTTGACCTGAGATCACCAAGGTTCCTTACATGTGAGTTTCATATTTTGATACTATTCTATGTCACTAATGGTTGAATGAATGCAAGGGTAGATATTGGATATGTCACATATCATGCGAAGAGGTTTGTATGATTAAGATGGGATTTGTCCCTCTTATATAACAGGAGTAACATCTGTGGGCCCCTTGATTAAGTAAAGCTGAGAAAATGCATGGCCATGCTCAAATGAATTGACATGGGATGTCGATTACATTTGTTTCAATCAACTTACTTAGGAATCAAGAAACCTTAAGATTGAGCTATACGGGAATGACACGGTCCATGACTCGTGTTCAATCTAGATGTATAGGATAAAAGGACATAGGTGATGATCACGTGTAAAGGTTTAGTCAAATTACCAACTTTCTCATTACTTGGATAACAATGATGTGTCGCTAGACACCGATCATTATTTATGATCATTAATATGATCAATGGTCATTGCCAATGTAATGAGAGTTTGTAGGGTTGCACATTTAGAGCCTAGTGAATTTGGAATTAATGGACCAAATTATTTGGGCCTAATATTTGGGAATTCATGTTATAATTATAAGGCCCAATAGTAAGCCTATAATTGTACATGGAGTAAAGCCCAAATAGGTTAGGTTTTTCTATGCACCTATTTAAATAGGCTTGTTGGGTAATAATAGTTAAAATTATCATTATTCACGCACCCCAAAAAGACACAGAAAAACCCTAGCACCTCTCCTTAACCAAAACCCCTGAAGAGGCGTAGCTAGCACTACGAGGTGAAAGGAGATCAATTCCAACCGGTGTTTGTGTGGACATTCATCGGTGATTCATGGGTTCGTGTGGATACTTCAGAGTCTTCGGCCAAAAGGAAGCTGAAGAGATGATCAACGATCGAGTTCTAGAGTCATCAACAAAGGTATTGAACGAACCCTTATTCCAATTTAACGTTTTTGCATGGATCCGGTGGATGGGATCGGTTTATTCCGCTACGCTTGTATGGCTCTCGATCCTAACAGTTGGGAGAGGTAATTTCTCTATGATTTCCACCTTAGCTTTGTCTACCTCAATATCATGCTCTGATACTTGATAACCAAGGACAATCCCTTCTCTTACCATAAAATGGCATTTCTCCCAGTTGAGTACTAAATTTACCTCATCACATCTCTGCAGCACTTGAGATAAATTAGTCAAATAGTTATCAAAGGAAGTACCATATACAGAAAAATCATCCATAAAGACTTCCATGATGTTTTCAATAAAATCAGAGAAAATAGCCATCATACAACGTTACAATGTAGCAGGAGCATTACACAAGCTAAAAGGCATTCTCCTATATGCAAAAGTGTCATAAGGACAAGTAAATGTGGTCTTTTCTTGATTATTTGGATGTATAGGAATTTGGAAGAAACCAGAATAGCCATCCAAGTAATAGAAATATGAATGCTTAGCTAACCTTTCTAAAGTTTGATCAATAAAGGGAAGAGGGAAATGGTCTTTTCGGGTTGCTTTGTTCAATTTTCTATAATCTATACTCATCCTCCAACCCATGACAGTCCTAGTCGGAATTAGCTCATTATTTTCATTTTTTACTATAGTTAATCCCCCTTTCTTAGGAACAACATGTACCAGACTAATCCACTGACTATCTGAAATTGGGTAAATCACTCCAGCATCTAGCAACTTCACTATTTCCTTTTTTATAACTTCTTTCATATTTGGATTTAGCCTTCTTTGATGTTCAATGGAGGGCTTACTATCTTCCTCCATCAATATCCTATGCATGCATATTGAAGGACTAATCCCTTTCAAGTCAGAAATTGTGTATCCCAAAGCTTTTCTATGTGATCTAAGCTGCCTAAGTAATTTTTCTGTTTCAAGGGCATTTAGATTTGCATTTACTATCATAGGATAAGTGGAGTGGGGTCCTAGAAATTCATACCTGAGGATAGATGGGAGAGGTTTCAATTCTACCTTAGGTGGTTTCTTTTACTCAATGGAGGGATTTTTAAACTTCACTTACAATGATTCAATTGCTTCATTAGGGAAAGTGGTGGGCTTGCCTCCAAAAATTCTGCATATGCAGCAATCTCCTTATTTTCAGCAACTTCATCTGCTACTAGACATACTTCAAGTGGATTTTGAAGGCACCCCATGAGAAGGTTTTCTTTCATAACCTTGTCTAGCACATCAATCCTGCATATTGAATCTTTACAAACAGGTAATTTAATTTATTCATTCAAATTAAACTCAACTTTTTCATCTACCACAGATAATGAAAGCTTTCCATTTTTTACATCAATCAAAGCACCCGCAGTGGCCAAAAAAGGTCTACCCAAAATGATAGGGATTTGTGTATCCTCTTCCATTTTAAGTACAACAAAATCAATAGGAATGAAAAACTTACCAACCTTGATAAGTATATCTTGAAGTATACCTATTGGGTATTTTGCAGAACGGTCAGCTAATTGAAGTGAAACTGTGGTGGGCTTCATTTCTTTTATGTTCAGTCTCTTTGCAACTGACAGTGGCATGAGGCTCACACTTGCTCCCAAATCACACAATGCTCGGTCAATAGGAACATTTCCAATCACATAAGGAATGGAGAAACCGCTTGGGTCCTTGAGTTTAGGAGGTAGTTTATTCTGGATGATGGCACTACACTCCTCCATTAGGGCTACAATCTCATGCTCCTCTAGCTTCCTTTTGTTTGAGAGGATATCCTTTAAGAACTTTGCATATGACGGCATTTGTGAAAGAGCATCAGTGAAAGGGATATTAATATACAATTTCTTCAATACTTCCAAGAACTTCCCAAACTGCTTGTAAAGTTTAGCCTTTGTTAGTCTTTGAGGATAAGGGATAGGCAATTTGTATGGTTTTGGAGGGACATACTTTGGCTTTTTAGATAATTCCCCTTTTTTCACTTCAGCATTATAAGGATTTAAAGCCTTTTTGCCTTCTTTCTGCACTTCTCCCTCAACCATCTCTTCTTCACCTTCTTAAGTAGCATGTGGAACCTTCAATAGCCTCCCACTCTTAAGAGTGATTGCCTTACAATGCTCCCTGGGATTTGATTCAAGTTGAGCACAGAGTTGACCAAAAGCTCTAGAAGAGGAAGCAGAAGCTTGTTGAGCTATTTGGGTCTTCAACATTTTTTCTTGTGTGGCCAATGAGTCAACTTGGGAGGACAATTGCCTAATGGAGTCCTCCATGGCTCTACCATGCTGCCTAAACTTTTCATTAGTTTTCTCTTGGGAAATGAGAAATTTCTCTAAGAGGCCTTCTAATTTAGAAGTAGAAGAGGGTTGAGTTGATGGGTTGTAGGGTCTTTGGTTTTGAAAACCAGGTGGTGGTGGTCTATTATGAGTGTTTTGAGTATTGTATGGCTGGTTGGTTCCTCTATGATGGGTTGTAGGTGTTTCCAAAGGGTTCATTCGGATTCTTCTATCCATACCCATTGTTGTGCACATAATTCACTTGCTTTGTGAAATCCTGCCCCAATTTACACTCAGTTGCCATGTGACCTGTCATACCACAAATCTCACAAGGAAGGTCAGTAGCACTTGTAGCATTTACACTATTAACTTGAAATTTATTAAATTTAGCCATAAGTGCATCTACTTTGCTACCTAGACTTCCTAGTGTATCTACTTTAGCCGACAAATGATTAAAAGCATCTAATTTATACTTACCTAGAGCTTTCCTTGAAGATCCTCTCTCATTTGACCATTGGTAGTGGTTCAAGGCCATGTCCTCAATCAATTCATATGCTTCATCCAACCTTTTGTTCATCAAAGCACCTGCAGCAGCAGCATCCACAGTAAGCTTAGTGTTGTAGCTTAAACCATTGTAGAAAGTGTGAAGAACTAGCCATTTCTCTAGCCCATGATGTGGGCATAACCTCAAAAGTTCTTTATATCTATCCCAAGCTTCAAATAGAGATTCCCCTTCTCTCTGAGAGAATGTGGTGATTTCATTCCTTATTTGAGCAATCTTGCTTGGAGGGAAATATCGTGCCAGGAAAGCCCTCAGTAGCTTTTTCCATGTGGTAATAGATCCTGCTGGTAAAGAATGTAACCAAGCCCTTGCTCTATCCCTAAAGGAGAATGGGAAGAGTCTAAGCTTGATGGCATCCACTGCTACACCATTTATCTTGATTATGTCACGATATTCTAAGAAAATCTGAATGTGGAGGTTGGGATCCTGCATTGGTCCTCCACCAAACTAGTTTTGCTGCGCCATAGACAAAAGAGCTAGCTTCAATTGAAAGTTGTTAGCCTCAATAGTAGGCCTCCTTATACTAAATTGAAGCCCAGTTGCATCAGGTGCTGCAAATTCTCTAAGGGACCTGTTATCCATGCCTTCAGTCACTGTTTCAATGTTAATTGGCTCTTGGATATGTACTGATTTTTGCTCTCTCCTTCTCCTAAGCAGAGTTCTTTCAATCTCTGGATCTAAGTCAAGAATTCCTTCAAGACTTCTCCTTCATATATACAAAATTTTCTGCAAAAAGAGTAGGTAATACTCGAACATAACAAAATAAGAAAGATATTCTATATAAAAATGTGAATTAAGAACTAAAAAATGAATCGCCTAGTCTAATTCACTCAAAAGTTTATGTTAATATCAACTAGTTTCAATCCCCAGCAACGGCGCCAAAAACTTGACGTGAGCCCGCAAGTGCATGGGTTTAGTCGAGTTATAGTATGAAAGATATCGTCTCCATAGGGATTGAGTGTTGAATACTAATTGAATTTCAAAGCAAATTATCTAGGTGTACCAATTGTGATTGTGAATTAAGAGTAAAATGTGAAAAAAAGTTTAATTATCGAGAAGGAAGCAAATGGAACTAGTATGAATTAAGTAAAGATTTAATTCAAATGGGGTGGAAGTGTACTCAGCTTTAGGGTTTCCTTGTGCTATTCATTATGGAATGAAGATAATCTTCTGGCCTGGTTTACTGTTAATTTAGATTGTTGGATTACCGAAAATAAGCTATACCTCATTGCAAGGCTACTAGCTACTAACCTATAAATAAAGTGCCCAGAATTTCTCTAGTAATCACTCACCTAGGTTGCATTAACAGTTCTTAAGAATCCAATTTTAGACATTTCATCCTGTGCAAAAGAATCCAATTAGCTTAATTCCTAAGTCTAATAGAGATTTCCAATGATTATGTAAGGTCTAATTAATTAATTGGTCATTCCAACCTAGAATTAACTAATCCTTTACACAAATCCAATATTCTAGAAGTATTGGGTTGTTAAATTACAAAACAGCATAATCAAATCATAAATCAACAATAAATCAAGCTAGATTATATTGACCACAAATTATACAACAAGGATTAATTAGTGAAATTAAGCAAATACAACACCTAAGAGACATAAAATAAGAAAAAATAAAATAGTAAATATTCTTATTATCAAAGGCCTAACAATATCCTAAACAATAAAAAACAAGGCAAATAAGACTTAGGCATGCACTAGACTCAAAGTATTTAAGTACACTACTTAAGTATTGAGCAAAAATCTATAAGGTACTTGAGTACTTTATTCAAATATTTGAATATAGAATCAAATACAAGGCTTGGTACTTGAATACTTACATAAATTCAGCAAGGCTAAAATACATAACACCCAAGCTTTTTTAAGCTATTCTAGCTTGTTTCCTTTGCTTCTTCTTGCATTGAAATTCTCTCCTTGTAAGTACTTGTACTCCTTTCTTAATTTTTTTAGCCTTAGATTTTGTGATTGGACTATCCAGTACATGCAAATGCTTTTTTCATTCTTGGAATTCACATCATTAGCTCTCTACTTTTTTATCGAGATATATAATAGGTTTGATTGCTTTAAGCCTAATTTAGCTTTTGAGTTCTTTATAGCATAACCTAATTTCATTAAGTTCTTTCATGTACTTGTGAGGCTTTTATCTTCCATTATCTTCAAAGGGATTTTTACCAATATATTTGGTTCTTGACTTTTATAGCTTATTTTAGCAATTAACTTATAAACATTTATATCATATCCTAACTTGGTTCACCTTGAAGGTAATATGGCATGTCAAATGATGGAGTTTTATTCTTGTGTTAAGAATCCTTTGAGGGGAGATTAAGTTACTTAAAAAGTTTTAAGCTTCTAAACTGGGATAGTAAAATCTTTCAACTCTTACAAATATGCATTTTCATTTCTTATGAAAGCAAATTGACCTTCCTTTTTTCTTAACAATCCAATATCACAAAGCACTATAGCATATTTTATCTTTTTTTTTCACAATCTTTATGAAGACTTTTAACTCCTTTTCTTATTGATTAGCACTTTATTCCTTAATTATTTCTTACTAGTTTTTATAAGAAGAGAAGTTTAGAGAATAAAAGGATCCCTAAGTAAAACTTGGCATTAACAAAGTAGGATTCAACTTCAATGAAAGGTTTATTATCAACAATAACCTTCCTGAATTTTTCATTATGGTAATCCTTAAAGCTTGGTGATATGTAAAAGGAATAACTCCATATTCATAGAGCCATAATTTTACAAGCAATAAGTTATAAGCTGTTCTAGCATCAATGATATGAGATAAACACTTGACTTCATTTCATTCATTCAAAGGCTAAATCATACTTTTCTGATTACTTATTGTCCACCTTGGTTGAAACCTTGAATCATCAATTAGCTATAAGACTATCATAACCTCAACCCAGTTGTGACTAATGTGAAACTCATTAGTTAGTTTCCATCAGCCTGAACACAAGATACCATAAGATAATCTTAATTATTTGAGATGAACATAAGTTTTCTTCTAACTAATGAAGGGAAATACAATCACAGATAGTCATGATATGGCATCCAAGTAAGACACTATCCTTTCTTGCATAAAGAATCCTACATTAACCCTTGATTTCCTATGCATACATGACCTTTTTTATGACCTTCCACTAAAAGTTGCTACATAAGTCACATCATCTATGCCTTACTAAATTAAGACTCTTGAAAGTGATAATCATACACATCAATATTCTATGAAAGACAACATATAAGAAGTAAGTCAAATGACTTAGTGAGTAAATATACTAAATCAAATAATAAGTAAGTCAAATACTCTTCAAAAATTGTAGTTTCTACTGCTATCACCTTATGGTATGGGGGTATCTCAATTAACTTTGGAATATGTCTTAGATCCAAAAGAACTTTAGAATAACATTCCATATAAATCATATGTATCTAATGATGCCATTATAGATTAGAATAATATATCATATGCAATATAATCATTTATACAATCACATTATATGGGTGAAATTAATGACAAATAGAGGATATATATATATATATATATATATATATATATATATATATATATATATATATATATATATATCTTTCAAATAACATATCATAAATATAAATAAAACACATACATCCACCTTGTAACTCACAGTTGAACTTTATACCTTTCCCTCTTTCATATTGAGAATATGTCATTTGTCAATCATAGTCACCCTTTTTACATATCATAATTTTCATCATGTAAAGGTTCACATTTATAATGCCACAACATAATACACACCCCTTCATATTATTCTAACATTGCTATGCCTCAATGCATAATCATATAATGCATGTTATTACATGATTACCATTATAATAGTTAGCAATCACTTAGCACAAGGCACCATAATTCAACTTTAAAATCTAAAGTTAACTATAATGTGCTTGCATTGTCACATAATACATGGCATCTCATCCTTTAGGTATTCTAGTAAGTTATATTCATTTTTAAGTGATGTAAATAGATCCTAATTTTGTTACCTCACTAATTGAATTAATTTACTAGCTTCAAGGTGGGAAACAGTGTAGCAATAAGTAGTTGTTTGTTATTAAATAAAAATTCTAAAAAATGCCTATCATGAGAAGTGGCCATTCTAGAACAACATGTGAAATTTACTATTTGCAAAGGTTGATACCCTTTTTAAAAACTTGATCAATAAACATTTTTATCTTACTAAAACATTAATACTCATTACAAAAAACTTCCTTTAATCCATTTTCATTATTAGATTGCATCTATACTACAATCTACCCAAGATTTATTAGAAATATACTATATCAGTTTTCCAACTAAAATGATAAAGTGAGAGTTTTTCTAAATCATGTTCAAGTCCTTAAAATATTAGGATATAATATTTCAGAAACACTTTAATCATATTATTTTAGCATTTTATATCATAAAATTCCTATTTTTTCAAAGCCATCATTATACATATTGAACTTACGTATAACATGTTTTTTTTTTAAAAAAATGTATAACCACTACTAAAAATATTATAATATAATACTTTATAGTGGTTTTGGTCATATTATTGAAATGCTTTATAGCATAAAGTATATACATACAAATTCATTGTCATAAGTATCATCATGTACTCAAAATACCTATAAATGATCTTCTTTTCTAAATCATGCATGATTCTTTTAAAATGATAGTATATAAGGCTTTATATATATTTAAATCATCCTACTTTGGTATTTCATAACATAATATATTATATATATATCATCATATGTATTATACCCATAAATAACTTTTTCTTTATTAATCTTAAACATCCATACCAGTAAAGTTGATAATGAAAAAAGGTTATAATCATGTTATTTTATAACTACATATCATAAAAATCTCATTTTGCAAAAGACATCATTATTTTTCTCAAGTATACAAAAATGGGTTCTCTTGGATTAAATGTGAAATCATTATAAATATAAAATTTTATGATATAGACAGACTTACCCATACCAAAAACACTTGGCTGAAGCTTGTTGGTAGTGCGCGATGTTGAACACTAATGGAATTGAAAAGAGAGAAAATGTAACTCCCTGCTACTAAGTTGGCATTGCATTATGCAACTTTTACATGCCACTAGTGACAATGGCTAGCCACAAATAGATATAGCAACAACCATGACAATAACAATTCTCCATGATGGTGGCACCTTTGCTTGAGGTAATTGCAATAGTGCATTCATGGGGGAAGGGAGAGAAGCACGTATGCAAAGGACGATAACAACAATAGCAATTTGATAGCCCCATGCAGTAACACACTAGGAAGAAAAGGAAAAGGAAAGGGAAGCCAGGGAGGGGAAAAAAGGAGAAGAAGAAAAGATGAGAGAGTATATGGTGTAAAGAGAGAAGGAAGGCTAGTTCTAAGAGTGAGAAAAGGTTTCCAAAAATACAAATAAGTAGGAGAAGAGAAAGAGAATAGGGCAGTTAGATATTGAAATAAAAGAAGAGAGAGAAATGTTAAAATATGAGCTGTAGGAAATGATTCTACACTTTTCACTTTTAGTAAACTCACTAGTAATTACAAGATCTCAACCCTCCCTTTTATTTAGAATTGATCCTAACCCTTCATTTAAATAAAAAACCAATTTTAGTAAAACTTATTTTATTTGAAATCTCAAATTCAATTACTTATAATATTTGCTCAATGTACATATAAATATACATATTTATAATAATTTGATAAATTTGAAAGTCCAAAATAAATATTTTACTTTCCCTTAATTCCAAAAATAATTTATAAAATTCAAACAAATTATTTCTTAGATTCTTGCACTTATAATCACTAAAATATTTTTTAACTTATAGGAAATTCCTTATAAAAATCATTTAAAATTAATCAAATTAATAATAGGCATGTATAAAATAAATATATTTCAAATATTATTATCTGTATCATTTCAATATTCCAGGATTCTTTAATATGGAAAATAAATTTAAAATTAAATATTAGCTAAATAAATAAATAATCATCCATAAGCCAAAAAACTTATAAAGCTTTAAATTTTAATTTGGGATATTACAAGAACAATAGTGGATTCAAAGATTGAACATAAGAATAAGCTAAAACACAAAATTAACTCATAAATTGGAATCAAACTAAGGAATTTGACACAATTAGATAGAAACAACAATAAATGAGCATAAATTAATGAACAACAAGGACTTAAACTTGAATTTAAGCATAAATTTCAATAAGGAACAATAAAAAGAACACAAGGATAGCACAAATCAAACAAAATAACGACAAAAATAATGCTAAAAACCATATCAAAAAGTCAAAAATGAAGAACACAACCTAAGAATTTAAGAAACCGTTGCTTTGAAAATTGAACAATGTGAATTCTAGCATTGAAAAAGAAAAATAATCACACCATACTTAAAAAAAGAACAAAAATGGAAGTGATTAATGAGGAATGATCATGCAACAAAGGATATTAATCCTTTGATAAGAGATAATTGAAGCTATAAAAGTTGAATTAACATTGACAAGTCCAAAGTTCTTAGCAAAACCATTAAAAGGAAAATCTCTTAGAGGTTTTCATATCTACAAATGCTAAAATTGTAACAGTGAGGAACAACCTTTATCAAAATAGGTTCTAAAAATTAAAAAATTCAACTAAAATAATTGGACTCTAATTAGACTAATTAGGCCTAATTTAGGAAGCTAATTAAATAATATTAATTATCTAAAACAAAGTGCTAAATAATAGGCTAAACTAATATAAGGTTGATATGCACATCACATTGCACCAAAATTAGTTAAAAATACTGGTTGCTATAATTGTATAATAACTTTGATGTTAAATAAATCAAGGTAAAGAGGAAACTTATAAGTAAACATCACAATCACAATTAATGTCACCTCTGACTCGAGTACTGAATAATTTTATTCAAGATATTTGAGTACTAGATATGAGTACTATGAGATTTTATGCTCTCTACCTTGAAGTGCTTGACTACTATATTCAAGTACTGTATAGTTTTTGCAAAGTACTCGGTTACAATACTTGGATACCTATGTTAAAACTTCAAAATTTGAGTTTTTTTGCAAATAGTTTCAATGTAAGTTTTCACACCAATCATTTTTTTAACAAAATTTAGCAAAATTAAATAAAAATATGCATAAATTTGAGACATTAAAGATAAGAAACATCACAATCCAATTTTGATCGTGATCAGTGTGGATCCTGATACTTACTTTCCATAAGCATTAATTATTTTTACTTTTTTTACCTAACGAGAATTTTCGAACTTTTAGAGGGACTTGAAATTTACTTTAAATTTCTGTGAAAAAAAAGATAGAGTCTACTTTATTTTTAGAGACTTTCCAAAAGCTACATGTCCTAAAAATATAACACTGTATTAATTCCATATATGATAGCATTGAACATTCACACGATACTATACAAACTTAAACTTCTACATAGATAAATAACTTAACACATCATATAAATCCACAAATCTCTATCTATGACATTGATTCTACTCCCAATTGTTAAATTTTTTAGTAAGCTAGTCCTAGATCTCCACAGATGCGATAAAACTTAAAGACATTTATCTAAACTTGAAAACATTGAAAGTAAATAAAGTGAGTTATAGAAACTTAGTGACTATATATCTACCACTATTAATTCTTAATTTTAATATATTAAGTAATCACATGCTATTTAATCACTTGATAAGAAAGATAAATGTAATTCAAACTTCTTACAATTCTAAATGTGCAAAACCAAGACTTGCATGAAATATTAACTTGCACATAGCCTAAATTTTATATTTCTCACCATAAATCATAATAATTTCAATTATAGGATAGCACACAACCTTGTGATCATATCACACATCCGGGTATAGTAAACATATATGTAACCACTTTTTGATCTATAGGTCAATACTATATTTTTCTCAACTACTTGTCAGAAAATTTCTATTCGGCTCTCAAATCCATCTTGTATCCTTCACAACTACTTGTTAAGAATTTCCTATCTGGCTATTAGAGTATTATTCAAATACAATTTGCAATTTCCATTATCATTGTTCTAGCATAATTTACTATTTCTAGTGCCATTCTTGGTAGAATTCATAGTTAATATACATATGAGAGGTTAACTTTCATAATTGTTTACACAACTTCAATGCAAAGTAATTAAATTCATCATTGGACAATACCAAAAACACAATAGTATATGCATGAGTATAACAATTATGCTATTATGTTCTCTTATACAACCATAACATACAAATATCATTAAACTCAAACATAAACTATTAATAGTTAGAAAAAATACTATCATATTTTTGCTACGCACTTTGATTTAATAATATTCCCTTAATATACCACAAAAATGAGTTTACAGATGAGTATAGATATATATAAATACAAGAATATATAATTGGTACTATCAATAAGAAATGTACAATCCATAACATTTAAATCATATTTTATTTAAATAAAAGTTTGGTGGTGAGATATATACTCACCTGGTGGGGTTGTTCATGCATTTTAGGAAGCTTCAATGCATATATACTCATCTTATCATCTATTTTTCCTATTTCACAAATTACAAAAATAATTTATAATTATACAAGAACCAATTATTTTCTTTTCACATGTTACAGATCTATACCTAGTCATAATATAATAGTATTCTATATTACTCATTTCTTCTATTTCCCAATATTAACTAATAATTCAAGCATGTCACTGAATTATCCTAAATCCTCACTTTCTTTTAACATTATGTAAAATTATGTTTTAACCTTCTATAAGGAATCAGAAAATCACTATTATTAAAAACTCTCATTTTAATGATATAATTTTGTTCTAGAGATAGTAATTTAATATTGTTAATCATGAAATCCTCATTTTATTATTTGGTGTATCAATCAAAGAAAAATCAAAAGGAAAATGAATCAAAAATAAGAAAAGAAAAAGAAAAGGAAAAAATAAGATCACAAAAAACTTAAAAGTAAAAATCAAAGAAAGTAAAGAAAAAGAAAAGCAAAAGAAAGGAAAGAAAGACTTCCTAAAAGGGAAAGTTCTTTGTAAAGAAGTTAGTCACTTAATTATATGCTTTATTTCATCCTTGTATACTCTAAATTCATCTTTGAACTTATTATTTTGAATTAAACTTTTTCATTGCTTCTTTTAAACATTTCAGTCTTCCATTGTCTAACAATCTTTTAATTCTTTGTCTTATTCCTTCATTATCTATTATATGTCTATTTCTTCTTTGTATATTTCATTTCTTAAATTCTAAATATGTCTATTAGTCTTTTAATTATTTAGTTCTTTGTTAAGTGAAATTGTTTGTAATAATTATTGAATCTTTTTTATAGTGCCACCTAGTAGTTAAAATACCATCAAGAGGGAAAGATAAAAGTGCTAAAGGGTAAGAGTGTGTGAGCTTGTTTAAGGCGAAAAGCTTTACTTAGTGTGCAAATGCAAGTAAAGTATCTTAAAGCCTAAGTGAGGAATGTGTTTTTCTAATGTCTTATTCTTTATCTAACATTTTCTTATAGGAAAATTTTCTATAAAGATATTAGTAAGTAGTGTGAACAATAATGATATAATAAGGATAATTTAAGAACAATTGTGGATAGCTATACAAGAACAATTTGAAACGATCAGTGAGAGGATTAGAAGGATGGAAGGAGAAAGAAGACAAAAAAGAAAGAGGAGATAAAATGAGAGATAACACGATGAAGAAAAAGTAGATAGTAATGACAAAAGTAGTGTGAGTTTAAGCCTATCTAATAAAAGTGTGAGAAGACGAGATAAAAGGAGGGAAGAAAGAAGAAAAGCTAATAGGAGAGGTGAAAGAAGAAGAAGTGAAGGGAAAGATGAAAGGAGATGAGGAAATAAGTGAAGAAAGAAAAACATTGATGATAAACTTGATAATATCAAAATAAAGATTTCTTTATGCCAATGAAAAAATGATTTGAATGTTTACTTAGAGTGGGTGAAAAAGATGGAGTTAGTCTTTAATTACCATAACTATTCAAAAGAGAAGATAAAACTAAATTCAAATTTCTAAATATGTTATTGTTAGGTGGGATTAATTTATGATAAATATCCAAAAAAATGAAAAGGAAGACCTATTCATACTTAGAAAGATTTGAAATTTATTATGAGAAAAAGGTTTATTCTTAGCCACTATAGTAAAGATATGTGCCAAAAATTGTAAAGCCTTATACAAGGTTCCAAGAGTATTAAAGAATTCCATACAAAGATGGAGCTTGTTATATCAAGAGTCAATGTTGTAGAATATAAAGAAATAATTATGGATAGATTTCTCTATGAATTGAATATGAAAATTGCTAATGTGGTTGAACTATAACACTCTGAAAGCATAAAAGACATGGTGCATATGACTATGAAGTTAGAAAAGAAAATTAAGAAAACTTCTTCCAAATATAGTTCTCATTCAAGTTCCACATAGAAGTTATGGGATAAGAAGAGTGATAAGAAAGAAGATAAACCAAGCAAGTACAATAAATATTCTTTTTCTAAATCAAAAGGTGAAAACATTAAGAGGAAAAAAATGTCAAAGAACCTTAAAAACATCCTAATATTAAATACTTCAATGTCTTGCGAGAGGTTGCATTGCTAGTAGATGTCTTAAAAAGAGGGTTATGATCTTAAAAGATAGAGACTATGAGTCCACTAGTAAAAAAAAAAAGAATAAAGAATCGATTAGTAAAATAAAGAATAAAGAATCTGCATCATCCTCTTGTGATAAAAGTGAAGAGAATAAAAACCCATTTGATGGAGATACTTTGGTGATTAAAAGAGTCTTCAATATACAAGTAAATGAAAAGGGGAACACCAAAAAGAAAACATTTTCTAGACTAGGTATAATATCAAAGGAAAAATGTGCAATATCATCATAGATACTAGTAGTTATGCAAATGTGATAAGTAATATTTTAATAGAAAAGTTGAATTTATGTATTTTACAATATCTTACTTTATACAAATTACACTAGTTGAATGATAATACAGAGATGGGGTGACCAAGCAAGTTATGGTGTCCTTTTCTATTGGAAATTACAATGATGAAATACTTTGTGATGCTATCCTTATGCATACTAGCCATTTTTTACTAAGTAGACCTTGGCAATTTCATAGGAAGGTTATTTTTTTAGTGTCCTTAATAAATATCAATTTATGGTGAAAGATGGAAAGAAAATATATCTTAAACTTTTAACCTTGTAAAAAGTATATGAGGATTAAGTGAGATTATAAAAGAAAGAAAGAAAAAAAGAAAGAGAGAAAAAGAATATGATAAAAATTAAACGATAAAGAGAAGAAAATTGTGAGTGAATACAAAACATGTATGAATGAAAAAAGGAGAGAGCTCAAAACAAGTGAGTGGAAAAATGAGTGTATATGCAAAAGTAAGTGATGTGAGGAGTGCACACTTTTCATTTAGGCCTATGCTCATACTTTTGTATAAAGAAGCCTATGTTAACATTAACCAAGAAAGCATTGTTTTGCTAAAAGCCATAAAATTTGCTTTATAGAATTTCAACGATGTATTCCAAAATGAGGCCTCAAAAGAGTTACCACCTAAAAGGGGTTGTAATATCCTAAGTTAATATTTAAAGTTTTTATAAATTTCAATGCTTGTGAATAATTATTTTATTTATTTGGTTAACATTTGGTTTTAAATTTCCTTTTCTTTTAAAAAAGTTTTGAAACATTAAAATGATACTAATGACAAAATTCAAAATATATTTAATTTTATATATGGCTATAATTGATTCAAGACTAGTTTTAAATAATTTTACAAGGTATTTCTTGCAAGTTGAAAATAATTTTAGTTAGCATAAGCATAAAGATTTATGAAATAATTTGTTTATATTAGATGAATTGTTTTTAGGATTTGTAGAATTTTGAAACAATTATTTTAGGAATTTTAAATTTATTGAGTTATTGTAAATATCTATATATGTATGTATATATTGGTGGAAGATTGAAAATAACTGAGTTAAGAATTTAAATTAATTCAATATCATGAAAATAATATTCTAAAATAAATGAATGGTTAGGTTGACTTTGATTTAAAATGTAAGGTTGAGATTTAATAAGAAAGATGAGCTTATATTGGTGCAAGAAGTTATTATCAAAACTCTTAGATAACTTTTTTTATTTTTTACTTCTTTATTTTTTTGAAAACTTCCCTTTTTTTCTTTTTTTCTTTTAACTCTACCTAACTCCTTTTCTCTCCACACCCATTTTACTGCCTTTTTCTTTCTCTCTCTCTTCCTTGATGCCACTACCTTTGCTTAGATCTACTATCCACCCTATTAGGTGTTGCTCACCTCCTGTGTGGCATTATCAATTCAGTAGCTGATTATTGTTACACTTCTACAGCTCTATCACACATGAGAACTGTTAGATCAGCTCGATGATGGCTAATAAGGATGTCTTGACCTTTGTGCATCACTAAAGCTTCCCGTGACCTCTCTTTAATTTCCTCTTAGTTATGGCAAGTTCAAGGAGTAGTGAGAGTACTAATTCGTACCCCAAATTAGTGACCATGATTTGATGCTTTCTTCCGCCCTCACCAGAGTTTTGATGGTATTTCTACCACGTTTGAGCTCCAATTAGCTTTAAAAAAGTAGAAGTGATAGTTTATGACTACAAACTAACAATTTATATGATGAGCTTCTAGAGGAATGATAATAAATTATAATTATATGAGTTAAAGGAGCACTTCCAAAAGTGGTACGAGTCTCTAAACCTTAGAATTAAAATTCTTACATGTAAAATGCTATTCAGTTCATTGTTAGGGTACTGCATGTATTATCTATATGCTTAACTAAGTGCTTTAATCATAATTGCACATAAGAAGTTTGATGAAATATCTAAATGAAGTATTAACTATATAATAAACTAGACCCTTACATAAATTGCACTCAATTACACATAACATGGTTATGCTTTTCTACTACATATGGAAATTTCACACTAGCCATATGACTTTTCTAATATATATTGCATCTTAGTGTAGTGTATAGTTAAAATTGTCACTCATACTAGTGCAAGGTTTTCCATTTCTTCCATTTGCATTAAAATCTTATTAACTACCTATTTTTTATTATTTATACTTGTTGTTTGCAAAAATTATATTGAGAAAATTTATATTAAGTTAGGGTTTAAATTTTCTTGCTAATTTTTGCATGTGAACTTAATAGTTTATGAATTATTCAACATGAAAACATTAAAAACGATCATGTTTGAAATTTTATCAAATGTATTCCAGTGCTAGAATGTTGATATAGTTAACATTGAGACATAAATCAATTGCACAAGTCTATTGCCCCATTCAAATTAGAAGATCTTTGTCACTATTATGTTATTATAGTTGTTTAAGGCCATGATGGTCCTAATTTAATTTCTTTGTTAGACACATTGATATGAACAAAAGTACTTTTACAGCATAATTGTAAATTTAATAAAATATAGTATGTAGTTTTGATTAATCTTACTAAATAGAGTTGATAATTTAGAAAAGTCTAATGACATGAAACAAGATTTTAAAGCATCAATATTCTTAATTTTCTATGATTAATCTAATAAAAGATGATAAGATGTATTATGGGAGATTAAAATACTATGATTATACCTTGGAATAATGGTTTAGAAAGAAAATGAGTAAATTTGATGTATTTATAAGTTATCCATATAGTTTGTGAAATAAGAAGAAGATGTGATAAGATGAGTATAAATACTCCAGACTTCTAGGAGTAAAAAAGCATATCTAGGTAAGTATACACCACATATTAATATTTTAATAAAAGATAGTTTAAATATTGTAAATTGTATTCTTCTTATTAATAGTATAGATTTCATATTCATGTATATATATTTATGTGGAAAATTAGTTTCATGGTATAAGTATAATTAGCTATTTGAGTGAATGTTAATTAACTATGCATAGTAGAAGCATGGTGATTCTATTTCTAACTATTGATGGATTGATTAAGTTTCAATGATATCTGTATGTTATGGCCATATAGGAAAACATGATGGCAATGTTATATACATATATGTGTATACTATAGTGTGCTCGATATTATCTAGTGATGAATTAGTTACTTTGCATTGAAGTCTTTATAAATAATTGTGATATAAGAGTTAAACTCTCATAAGTATATTATCTATGAATCTTGCCATAGGTGGTATTGGAAATTGTGAACTATAACGGAGTAATGATATGAAAAAAGGATGGGAAGTTTTTGACAAATAGTTAAGAAGGATATAGGATTGAATTAGAAATCAAAAGTAGCTATATGTATGTTTATTATAATTGAATGTCTGATGTAATGTGATATTGGAATTTTTTTGTGATTGAATATTACTATTTGAGATGATTATAATGATTCATTATTGTTTAAGCCCTAATGGTTGTCTATAAATGTGATAACTATTCAAAATATGTGGTGTGTGATATGAGAATGATATAAGGTACTAATGAATAGTCAAGATTACTATGACTCATGATGTGAAATATAGAATTTAAGTTATGTGCAAGTGAACGCTCAATTTAAGACTTAGTTTTGTATTTTTCAAAAATTCAAGAAATGAGTTTACTAATATTTTCTAATTTAGTACATGATTAACTTGCAATTATCATATATATATATATATATATATATATATATATATATATATATATATTTGATCTCCTATAAGATAATGGTAGATATATACTTATTAAGTTCTTGTAACTCACTTTATTTTATTTTAAACATTTTTAGGTTGAAATAAGCATATTTGAGCTTGTTGTATATATAAAAAATCAAGATCGTCGTGTTAAAGAATTTGATAATAGGGAATAAGATCAATATTTGAAATAGAGATGTTATTAATCTATCAAATGATGTGTTGAATTGTTTATCTATATCTCTATCTTAAAATTCTATATTATTGTGTGTATGTTGATGGTGTCATATTTGTGATAAATACAAGTTTGGTATTTTAGGGCATATGACCCTAGGGAAGTGTTCAAAAATAAGGAAAACTATTTTCATTTCTTTTATAAAATTTAAAGTATAATTTGAATCTCCTTGAAATAGGGATACTTCCATTAGATAGATAAAAGTGATTAGTGTTGAGACTTATAGAAAGCAAGTGTTAGGATCTACTTCAATTATGATCGAGATTGGGTCATGATAGGGGTAGTGAGCATCCAATTGAATTTATTCTAAGAGCTTCTATTCCAAATTGTCTTGCCTACATGATTAACCTAAAAGAAATAAAAGAAATTAAAAAAAAATGAAAGACCACATGTCAAAGTGATATAAAAGGAAAAGCATAAGCCTATGTGCAATGCTAGTTTTGTTAGTGCTTAAGAAAGACTTAGAGAATGTATGTTTAATTGCTAACTAATCAACAAAATGATTATAAAGTATAGATATCTTATTCTTAGGCTTGATAATATGCTTGATAAATTACATGGGTCTTATGTCTTCTTAAAAATTGATTTAAAAGAAGAATATCTTCAAATAAGAAAGAAAGAGGGTGATGAGTGGAAAACCACTTTTAAAATAAAACATATGTTTTATGAGTGGCTTGTGATACCCATTGGTTTATCTAGTGCATTAAGTATCTTTATAAGACTGATAAACCATGTTTTGTGCCCTTTTATTAGAAAATTTATGGTTATTTATTTTGATGACATCCTTATATACAGCAAGAATGTGGATGAGCATGTTTTGCATTTGAAATATGTTACAAGTTTTGAAAGATGAAAAATTGAATGCAAACATGGAAAAATGTTCATTTTATTTAGATAAAATTATTTTTTTTTGGGATATGTTATTAGTAGTAAAGGAATTGAAATGGGTTAAGAAAAAGTAAAGGTAATTAAAGAGTAGCTTACCTTAAGAGTGTAAGTGAAGTGAGAAGTTTTCATAGGTTGACTAGTTTTTGTAGGAGGTTTGTGAGGAATTTTAGTACTATAACTTCCCTCTTGAATAAATTAGTTTAAAAAATATTGATTTTATCAAAGAGAAAAGTAGAGAATGCATTTAATTGTTGAAAGATAGATTATGTTCTAGATTTTTCAAAAACATTTGAAATTGAATGTGATGCATCAAGTATGAGTATTGGAGCTATTTTAATGCAAGAAAAGAAGCTAATTGCTTTCTTTAGTGACAAACTAAGTGGATGGCTTTTAACTATTCTACCTATGATAAAGAGCTTTATGCTTTCGTTCATACTTTAGAGACTTAGCAACACTATTTGTGGCTAAAGAAATTCATAATTCATATGGATCATAAGTCCTTGAAATATTTGAAAAGCCAAGGAGCTAAATAGGAGGTGTGCAAGGTGAATTGAATTCACTAAAACATTCCACATGTCATACAATACAAGGTAAAGATAATGTAGTTGTTAATGCATTATTAAGAAAGTATCTTCTTATCTTTACTTTGCAATCCAAGTTATTAGGTTTTGAACACATTAAAGATTTGTATATCATTTTGATTTTACCACTATTTTTGAAGCATGTGAATAGAAATCTTGATGAGAAAAATATTTACTATTTTATTTTCCTCTATTTAATGTCTCTTAGGTATTACATTTGCTTAATTTAACTAATTAGATCTTGTTTTATAAATTGTGGTCAATTTTACAATATTATGAATTTATTTAACAAATGTTAGATTTTGACACTATTTTTTTTAATTATATCTTGAGCTCTAGATGTCAGATTGAGGCAAACTTTACATTAATCGAAAGGTAAAAGATATAACTATAACTTTTATGTCTTAGTCCAAGCCTAGTTCAGGCATTTTGAAAGATATATATGGCTGAGAAGTTAAGGCCATGTCTCTATCCCAATTGAACATACTTCTATATTTAGGTCATATCTAGAGCTATGATGGTTTGATTAACCTAAAACTAGTGCCAAAACTCTCACAATACATAGGCTATAAGTTTTATGTTATAGGTTTTCTAAATTACATTGATTTTATGGTCAAAATTTAGTTGGAAGTCAGACTTGCAGGAATTCACTTATTGATCTATTGGATTTAATTGACTTGTAACAAATAAGTCTAAACTTTTAAAAATTAGAAATGCCTTATTATTGTAATCTTAAGAGTCATAAAATCCTAGTTCAATAGAGTTTTAGCTTAATTAGGTCAAATAAATAGGGGAGAGACTCATTAGACTTTAGACTTTTACATAAAAGCTCAGTAGCACTAGTTTTCTTTCTTTTCTTATTTTCAAGCCATGAAAGGCTAAATACTCTTGGTTGTTTCAAAGATTGTGAAGCTCTTCTCTTCAAGGATTATGATATCTTGATTAGTAATGTTAATTTCCTCCTATTAATTTTCCTCTTTCTCCAATTATTTATATTGAATTATTAAGATTGCTTATGTTAAGTGCTGATTTGGTATAATTGGTACTTAATCTTGTGATTTATATTCTCTTGCTGTTTTAATGTGAAATTATGATTGGTTAATCATGGTTTACATGTTGGAACATAGGGTTAGGAGATTAGTTCAATGGTATCTAATTTAATTTCCTAAATCAATTGAATTCTATTTTTAAGTCAATTTTGATCTAGTTTTGGGATTATGGTAGTTGCTTAATTCATCTACTAATATTAATTGACCAAACTCTAGGCAGTTGCCTAGTGTAGGATTCATGGATTATTATAAAGGTTTTAGGTAATCCAAGGTTGAAAAATCAATTGGAACAATCAAATATTTAGTGATCTAAGATTAATCCACATTAAAAGCTATCATATCTTGGTTATGTCATTGTGCAACATTATACTTTCAGCACCCCAGTTTTGATTAATTTTAGTGCATTGTGACATGCACATCTAATCCCTTAAGAAATTTTATAGGCATAATGATTTCTTATTTAGAGAGAATAAAATTTGTGTGCCTAAAGGATTCATTAGGGAATTGCTTGTGAGAGAGGCCTATGGTGGAGGTCTTATGAGACATTTTAGGATTAGGAAAACTTCGGACATATTAAATAAGCATTTCTTTTGGCCTAGCATGAAGCATGATGTAGAAAAATATTGTACAAATTGTATTATATGCAAAAAGGCTAAATCTAGAGTTTTACCTTATGGTCTTTATACTTCACTTCCTATTCTTATTGAACCTTGGACTAATATTTTTATGGATTTTGTGTTAGGCTTACCAAGGACAAAAAATGGAAAAGATTCTAGGTTTGTTATTGTTAACAAGTTCCTAAAAATTGGTCATTTTATACCTTGTCACAAGATGAATGATGTAATGAACATAGCAAATTTTTTAAAAAAAGTTTATAGATTACATGAAGTTTGGAGGAGTATTGTATTAGATAAAGATAACAAATTTTTAAGCTACTTTGAGAAGGCCCTGTGGGTAAAGTTAGGGATAAAGTTACTCTTCTCAACAACTTGTCATCTTTAAATTGATGGATAAACCAAGGTAGTAAATAGAATTATAGGTACTTTATTGCACCCTTTAGTTTAAAAAAATTTAAAGAATTATGAAGAATGCTTGTCTCATATTGAATTTGCATACAATAGTAGTGTTTATTTTACGATTAATTATTCTATTTTTGAAATTATTTATGGGTTTAATCCTTTAAGTCCATTAAATTTAATGCCTTTACCTATTAATAAGAAGTCAAATAGGAAGAGGAAAGTGAATATGATTCATAAGTTGCATGAGGAAGTCAAGTTAAATACTAAGAAAAAGATGAAACAATATGCCAAATAACCCAACAAAAAATGGAACAAGGTTGTCTTTAAATCAATAGATTAGGTATTGATCCATATGAGGAAGGATAAATTTCTAGCTCAAAGGAAGAGTAAATTACATCCAAGAAAAGATGGTCCTTTTCAAATGGTGGAAAAGATCAATGAAAATATTCATATATTGCATTTGTTATGTGAGTATAATATAAGTGTCTTTTTCAATGTTATTGACTTTTCTCCTTTTAATATGGGATTTGAAAATCCAAGAATGAATCTTTTTGAAGAAGGAAGGATTATATGAATTATAAGAGTGAAAAAAGCTTCTACATGTATCAAAGGGTCCAATCGTAAGATCTAAGGCTATAAAGATCAAGAAGGGACTCCAACAGCTTATAAAGAGAATTTAAATGCAAGAATCAAAGGAAGCAAGGTTAGAAGAGCTTGGAAGATCTTAGGTGTTGTGTATTCCAACCTTAGCTAAATCTTTGTAAGTACTTGATCTAGTAATCAAGTACTAAGCCTTGGATATGATTCTTTATTCAAATATTTGAATATAGTACTTAAGTACTGTACAGATTTCTCAATACTCAAGTGTACTTGAGTACTTTAAGTTTAGTGCACACCTGTAACTCCCTTACTTATTAACGCCTTAATCCTCATTAAATAGGTAATCATTGCATACTAATTTGCCTTTTACTCTAAACTAGCTCACAATACCTCAAATACATATATATTTCATACAATATAGGCAAGGGTCATGTAATATACAAAATGTTCAACTTACAAATCGTACATCCATCACATATTACATCACCAACTATATAAACATTTTTAATATAACTTCAAAATATTATTCTCCTTTGTCATGAGGGTCTTTAGAAGCATCACTTGGAATGGTTAGTAACAATACAAAACATAAGAAACAAAGTTTCCCAGTAGCTAGCTATTACCATAAAAATGTATCAAGCCATTCCAGATCCTTAAGCAAATAAAACATACATTTCAAAATTTATTAGTCATTTATCATCTCATTCCATACCATTGTAAGAAATATGCATTTCGCACAGCAATCATCAAGCCCATTCAAGGACTTATATAGATATCTAGATGGCTATCACAGATAGTCATACCTAGGCCTATATACAGCAATTCACTGTCTTCCCGGGGTACTCGGGCCAAAGGCCTAACATACAGCATTTCACTGTCTTCCCGAGGTACTCGGGCCATAGGTACCGCACACAGCAATTTCATTGTCATCCCGGGGAACTCGAGCCATAGGCCTTGCACAGTATTTTACTGTCTTCTCGGGATGCGCACACATTCCATACAATGGCATAAAATATATAGAAAATCATATAAATAGAAAACAGAGCTTAAGGATAAAGCTAGCTACCTTTTATAAGCTTCCAATAGTGATGTTTCCTTTGCCCTCACTTAAAAACTTCTTTACAATTCTCCTTGCCTTTCCAACTTCTCACTCCTTAGTCTACATAAAGACACATCATAGTTCTTATTAGAACATCATCATTTTCCTTAAACCTCATGTATTCTTCACTTCTTTCACATTGATAAATGCATACTTAGATACTCTATATTTTGTTTTCAGGCTTTGAAATGACACATATGAGCATTAGAAAAGGATCCGAAGGCAAAACCATGCAAATCCTGAAGAATAGAAACCAAATTGTTCACTTGACAAAGAACACGGGGTTCCCATACCCCATGTTTAGGGCCGTATTTCTTACTGGATTGCTTCAAGGCTTCACTGGACTGCTCAGAGAAGAATACGAGGTTAAACACGGGCCGTGTCATACCCCGTGTATCTTACTGATCAACTTTCGACAAAGAACATGGGGTACAACATGGGCCATGTTCTACCCCGTGTACATTACTGATCTTCCAAAAACACATTAAATGGCTAAATCCCTTTCTCTCCTTCTTTTCCATATTCACGGTTTTGGCTTCTCAAAAGGGAAATTTCACACACACACTTTCATAATTCAAAATTTCATCTTCCATAGGCTTCATAATTCATAAGAATCATATTAATTTCATCAATTTAGCCAAATTCCAAACAAATCGTGCCAAATCCATACATGCACCATTATGCCTCTAAAATCCTAGTGTATACATCATGGTTTCTTGTTGTTTTTACATCAAACCAAAGCCATAGATCATCATAACAACATCCAAAACACCATTAGACATGTTCAATTCATCCAAAACTCCATGGTCAACTACCTTTGACCACACCAACATCAAAATTTCAAGAAACTAAAAAGAGTACATTAAAGAGCTTTTAGAGGAGAACATTTTTACCTCTTGGTGCAACTTGAAAATCCTCACTTAGAGCTCACCAAACTTAATCAAACTTGAGCTTTCCTCAATCTAAACACACCAATAGATAGAGCTTGATGAGAAGAGCAACTTTCCCTTCTACAACCAAGCCTAATTCTCACTATTTTTAGGTGAAAAAGTCAAAAAAGAAGTTTTCTCTCTCTTCCTTCTCTCTCTTGCATGTTTTTGGTGCTTTCATGGAGGTGTTCTGCAGCTTGGAGAAGAAAGGAGAAGCAAGAAGAGCTTTCATGAAGCTTCAAGGGTATTTTGGTCATTCTTGAAATTTCCAAGGGTATTTTAATCCTTTTTCACCAATTAGTAAGGCTATTCTTGCCATTTTTTTCTAATAATGACACTTGTCATGTGTCTATTGGTCACACTAAATAAAATCACATATTACACCCCAAATTCTTGGTTATTCATATTAGATCCCAAATGCTTAATTATTTACACTTTAACCACATCCAATTTTGCACTTCTGCAATTTGGTCCATAGGGTTTCTGTCTGTTTAAAATTCCTTACACTGTCAGACTTAGATAACTCCCCCTTTTAGGGTTTTCTAACCTCCTCTGATCATCTATACTATTTATGGAAATTAATTCTTTTCCTACTATTCCTTTTTCCTTCAAAATTTTGTTTACACTTACACTTAATTCCTTTTAACTTAAGATTCACCCACCAAGCTAATTCAAACGTGCTCTTCGTTTCTACGACCTTAGAATTTAGAAATTCAAATGATAGAATTAAAAATTCAGGACATTACAACACCTAAGTTCAATTTGCCTTGTTTCTTGTTGTTTAAGATATGATTGGGCCTTATAATAATTTGGCCCATTGTTTGACACTTTATTTTGGATAATTAATATTCTTTAATTAGCTTTCTAAATTAGGTCTAATTAGTCCAATTAGAATCCAATTAGTTTAGTTGACTCTTTATTATTATTTTTTTTTACTTTGAAGACCTATTTGAGGATGCTTGTTCTTTGTTATGACTTTTGGCATTTATGAATCTAAAAATTCTTTAAGAGCTTTTCCTTTTAATTAATGTCAAATTCATTCAAGAGGTTAAGTGTCTAACTTAGATCTTTAATATCACTCTTATAAAGAAGAAAAATGGATAGTTACACATTTATGTTAACTTTTGGATTTGAACTAAAGATGATTTTCCTCTTCCAATTATGAAGTACATTATTGATGCTACTATTAGCCAAAGATCCTCTCATTTTTGGATGGATCTTCTAATTATAATTAGATCCCTATAGCACCAATAAATCAAGAGTTCATAGCTTTTCACACCTAAAAAGGAATACATTGCTATAAAGTTATGCCTTTTGGATTGAAAAATACAAGAGCCACTTATCAAAGGGCGATACAAAAAATCTTTATTGATAAGCTTTATAAAAATATTGGATGTTATGTTGATGACTTGGTAGTGAAATTGAAAAAGAAGTCTTAACACCTAGAATATCTTAGAATGGTGTTTAAATGCCTTTATCGACATCAGTTAAAGATAAATCCACTTAAATGTGCACTTGTTGTCTCATTTAAAAAATTCCTAGGCTTTATCATAGGACATCATGAGAATGAGATTAATGAATAAAAAATCAATGTTATTATGAAGATGCTAGAGCTAAGAAATATCCATAAGCTAAAAAGCCTTCAAGGGAAGTCACTTAAATATGCAAGTTCATCTTAAATTTGACAAAAAGATGTCAACCTTTTAGTTAACTTATGAAAAAGAATGTTCCATTTGAATGGGATAAGGCTTGCCAAAATGCACTAGAAAGCATTAAAGCTTATCTAGTCAAACCATCGGTCCCACAACTGCTAGTGTTTAGTTAATGCTCATCCTTTATATTCTTGCATAAGAGCATTTACTTAAAGTCTTACTTGCTCAAGAAAATGATGAAGGAAAGGAAAAGGCCTTGTATTATCTAAGTAGGACTTTGAATAGAGCCAATTTGAATTATATTATGATAGAGAAGACATGTTTGGCTTTGAAGTTTGCAATCCAAAAGCTTAGACATTGTGTACAAGCTCATATAGTTGGACTAGTTTTTTGAGCTAATCCTTTAAAGTGCATCATGTCTCAACTTGTGTTGTGTTAAAGATTGACTAACTAGGTGCTACTCATTTAAGAATTTTGCATTGTATATTTTCCTCATAAAATAATGAAAGGCTAAGCATTGGTGGACTTCTTGGCTAATCATCTATCCTTAATGATTAGGAATTATTTGATGAACTCCTAAATAAAGATATAATGCTTGTTGAGCTTTCACCTTTATGGAATATATTCTGTGATAGCACATTAATGATTAAAAGGGTTGTGCCATGGCTATTTTCATCATCCTAGAAGAAAATGTTTTGCCTTATGCCTTTAACTTAACTAAGTTGCTACATAAATAATGTAGCTAAATACCAGTCTTTGATTTTGGGACTTAAAATAGCTTTAAAGATGGAGATCACAAAGTTAACAGTGTTTGAAGATTTGAAGTTGATAATTAATTAACTTTTATCTTCTTTTGAAATGAAGAAGCTTGATCTCTTACTTTACTACAAATATGTCATGCAACTTCTTCGATGATTCAATCATAGTGAAGTAACCTATGTAACCTAAAAAGAAAATAAGCAAGCTAATAACTTAGTTTATTTAGCCTTGACATCAATGTATATGAACATGGATGTAAAAATGGCTTTGTGCGAAAGATAAGTAGTCATTCCTACTTTTGAAAACAAGGATGATGATTGTAAGGAAAATGTGGATCATGTTTTTGTCTTTGAAATTTAGAAGAAGGATTGGTGCAAGCCTTTGATTAATCACTTTCAACATGGCAAGTTACCAAATGATTCTTTTTATAAAATTGAAGTTTATTATTGAGCCTCTCAATTCATATACTAAAAAAATTTCCTTTATCTACAATCATTTGAAGATTTATTCCTACAATGTCTCAAAGAAGATGAAGTAAAAATTACCTTGGAAGAAGTTCATTCTACAGTTTATAGCACTTATTAGTTTAGACTAAAGTTACACTTTTAAATAAAAAGAATGGGTTATTATTAGCCAACTATGGTAAAGGGCTATATTTACTTTACAAAAAGGTATGGAGCTTGTTAATTCCATGCAAACTCTATTCATCAGCCATTTGAACTGTTGCATTTTATAGTTGCTTCATGGTCCTTTAATGCATGGGGTCTAAATGTAATTAGTTTAATCACAACAAAGTCTTCTAGTGGCCACTCATATAATCTAGTTGTAACTAATTAATTCTCAAAGTGGGCTAAGGTAGAAGTACTCAGAGAAGTTAAGAAAGAAATAATTGTAAATTTCACCAATAAAACATCATATTCTAGTGTAGTGTGCCAAGGTACATTATTACTAATAATGGAAAAGATTTCTACAATAAAGTGATGGATAAACTTTGTGAGAAGCTTAGCTTCACGTAGTATAATTCATCAATGTATAATACACCCACCAATAGTCTAGCTAAAGATTTCAACTCCAATCTCCTAAAAAAAATTGTTAATAGATTAAAAAAAGGTTGGTCTAAAAGAATTAGAGAAATATTATGGGCATACTGAGCAATATATGGAACACTTACTTATGTGATGTCATATTAACTTATATGTAGTGTTAAAGTAGTACTGTCACTTAAGAGGAAAACCCTATCATTGAGAATAAACATTCAAAAAGGTTTATTGAGTGAAGAGTGTTAGGATCAAGAGCCAAATAATTGCAATGAAATTTAACCGATCTTAGTCAAGGATCTAAGCGAAACGATTAGATTAGGACAAGAGTTTAGTTATTACCTTTTCAAACAATTCAAATGTTTGATTGTTGATCACCTTTTTTTACTTACTTTAGATTGAAAACTTTGAGATATCCACACGAACTCATGAATCACCAGTGAATGTCTTATGGCTAATGATTTAAATTCTCCTCCTATGCCTCGTAGTGCTAGCTATGCCCCTTTCTAAGGTTATGATCAAGGAGAACTACTTGGTTTTTTCTATGTTATTTGGATGTGTGAATAATGATTGAATCAACACCTAACAAGCTTATTTAAATATTGCATAGAAAAGCCTAACTAATTAGGCTTTGTTCCATGTATAATTATGTGCTTATACTTGGGCCTTATAATTGTAATATGAAATTCTCATATACTAGGTCCAAATAATTTAGTCCATCAATCTCAAATCTTCTAGGTTCTAAGTTTATGACCCTACAGGCTTTCATTACATTAGCAATAATCATAAATCATATAAATAATAATAAACAATGAGCAATTTTAGCAATACATCATTGTTACCCAAGTAATGAGAAATTCAATGATTTGACTGAACTTATATATGTGATCATCATTTATGACCTTTTTTGTCTTAGATATCTTGGTTGAGCATGAGATATGGATCTTCTCATTCTCTTATAGCCCAAATTAAAAGTTTCTTGATTCCTAAGTAAGCTGACTAAAACAAATGCAATTGACATCTTATGTCAATCCATCTAAGCATAGCCATATATTTTTCTCAGCCTTACTTAATCAAATGGCCCATAAATGTCACTTATGTTATATAGGAGGGATAAATTCTATTTTGATCACACAAATCCCTTCCCATAATATGTGACATATCCAATAACTACTTTTACATTCACTTAACCATGAGTGATATAGAATAGTATCAAAATGTGGAACTTATATGTAGGGAACTTTGGCGATCTTAGGTTAAAGAACTATATTAATGATGATTACTAAGAATCACTCATGACACTCATATAATGATCCATGTAATGTTCTTAGGGTAGGTCAGTCTAGTACACAAGTTCTCTAACTTATACTCATATATAGACTTAATATCTCATATAAGTCACCACACATGCTAGTCTTAACATATCAACGTAACCCAATCCACAATGATATATGACTAGGAACATTTAAGAATACAATTATTCTAAGGTTATTATTATAATTAAATATACTACATAAAAATATATGTATAAATATGACAATTAGAATCACCTTTAAAATAACATAATTCAAATTTATAATCACCTATATGATTGGTTTTAGGGCATATATATTAACAATCTCCCAATTGCACTAAAGTAAATCATCAATGTATCTAATACCTATGGATCTCATATGACTATCATGCTTTTGTTGCATCAGGGGTTTTGTTAGTGGATCGGTAATGTTATCGTCGTCGATATTCTACATATTATCATTTCTATCTATGATATCTCCTATGAGATAATAGTGCCAGAGTATATGTTTGGATTTCTAGTGAGACCTAGGTTCCTTAGTTTGTAGAATGGCTTCATTATTATCACAATAGAGCTTTACTGAGTTAATAATGCTGAGAACAACTCTAAGTTTAGTGATAAACTTCTTAATCGAAATAGCCTCCTTTGCGGCATTTGATGCTGCAATGTATTTAGCTTTTATTGTAGAGTCAACTAGTGTCTTTTGCTTTGAACTCTTCCAAGTCATAGCACCATCATTAAGGAAAAATACATAACCTGACTAGGATGTGAAATCATCTTTATTAGTTTAAAAGCTAGCATCAAAGCAACCTCTTAAAATGAGCTTTTCCTCACTTGCATAAATCAAGAATATATCTTTAGTTCTTCTCAAGTACTTAAGAATGTTCTTAATGGCTATCTAGTGACTTTCACCAAGATCTAATTAGTATCTACTTATTATACTTAAAGTATATAAGACATCAAGATGAGTACATAACATAGCATACATGATGAACTTAGTTGCATATACATAAGGGATCTCACTCATGCGTTGTCTTCCACATTCTGTGGAAGGACACTGAGTTTTTAAGAGACTTATGTCATATGACATTGGCAAGAATCCTCTTTTAGAATCTTGCATGCTAAACCTCTTTAGCACTTTATCGATGTATGTACTTTGACTTAGGCCAAGCAACTTTCTTGATCTATCTCTATGTTAGGATCGAGAGCCAAACAAGTGCAGTGGAATTAATCGATCCTAGCCAACGGATCTATGCAAAATGTTAGATTACAATAAAGATTCAAGGAATACCTTTGCGATAATTTAGGAACTCATTCGTTAATCACCTCTTCGACTTCCTTTCGACCGAAGGCTTCGAGGTATCCACACAAACTAGCAGATCACCAGTAAACGTCCACACGAACATTGATTAGAATTCTTCTCTTTAGCCTCGTAGTACTAGCAACGTCTCTTCAAGGGTTATGGTCAAGGAAGGGTGCTAAGGTTTTTCTATGCTTTGGGATGCGTGAATAATCATGTATTATTACCCAACAAGCCTATTTAAATAGGTGCATAGAAAATCCTAATTAATTGGGCTTTGTTCCATATATAATTATAGGCTTATTATTAGGTCTTATAATTATAATATGAAATTTTCAAATATTAGGCCCAAATAATTTGATCTATTAATTCCAAATCTACTAGGCTCTAACTGTGCGACCTTACAGACTTTCATTACATTAGCAATGATCATTAATCATATTAATGATCATAAATAATGAGTGATGTCTAGCAACACATTATTGTTACCCAAGTAATAAGAAAGTTGATGATTTGACTAAACCTTTATACATGATTATCATCTATGTCCTTTTGTCCAAGACATCTAGATTAAGCACGAGACATAGACCGTGTCATTCTTGTATAGCCTAATCCAAAGGTTTCTTGATTCCTAAGTAAGCTAATTGAAGCAAATGTAATTGATATCCTATATCAATTCATCTGAGCATGGCCATGCATTTTCTTAGCTTTACTTAATCAAGAGGCCCATAGATGTTACTCCTATTATATAGAAGGGACAAATTCCATCTTGATCATACAAATTCCTTCGCATGATATGTGACATATCCAATAAGTACCCTTGCATTCACTCAACCATGAGTGACATTGAGTAGTATCAAAATATAAAACTCACATGTAGGGAACCTTAGCGATCTCAGGTCAATGGACCATATTAATAATTATCACTAAAAATCACTCATAACACTCACATAATAATCTATATAGTATTCTTAGGGTGGGTTAATCTAGTATACAAGTTCTTTAACTTATACATATGTATGGACTTAATATCTCATATAAGTCACTACACATGCTAATCCTAACATATCAAAGAAACCTTATCCTAAATGATATATGACTAGGGATATTTAAGAATATAATTATTCTAAGGTTATTATTATAATTAAATATATTACGTAGAAAATATATGTATAAATATGATAATTAGAATTGTCATTGAAATAATACGATTAAAATTTACAATCATCAATATGATTGATTTTAAGGCATATACACTAAGACTCTATAGGTCTTGATACCTAATACATAAGTTGCCTTACCTAAGTCTCTTATAGAAAAATAATTTCCTAATCAAGTTTTTATAGACTATAGTGTAGGAATGTCATTTTCAATGAATGGTATGTTATTTATATACAACACTAAAAAGACTATCACACTTCATTAACCCTTTTGTATACACAGGGTTCATCTTTATTCTTGATGAAACCAAGCTTTTTAATTGCACCATTGAAACAAAGATTCTAACTCTGAGAAGCTTGCTTCAATCCATAATTGAATCATTGCAATTTGTAAACTTTTCTAATATTTTTAAGATTTATAAAACCTTCAGGTTGTGTCATTTACACATCTTCAAGAAGATTTTCATTAAGGAAAGTGGTTTTGACATCTATATGCCAGATCTCATAATCATAATATGTGGCTATAGTTAGAAGAATCCTAATGGACTTAAGTATGATATCTAGGGAAAAGGTCTTATCATAGTCAATACTATAGATTTGTTTGAAACCTTTTGAACCATTCATCCTTTAAAGGTACACACATTACCACCCATGTCAAATTTTTTTTATAAAAAATGCATTTACACCTTATAAGTTTTACCTTTTTAGGTAGATTAACTAAGGCCTAAACTTAGTTTGCATACATGATGTCAATCTTTGATTTCATAGCTTTTAGACATTTCTTAAAGTTTAGGCCTATTATAGCCTCTTGGTAGGTTATGGGCTCATCTTGGTCCATGAGCAACACATTACTGTGATCATTCACGAGAAATCCATATCTCTCAGATTCACAATGTATCCCACCAAACGTATGTGGGTTCTATGTTTTATAAGCAGCTTCTTCCATGACTGGTTGTGGAATTAGCTCAAGTTCCATCTCAAGTTTAATATTCTCTCGTTGATCTTGAATTTCTTCAAGTTCTATTCTCCTCCCACTGGTTCTTCTAGAGATAAATTCTCTCTCTAGAAAGACACCAGCTTAAGCAATAAACACTTTTTTGCTTAGTTGGATTATAGAATTAATATCCCTTGGTCTCATTGGGATATCTAACAAAAAATATTTATTAGATTTGGGTCTAAGTTTATTAGAAGTCTGATGTTTTATGTAAGCTTCACACCTTAAATCTTTATAAAAGATAAACTAGGATATTTCCCAATCCATATTTGATATGGCTTCTTTTGAACTGATTTTGATGGAACATGATTTAGTGTGAAGGCCATAGTCTTTAGAGCATGTCCCTAAAAGGAATTTGGAAGGTCAGCTTCATTCATCATTGATTGAACTATGTCTAACAAAGTTCGATTCCTCCTTTTAGATACACCATTCCATTGGGGTGTTAGTTGTGATACAATGTCACACTCCTTTAGATGATCAAGGAACTCTCAGTCTAAGTATTCACCACCTCAATTTGATGGAAGTGCTTTAATATCTTTATCAAGTTGATTTTGTACTTCATTCTTAAATTCTTTGAACTTTTCAAAGGATTCAAACTTGTGTTTCATAAGAAACATATAGCCATACCTATTGAAATCATCTATAAAAGTAATGAAGTATTGATAACTACATCTAGCTTTTATGTTTAAAGGTCCACATACATTACTATGTATAAGGCCCAGTAAATCACTAGCCCTTTTACCTTTCCCAATAAAGAGGACTTTAGTCATTTTGCTTAATAAACATGACTCACATACCTTATATGATTCAAAATCAAACAAATCTAAAAATCCATCTTTATGGAGTTTAGATATGTGTGTCTCATTTATATGGCCCAAACAATAATGCCAAAAACAAGTTAGATTCGAATCATTAGTTTTGAACTTCTTGGTGTTTATGTTATAGACTAGATTTTCAAAGCCTATAACATAAAGACCATTTGTTAAGTGTGCACTACCATAAAACATTTCATTTAAATAAATAGAGCAACATTTGTCTTTTTATTATAAATAAAAGGCCTTTCTTATCTAAACAAGAAACAAAAATCAAATTATTACTAATAGTAGGCACAAAATAACATTTGTCTAATTCTAAAACTAATCCACTAGGCAAAGATAGATAATAAGTCCCTATAGCTAATGTAGTAAGTCTTGCTTCATTTCCAACATGCAAATCCACTTCATCTTTGGCTAATAATCTACTTCCTTTAAGATCCTACATATTTACACAAATGTGAGTACCACATCTAGTATGTAATACCTAAGATATAGAAACAGATAAATTAATCTTTATAACATAAATACCTGAGTTGGAAGTCTTACTTCTTTTTTCCTTCTTAAGCTCTTCTAAGTAAAGCTTGCAATTTCGCTTCTAGTGTCTTAGTTCTTTACAATGGAAGCATTACCTTTCCTTGGCCACACCACCTTTGGGCTTCAATGTAGAAGAACTTGATTTGGACTTTCCATCAATCTTGTTCTTCTTCTTTTTATTCTTAGCCTTAAACTTTCCCTTCCTTTTGCTTTTTTCAACCATTATAATGGAATTGGGCTTGGAATTTTTCAAGTTCTGCTCAGCAGTCCTTAACATATTAAGTAATTCGGGCAAAGTCTTATTAATTTCATTCATGTTGTAATTCATGACGAATTGACCATAGCTCTTAGGCAACAATTATAGAACTATGTTAGTAGCCAATTCTTGTTATAGAGGAAAACCCAACCTTTTAAGGTTATTAATGTATTCAATCATCTTAAGCACATGTGTAGCAATAGGTGTTCCCTCAGCCATCTTGCACTAAAATAATGCTTTAGATACATCATACCTTTCATGCCTTGCTTGCTTTTGGTAAAGTTATTTGAGGTGATCAATCATATTGAACACCTCTATGTTCTCGTGTTGCTTTTGAAGCTTAGAGTTTATAGTAGCAAGCATGAGATAACTAACTCCAGAGCATTTTCTTGATGTTTCTTATAAGCATCCTTTTTTCTACTCAAGGAGTATTATAGCAGGCTCATTTGGAATAGGTTGCTATAGGATATATTGCTTTTTCTTATGCTTAAGGATAATCCTGAAGTTTTGATACCAATTGAGAAAATTTGTCCTATTCAATTTATCCTTCTCAAGCATAAATCACAGTAACAGGTTGATGCATTTGATGTCATAGTTATCTATAATAGAAAAATATGTAGAAATAGAATCATGTATTTTATTTATTTAATAAGGTCTTATTAAATAATACTCCCATTATTTTTCTCAAAATAATAGCCCTCAAAATTATTTTGAAAAACCTTATCATCAAAGTTTTCTAATGAGCTAAAATCCATATTTTACCAAATCTTGAGTTAGTTTTGGCTAATTGCCCAAGATATGGCTATTTAGGTAGACAACTTCTTGTTAATTGCATTTTATGCAATTCTTAGATAATTAGGTGAATAACACTTATTCAAATTCATTTGATGAATTCATAACCAACTTTATGCCTTTAGGCCCCAATCCTATTAGTATAGCTCAGTTAAGTTGAACCTAATAATCAACAATTTTCATATCACTTTTATCCCATCGTGCCTTACCAATATAGGCTTTAGGCACTTTGCTTTGGCAAACCTACCTATAATCGATTAAGATCTTAACAAGTGCTATTATTGGAAGGCATCTCTTTTGACTTAATATTTTGTTAGAGGGATTTTAATATTTTTTTTATCTCATCATTATTGTACTTGGTTGTATTTAGCATGCATCACATACATCTAGTATAGGTATCTTGTACATTCATCACATGCATCTTATACATAAATCATAAATTAAATGTGAAGTGATCATAACCTAACCTAAGTGATATTCTAGAGCTTAAGAATATCCAATAAAACTAAGAAAGAAAAACTTCTTCCTAAGAATCTTCTTCTTTCTCCATAACTTGATCTCTACTTCTATTATTGCCTCTTTAAGTACTCCAACAAATATTATTACATAATAAATAAAGAAACTTTGAGTTACATTCAAGGGGAGTGAGATGAGAAGAGAATGTACAACTAAAAGTAATAGAAATGCATAACACATAGGCCATATTTTAAAATTATAACAAAACCAAGGGCCATAATCATGCACCACACATCAAGCAACAAAACAACATGATAAGTGAAACATATATTCAAAATATATTTTCAATATCAAAATCTAAATTAATTAATTTTGAATTAATCAACTAATTGCTTAATGTCGCACTACGCAAAGAATTTATGGCAATCCCACTAGCCAGTCAGTGAGTGGGGTCAAGGGGAGCCACCTTTGTAGGGGTGTGGGGTTAGAGCCCTTTGGGTGAAAAATCGATTACATCTGACATTTAGATGATAATTCTTTCTATCAACAATTTACACACCTTTTTTATCGAACAATTCGACAGTATCAAACATTTAGATCATAGTTTCGAAATAGGATTCACATTAGAATCACAATGGATAGATTTAATCATATTAAACAGATCCAACCAAGTTTAAATAGATTAAATCATTCATGCATATACTTCATACACAAGTCCAGATTTATTTTTAATCACATTAAATAGGTTAAACAGATTTATATATAAAGATAGTTTCAAAACTAATCATATTAATTTTGTGAAAAATAGATTACATACTTGAATACGAAGTATATCACATATACGAAACCATATTCAAGGAGTTAATATGATTAATTCTTATTCATAATGAAACTTGTGTTTAATTAGAAAATATTTTTCATATATTAAATTAGATTCACATAATTAATCCTATTAATTTTGTTTAAGCTAGAACCCAGAATTAATCATAAAATCATATTCAAATTCAGACTAAAACCTAGAACTAATCATGAAATAGATTTGAATTTGAACTAGAAACTAGAATTAAGCTTAATTATATTTAAATTTGAACCAGAATCCAGAATTAATCACATTAATTTTACTTGAACTAGTAAACATGAAATTAGATTCATAGGATTAATCTCACTAATCCTAATTAGAATTCATCTTTTGCATGTTATACAAAAATAACTCATCAAATTAGATTCATGCAATTCAACAAATAGAATCTTGATCTAACATTTCATAAATAGCTCTAATACCACTATTGGGATTGGAAGCTAAACAATTATAGCAAAATTTAATTGATCCCAATAAAAAATCCATATGAAATGATTAGATCAGGATAAGGGTTTAGTCATTACCTTTTCAAACAATTCAAAAGCTTGATCATTAATCACTTTTTTTGAATTACTTTTGGTCAAAAACTCTAAGGTATCCATATGAACCCACAAATCACTAGTGAATATCTTACAGCCACTTATTGGAATTCTCCTTCTATGCCTCGTAGTGCTAGCTATGCCCCTTTCTAGGGTTATGGTCAAGGAGAGCTGCTAGATTTTTTTGTGTTATTGAGATGCGTAAATAATGATTGAATTAATACCCAACAAGCTTATTTAAATTGGTGCACAAAATAGCTTAACTAATTAGGCTTTGTTCCATGTCTAATTATAGGTTTATAATGGAGACTTATAATTATAACATAAAATTGCCATATACTAGGCCTAAACAATTTGGTGTATAAATTCCAAATCCGCTAGGATCTAAATGTGCGACCCTACAAACTCTTATTACATTAGTAATAATTATAAATTATATTAATGATCATAAACAATGAGCAGTGTCTAGCAATATATTATTGATACTTAAGTAATGAGAAAGTCAATGATTCAACTAAACCTATATATATGATCATCATCTATGACCTTTTTATCTTAAACATTTAGATTAAGCACGAGGCATGGACTATGTTATTCTTGTATAGTCCAAATGAAAGGTTTCTTGATTTCTAAGTAAGGTGACTAAAGCAAATGTGTTAATCCATTTGAACATAACCATGCATTTTTCTCATCTTTACTTAATCAAGGGGCCCACAAATGTCACTCTTGTTATATAGGAGAGATAAATTCCATCTTGATCACACAAATCCCTCCATATGATATATGAAACATCTAATAACTACCCTTACATTCACTCAATCATGAGTGAGATAGAATAGTATCAAAATATGGAACTCACATATAGAGAACTTTGGCAATCTCAGGTTAAAGGACTATATTAATGGTGATCACTAAGAATCATTTATGACACTCATATGACGATCTATATAGTATTCTTAGGGTGAGTCGGTCCAGTACACAAGCTCTCTAACTTGTACTCATGTGTAAACTTAATATCTCATATAAGTCACCACACATACTAGTCTTAACATATCAATATAACCCAATCCACAATGATATATAATAGGGACATTTAAGAATATAATTATTTTAGGGTTATTATCATAATTAAATATACTACATAGAAAATATATGTATAATATGATAATTGAAATTACTTTTAAAATAATGTAATTCAAATTTACAATCATCAATATGATTAGTTTTAGGGCATATATACTAACAAAGAGAATACACACCTAAGGTTTAAAGAATTAAAAACACTTAATGAGGAAATACTTGAATCATAATAACACTTATAGGGTTATTAAAGACACCTTTCAAAGGCATTTAATAAAAAAAAAAGGAAACCATGCTCATTTCAAATTGGTGATTTAGTGTTAGCTGTTAAAAGAACCCTTATTACCACTTATAAAATTAGTACCAAATTTCTTTTAAAATAAGATGGTTCACATATAATTCAAGAAGTTTACACTAATGGTACATATAAGTTAGTTAATCAAGATAGATTAGAGATTGGTTTGATCAATGTAAAAGTATTTAAGTACTTCTATGCATAAAAGTAACTACATCATCCTTTTAATTGCACAAAGATAAATTGCACAATGCTCTTGGCTTGCATAAGTATAAATTATGGATGAATAATCAAAGTTAAAACATATGTACTACTCCTAGCATGTAAGAATATAGATTATGAATGATAAAAATAAATCAAATTAAACTAAAATTAAACTATGTCTAGCTTGATCACATATTAGGTACATAACCAACTTTGTAAATCACTAAGTGCAATCACAAAAATAAAACTAGATAAATGTCCTTATACAAATATGATCAAAGATAAAATCATGAATAAAATTTCATTAATCTAAGTTTGAGTCTATGAGTCTAAAAAAATGATGTGCCAAAAAAGAGTATAAATAAATAAAAGAGGGAAAAATCAATCTATCCATTGTAACCTTCCTCATTTCAAAAGTTTAGCATTTAGAAGTTGCTTAATTGCTTGCAAAGTCTTTAATTCTTCATCACTCACAATAAGAGAAGATTTGATGGCTTTTACCATCTTTTTCTTCTCTTCAATAACTACACCATTGAAAGAATCTTCTTTATTTGCTTCAGTGATAGTCTCTTAAAGATGGATAATTTCTTTTTCAAGTTTAGTCATTTTCTCTCTAATATTATATTTTGTTGCCTTATATCGTAGCAGCTTAGCACTTGAAGCATTCTTAACCTTTATAGCTTTAGTTAAACTTAACTGACTTAACCTTTTACATTCAACTTGATTTTCTAATGTCATATGTTATTTTATGAAAGATTGAGAATTAATATAATCAGTCACATTTTGAATGTAAAAATTAACAACATCATGTCAAGGACTAGATCAACACCAAAACTCTTCATGGCATCAAAAAATAAAGATATACTTTCTTTGTAGGAAAAAGGTGTCTTCAAAGGAGACTTGGGAAACAATTGTAAAAATATTATCTGCTAACTAGGTTGCACTCTAATGATAGCACCCAATGAAAATTGTACTCCTTACTTAGAATATTGAATCTTCAAGAGCTTGGCAAAAGGGCACATTGCCCTTTTGAAAATGGTTTCAAAGGACAACATCATTATGCAATCACTAGATCTACACCTTTTGAAACATCTTTTAATATAACTTTTGAAATGTTAGCAATAGGTGCCATCCTGGATAATTCACTAATGGTATAAAAGGCTTTTTTTTGTTTTGCTTCCTTTCCTCAAAATGAGGTTTCAAATGTCTCTATCAAAGATTAGAATCATTATGATTTGAGGAATGCTTGCAACCTCAATCTTATATTAAAGATACATTTGATTACATCTCCTTAGTATCACTAGCACTTTCTTTCAAACATTATGTATAAGAATAGATGGATTAACATTGATTCCTTTTAACTTTGGTGGAATAGTGAGGAACATATTTGTAATCCTTAACTCTTTGCCTTTTCCATGTTTTAATGGTGTCCTTTCAAGTTAGGCTAAGAAAATATGTTGCCATTTTGTTGACCACCAATGAGTATGTAAGAATATAGGATAAATGGATCAATATTGATTCCTTTTGAATTTGGTGGAATGGCAAGGTGCATATTTGCAATCATTAACATTTTTCCTTTTCAATACTTTAATGGTGTCCTTTGAAGATAGGCTGAGAAAATAAGTTGCCATTTTATTGACCACCAATGAGCATATTCTTTAGTAAAAGAAGCTTCTCTTAGTTGAGTAAAGGGCATTGACACTTAGGAACAAGAAACAAGTCTTGTGGAAAAATACTAGTATTTAAACATTGCTTCTAAAGTAATCTCACCAATAAGATATGACAAGTTGCTAAGTACATCTTGACAAAATCCAAATTGTTAGATAAATCTATAAGAATTGTAAGGTTTAATTAAAGGGGTCTTATCATAACAAAGGCTTAAGAACTTGGAATGAAGATTAATGAAATATTCCTTCTAGCAATAAGATAATCTCCCATCATCAAACAATAATTAAACAATATGGAAACATAAGCCATGTCAAGATTCTTGATAATGTCTTTAGCTTCATACCAAAGAAAGGATTTGGGCATTTTTTCTTTAAAAAACTTCACTATGATGACATTATAGCTAATGTCGAAATGAAAAGAATGAGTGCAAAAGTAAGTTGCTAACTAGCTATAAATATAGTGATCGAGAAAGACACTATGCATTCTTTCAAGTTTATAAAGGTGCTAATTTCTTGTAAACCAATGTATATGTTAGCAAGTATAGGAATTGTTGAAGAGACATATTTATCAATCAATATAACACTTGCTACCTTGCAAAAACTTAGACAAATAAGGCTTACTTCTTTGCTCGAGAAGACAAATTAATAAAGCTAACAAGCAATCATTGTCATTAAAAAGACTTTTTTTAGATGGTTTTCAACTTAGAGTTCTAACATGGTTTTTATCTCTTTACTTCTTTGAGAAGTAGGAACACTAATAATACTTGATGGAAAATGAGATGAAGAAGTAGATGGCTTGTTTTACTTCAGCTTGAAG
The DNA here is from genome assembly GCA_020226215.1 of Sindora glabra. Classification (NCBI taxonomy): domain Eukaryota; kingdom Viridiplantae; phylum Streptophyta; class Magnoliopsida; order Fabales; family Fabaceae; genus Sindora; species Sindora glabra. Next base: position 69,068,976 of record CM035232.1, on the reverse strand, counting down.
GCTTATGGTGTTTATAAGGACTGTGAAACCAAAATCTCACATAATCTAACATAAATATTTCATAGTGACATTTACTATTTAACAATATTTATGGAAAGCAAGGAATAGATATTTGCAACTACAAAAAATAGAGGAGCTAACGCCATAAGTGCTTAATAACTTTTAAGTAGAAATAATGATTTTATCATTAAAAGCACTAGAAATAGGTAGGCTGCCAATTTTCTTCAGGTCTAAAAGAGAAATAGATAATTCACCTATTATTGTGAAAAGATTATTTGTTAAAGGATTCTAGAATTTGCATAGAGCTCAAAGAATAAATGAATGGAAATGAAATGTGAATAGGGAAGTGAATAGGGCATGATATTCTTAGCATTGATAAGGATGTCTTTATTACAACTCAAAATGTCTTCAAGCCATTCCTAATGATGATTAATGTAGAGAAGTTTGTCAAACAACTAGATTAGATTTCACCAAGAAACTTCCTTTTTGGAAATGCAATTAAATAATAAAGGAATGCTCTCATAATAATCTATCTTTGAATGAAGAATGAATTGAAGTAAGACTGCCTTTAAATGAGAAAATTATATTAGATAAGGAGCTTAAAGGTCACAAAAAGATAAAGTACTCTAGTGAATAAAACTCAACATAGGTGCAAGATCCATGGAGTAAAGATGATAAGGATCGATGACTGGCTAATCAACAAGTAACGTTGTCCTTACTACTATAGGATAATGCAAATGTGTTAAGATTATCATAAACGACTTCTTAGAAAGCAAGGAAGTATCTTTGAAATAAACCATCTTTGAACTAATGAGAAAAACTTGAAATTTTTTTAGAATTTTTGAGATGAAAATAATAAACATATAAAAATATTAACAATAATGTTAAAAGAAGAAAAAGGATGGTCAAATGTAGTTTGCCTTGAAGTTAATGAAAGATGCTTGATTAATATGTGGCAAAGAACAAGAAATAAAGTTAAAATTGAAAGAAGCTAGGAATTTCATTCTTAACAATCAAATAAGGTAATACAATTAATACACAAATAGTTAATTTGAGATTAAATAGAGAAGTTAGAGTCAAGCTTTTCAATTTCATGTGCAATATTCAATAATGCATTGCTTCAAGAAAACCCATGAAGTCGCAAGTTAACTTACCACAAACTAATGATTCATAGGCATCCAATAATATCATGTAATTGGCAAAAAGTCACAAAACTATATCATCCTTATAAATTATACATGCAATGATATAATTATAAGGAAGAGTAGGCCTTAAAAAAATGAAATAAATAGGGCTTCAATAACTAAATTTAGTAAGAAATCTTTGTTAGGATTCGGATTAATATACGCAGCAGAATTTTAAAATTTTAATCCAAAACCTTCCTAGGATCCATGCAAAAGTCATAAACAAGTATTAAGGTTTTACCTTATTTGTTCTCGTGTTTTTTCTGAATGAATCCTTGAGCGACCGAGATGAATTGAATACCAGCCGAAAGGTACAACGTCTTTATGAGTATCCACATGGAGTGAACAATGACTTTTCCCCTCTACGAAGTTGCTAAGATTCGTTTCTCTCACTAAGATTGGGTTTGGACATTTTCTAGAGTAATTTTAGGTTTGATGAAGCTTATAAGCATTTTTTTAAAAGGTTTTACCTTCAAGTTCTTATACAAAACTAAGGCATATCACAATCCTAATCCCATTAGGATAATATTTCAAAAATCCTAATCACACTAAATAACTATCACCTTATCCTTATCATAGAGAGAGTGAGGAGAGATAGGACTTATCTTATTAATTATCTAATATTAGATAATAATAACATTATCTCATAATATAATTATCTAATATTAAATTGGCAAATAATTATCTTATATTAGATAATAATAATATTATCTCATAATATAATTATCTAATATCTCATAACGTAATTATCTGATATTACTTTAATATCAAATAATATCACATAATATATAATATGTATATTATGTGAATAAATATATATTATCATAATAATATATATATATGTATGAAAATAAGTCCAATTAATTGAATTTTAGTCTAACTAAAACCTAATTAATTATTGTTTTATTCTTACTCCTTTTGTGTGACCTTTTAGGTTCTTACTACGTTGATAATGACTCATTTTGGGCCATAGATAGTGAGCGGTATCTAGTAATACATCACTGCCACTCAAGTAGTAAAAATGTCTATGATTCGACATCTACCTAATATATGATCAACATTTTGCATCATAATTCCTTTTGTAACAATATCCAAATCGAATTGGGGGCATGGAGTGTGTCATCCTCGTCAATGTTTAATTTATATATCTTAATACTAAGTAGACTTAAAACAAATTATCAATATCATATATTGATCCAATTGAGTATGACCATGCATTTCTAAGTCTCACTCAATCAAGAGGCCCAAGGATATTTCTCTTTCATACAAGAGTAACAAAATTCCATCTACATCACTTACTTTCCTCTGCATGATTTGTGACACATCCAATTAACGTCTTGTTCGTCATCCCAATTAAAGGTGACGTAGGATGATATCAAAGTGAGTAACTCCTCATGTAGGGAGCCATAGTGACTTTAGGTCAAAGAACTATGTGCATTTATGATCATATGAAAATAACTAATGACACGTTTATTCATGTAGTATTCTCACAGTAGGTCAGTCCAGTACATTGTTCACTAACAATGTACTCATGTATTGACTTGATATCACATATCCATGATTCATAATCATTAGTCACTATACATCTAGTCTCGATGTATTATTACTATCTTTTTCGTAATAATACTTGATTAGGAGCATTTTAGGAATAGTAAAGTTATTCCAAGGATAATTATTATATTTAAGTTATAATTTATGCAAAATAAAATAAAATAAAATATAATAATTATATTGCTAAAACAAAACATAATACATTATGTAATATTGCAATCATCTCTATGATTAGCTCCTAAGACACACATAAATAATCTCACCTTAAATAGAATGTATAAAGGAGAAAATGATATTAGGGAACAAATGACACTACACAACTAAGAGAGAAATATTAATTAGTGCCTGTTCAATATTGCACTTAAGTGAAATGGCTACTAAAAATTAATAAACTAGATGTGCAAAATAAGTGGATCATGGCAAAGGAGTTATCATACTAAAAAAGACCATGACTATCAAAGGAAAGAACTTATGCAATATCCTGAAATAGTTGTGATTAGGAACACATTCAATAGACCAAGAAAATGGAAAACTACAAGTGATTTTATAATTTCTTTATGACATTGCCAAATATTGTTATTTCATTTAGCTTTTTTTTTTTTTAGAAAAAGACAACCACCAAGTGACATAGAAAATCTAAAAATGTAGCAAAATAACATTATGAATACTAAGAAGTTTCCACCAAATTATGCAACATTATGATTTTCTCAAGATTAGGTTTATTATAAATAAAGAAGACAACAAGGAGAGAATTAAAGAAAAGATTAACATGAAAGACTCACTTTCGTTGATTGTAACAAAAAACTATATACTTGAATAGTGGATGGAGAGATCATAAAGCATTAATTTGCACCATCAAATTGTAAGAACAAAATTGAAAAATAGTGAATGGCTATACATATGAAATGAAGCTAGAAAAGTATTAGTCTAAGATATTTTTTCTATTTTTAGATTAGGAAACATAAAATTAATAAAAAAGCTAATTCTTGTTGAACCTAAATAGAAGAAAAAGAGCACAAGATGAATTAAAGAAATCCTAACATAAAAGAAAAAAACTAGAAAATCAAGTAAGATATTAACATAAAAAGAATAGAGGAAAGAAAGAATGAGAGTTGAAGATTAGAAATGACCTTGTATTACAAAGCTTTTGCAATATGAAGAAAAGGAGAAGAAAGGTGTTTTATTTATAAAAATGGCGCCAAGATGTTAAAGTTTCAAACCAATTCTAATTCAAGATTTCAAGCATTACCTCAAATCTTTGGTGAATAGTATTTTTAAATTTAAAAGAAGATAATGAACAAAATTAATGCTAAATTGTGACTCAATCTCAAATATTATTATCGAGAAAAGCAAATTCACAAAGAATAGAAGGAATGCATTTGACATGGTAAGGATGAAGGAGGAAAAAGATATACAATACTTACATGATTTACATGGAATTATGGAAGATAATAAGTTTTGCCCCAGAGGAAACTCAACCAATAAGGAACTTAGTTGTATATTTAATTAAATATCACATGATTATCTGCAAGATATGCAAGCCTATCAATATCAAGTGGACTTGTTAATTATTATCTATCATGTATAAGATAGACATCATTACATATAAGAATTTAAAAATAGCTATGCCGGTTGAATAAAAAAATTACTATTTAACCAATTAAATTAAAAATTTAGATATATCTCAAAAATTGATCACATGAAATCTTGTTTAAGTTAATGAACAAGTTTTAAGGGGATATTTATAAACAAATAAAATTAGTTTATTTAATTTACACCCTATAAATTATAACCAATCATAAAAAGGACATTTATTAAAGTTAAAAATTCTATATGGAAAATAAATGGGCTTTCAAAAACATCTTAGATGATGAGTTAAATTTTGCTATGTGTGCACATGACATAGGTGAACTAGTCAAATAAAGTTTATGTATTAATGATGTTGGTTAATGAATAAGAAGTCATCATATATCATAGTACATCATCATAACTAATGAGAAAATTTACCTTTTTTTAATAAATTAAAAGGTGATAAACATAAAAAAATGATATGCTTATTTTTAAGCATCCATTAGCATCTTTATAAATAGAAAGCTTGTTTGTGCCATTCATATAACAAGAAGTTGTCAGAAAAAGAGACATGAAACTCTGAAAATCTCCTAAAAGCTCTATAGGCAAAGATGAAAGCATTCGATGTCTCTAACTTTCATCAAGAACATTCATTCCAAGATGAAGACTTTGACAATATTTACATTCTCAAATCTTTTCAAATGTGAAACCTCTGCTAAGATTTAACCTTTTATTGGAGAGTAAGCTTTTATAAGCCCTTTTGTTGAAGTAAAATCTTCAACATTCAATTAGGGACCAAGCTACCTTTTATCCTTCCTTTAAAGTTAAATTCATCCATTTGATATGAGATTAAGCTTCCTTAAAACCTTTAATTGAGATAAGGTATCCATCATCTCATATAAGATCAAGCTTCCTAAAGCCCTTGACTAAAATCCATTGAAAAGGAGAATAAAAGGATTTGTTGTATTATTTTTCAAGAATTACAAAAAAAATAGAGATTATACTTATATTTTCAAGATGTTAATAAAATCTATTTATTCTATATTTTTCTTATCCTTATACATTATTTATTAATAAATTTTTTAGAAAAATTGATTTGTAATCAATGAAAAGGTTGGAATGGAATGCTTCAAATGGATTGATGAAATAAGTTAAGGCAAGTTTCTGAGAATGGAAAAGTTAATTTATGAAGATCTTATGATACTCTTCAATGCAAATGTAGATTTTCTAAAAAAGGATGATGAAGTAGTGATATTTATGGATGGAAAAAAATAGATTAATGTAGCTGCTTATGAACTAAAACATCTACCTTTTCTATCTAAGCCTAGAAGAAGTAGTTTATTTCTTTCGTGATGCCCTCAGTATTATGCATATGCACATTTTCATTTCTAGTTTTAAATAGGGCTTCTAGAATAAGTACATGCATATGTTGCTAAAATTGCTTGGATAGTATTCTCTTTAGGCATATAACTTTAACTATTAATATTAAATAATGATAAACTATTTAGCCAATATCTTTTTTTATTATTATTACTATAATAATAATATAATAATAATAAATTTTCTACTTTTTCAATTATTTGTTATGCTTATGTATCTATTATCTAAATGTCTTTCTATTTTTGATGTTACTATAGTTATTTATTAGTCACCGTTGTTTGTTTGAATTTTTCTATATGCTTTAGTGTTGCTAGACATGACTTTACTATTACCATTTTTTTTAAATTGACTTTTGTACCTTATCGGAGGTTTTTCTAACTTTCTTAAAATAGTAAAACCATGCTTTTTCTCTAATTTCTACTTGATATACCTTGCTTTACACTTCAATCTCTCTCTATTTTCTTCCACTATCCTATTTTCTATTGTGAAAATTCCTTTTACATATTTTGGTAATTCATCTTACTACCTTTTCTTTTAAAAAAAAGTAAATAAAAATTAATGTTATCTATACTTAACTGATCTAATGGGTTTGTGCTATATTTACTATTGAAATATATTAATTTGCTATGCTATAATTATTGCTAGTTCTCTTGTCTTATTTTCGTCTTTCTAAGTTACAGCTCATGTACTTCTACATTCATTAGGTTTCCATTCATCAGATCTTCTTAAAATAACTTTAAATAATATTTTCATCTTTACTCATCTTGTTTCTCCTGATGTCTTCCTTTCTATTATAAAAATCTCTTCTTGTAATCTTTCTTTCTTCATTTTTTATTTAACTAAATTCACACAACAATCTTATTATTTTAACATCAATTTACATTCTTACTTTGTATTTTTTTCCAACAACTTACCCTTTCTCTATCTTTTTAAGTTATAATATTAGGTTTGCATCTTCTTAGTGTTTTTCATTTCTTTATTCTTTTCTTAATGGTATATTCTATTTCAAGCATTAACTAATATTTTATTCTACTTTAATTATTTTTATATTCAAAATTTTTCTTTATTTCTTATTTTGATACAAACACTAATTATGCATTCTAATTCACAGTCTTCTAAGTATTTCTTTTATCTTTCCTTTTGATTTTCATGACCATTGGTAAAAACTCAAACACTTCTTTTGATGATTTTGCTTCTCATGGTACCTCATGTAGTCTTTTCTTTTAATCTTCTAATTTTCATCCTTATTATATAACAACATACTATACTTTGATTTTTGAAAGCTCTAATATATTGTTTTATTGACCATTTTAAGGCTTTGATACACTATTGTGTTCTTGCAACCTAAGGAAATTGCATATTGGTTTTTTACTTCATTTTGTTCTTACAATTGCATAATTGATTTTAATTTGTATTTCATGCTTCCTTTACTTCTTTGCATACTAGTTTTGATGATGTCAAAAGGGGTTGCAAGCAAAATTGTAAATTTTTATGCATATATTTAAAGGGAGCTATATATATCTAGCGGAAACATTCTTGCTTGGTTTACTTAGAACATGCCATGATATATGATGATATATCATGTTTTGAGATTGTGAAAAATTATGTTTTATTAGCAAAGAATACATGCTTTGGTTTGATATTGTAAAGTCTTATGCCATGTTTTTATAATTTGACAAGTGCTATGACTTTTTAACTTCTATTTGCTATAATCCTTTGTAATGATACCTTAATCCTTTTAGACACTTCAAAAGCTCTTATATTTTGCAAAACTCTAAGGTGTGATGAATTATTTAAATTAAAAACTTTACAAGGTTTATTATATTAAAAAGGTTAAATTGTGCTGTAGATACTTATAGTTTCAATTTTTTTCTATTTTGATACTCATAGTTTGATAGTTTTGAATTGGGTACTCACAGTTTTAAAATTGCTGTAAGTGGGCTCTTGCTATTAGTGTACCGTCAAGAGCTGCTGATGTGGCCAAATTTTTTTTCTGATGTGGCTATGTATTTGGGTAACAAATGCCACCTTGGAAAATGAATCGGCCCCATTTCTTTGTAAAAGTGCTCTGGCCTCGTTTTGGAAAACAGCACCGTGAGTGATGTAGCAGGAAGAAAAAAAGGAGAATGCAGAAGGAGCAACTTGAAAAGTTGTGCTTCCATCAATAACATTTCTGCTTCCGGTGATGATAGTATTGGTCCTCCCATCCCCCAAAAACATGATATTTGTCTTCTTCTTTGGCACTTCCACATTTTCTCTGTAAATCCCTGCATTAATCTTGATAATATATCTCTTCTTACTCTTCTCAGGAGCAGCTGCCATTGCCTCTGCCACTGTTTTGAAGTCCTCGCTCCCATCCGCCGCCGCTACCACGTGTGGTGTCAGTGTCATTGACTGCAGTAGCCGCTTGTCCGATGCCAACACCCACTTCGGCCACCTCATACCGCCCTCCTCCTCTGTGGCTACTATCGTCGCCATCAATTTCCTCCCGGTAACTTCCATCTTCCTCTCAAACTCGGCAATGTCAGTATCAGTCATGTTCTTGATCATAGCCAAGGCATTATTGCACAAGTGCTCCACATGAACTTGGCCATTTTTGAGAGAATTTCTTATTTGCTTATCAGCGTTGTTGTGAGAGAAGCCGTCCAAGCAGGTGCATAATGCATAGTTACTTGCTGGTTCTGGTATTCATTTTCCTAGGTAGCATTTGTTACTAAAATACATAGCCACATCAGCAAAAAATTTAGCCACATCAGCAGCTCTTGACGGTACACTAATAGCAGGAGCCCACTTCCAACAATTTAAAAATTGTGAGCATCCAATTCAAAACTATCAAACTATGAGTATCCAAATAGAAAAAAACTAAAACTATCGATATCTACAGCACAATTTAACCTAATAAAAAAAGGGGAGAATAAAGAACCAAATAGGAAATTAAAACTTTTGGGCTTAATTATTTTAAATGGATTTATATGAAAATATAAATTGGATTATTTTTATGGGCTCATTATTATACAATCTAGAAATTTGTTAGGCTATTACTTTTCCATCATCTAAGCTTAATTCTATTTTAATTTATATTTTCCCATACAATCATATAATTTCCTACCATTTGTTTGAATTTTGAATATAACAAATTTAGAGACCAAGAAAGTCTATAAAGCTTGGCTAGTTTTTTGAATTAAATAAGTTTTATCATATTATATCGATTTCACTGACTATTAATCTAGTTAGATATCTTTTACGAATGGTTAATTAAAAAGTAGTAAAAGAGTGAAAAGGACAAGTGAATATTATATTCTTTTGCAACATGTGCTTCGTTGATATATATATTATGTTTTCTCAAAGATGAAGCAATTTTGGTTAGCATTTGTCTTCTAGAAACAAGTTTGAATTGCTTTATTACTATTCATAAATTTATCTTTTAGTAAAATTTTAAAATTTGCTTCCAGGGCAAAAGAGTAAGCAACTTGTTGTTTCAGGAAAAACTAATAAAGAGAGAAAGACTAAAGATGACCGATCTTTTGCCTTGCCCAATCGACAAAAGATGCTTGTGAGACAAGTGAAACTAACTTAGGCAATAAATATACTTAGAACAAGTAGCTTTCATTTATAAATAAATAGCTTCCTCCTCCAAGAGACAAAGATTAATAATTTTGAATTTGCATATTTTATTGCCAAACCTCTAATGCTCTTCATCTTTCAACTTCTTTCTTTAAATAAATTAAGCTTAAACTTGTATGTCCACTTAAAAAGTGTTAAGTGATCTATTATTAAGATTGTGAGAAAACCTTCTTTGTAATTTTGAAATCCTAGTAAAGATTGATTGAATCTTTTAAGTAGGCGGTTGATTAAAATCCTAGTATAAATTGGGTGGATATTGTAAAGTTAGGTCATATTTTGAAAATCTAGTGCAGATTAAGTGGTTCTTATAAAGCTGAATGATAATTTGAAATTCACATAAAGATTGGGTGAATTTTGTAAAGTTAAGTAAGATTTGACTTGATTCTTAAGGGAAGAATAAGTGTGTTAATGTAAAATGGGTGAAAGGTTATGAGATTGAAAGTTGTAACTTGATCACAACTATTCGGTACCTAAATGCTACTTAATAGCTTGAGAAGAGATGAGTAGACAAAAAAAATATTCCTTTTGAATAATCAAACATCTATAAACACTATAAAAAATAGACTATATAGCGGTGATCACGGTGTGTGGATAGTGGCAGATTTAACTGCCACCATTTGTATTGCAATGGTTAGATTTAATGTTAGAAAGTGAGCAGTTAGTAACATAGAGCAGCGGTTGTGATAAACTGTTGTGGTCATAAATGGGGCGAATAGTGACAGTTCTAAAACTGCTGCCATTATTTTTAGTTTTTTTTTCTAATCTATTTAGTGGTGGTAAGTAATCATCAGGAATTTTTTTTTTAAAAAAAAAAAAAGCATAGTGGCGGTTTCTCACTGCTGCCATTTTTAAAAATTTTTTAAACAAAAAATAACCAGTTGTAGAAACCACCGCTCATAGCTCTGCCTCTTAAAAAAATTGAAAGAAAAAATTGCAGTTTTCAAATGATTTGAAAAGTTACTTGTTACTTATCAAATATCGGAAGCACTTCTTACAGCATTAGTGGCATCAACAATGACAATTCCGATATGTGGCTTCTTTAATGAAGGTGCATTTTTTACACCATTTCCAGTCATTCCACAAATATGCTTCCTCTTTTGAAACTTCCTAACAATCTCAAATTTGTGCTCTATATATTATAATGGGGATGCATCTGATCAGAAATAACAACTAAAGAATTCAAAACAAAATATAGGAAGGAAAAAAAATACCAAGTGAACTGTTAAAGAAAGTAAACTAGGAAAAACGCCAGCAAACCCATTTGCCTTCTCAATTAATTCTTCTGCCGAAAGTGAAGCAATGCTCGTGTCCTTGTCTTGGCCAAGCATGGAAGCAGATGGAATGTTTGTTCCCATTCCAAGTCTTCTTCCCATCTCTTTTACTATGGCAAGTTAATCACCTGAATGACAGAACAACCAACCAACAAATCAACTAAATGAAGTTTGATAACATATTAAAATTACGGGGATAGTTTCAGCACTGTCATGCCTTGGGGGATCAAACAGTGACAACAAGCCAAAAAACTGCCCTGGTCCACCAGCGTTTTTTTTAGATTTCTCCGGAACTTCCTGAAAGAATTAGTGCATAATCATCAATGAGGTTTATGTTCATCAGTTGAAATGAAAAGCTTTAATGCAAACTTCAAATATGAACCACAAAAAACCCATCTGACAACAGTTATTGTGCAGTATTTATGGTGGTTGAGCCATGGTATTACCATGTTTTACAGTTATAAGTTCAGAAATTTCTTCATAAAACTTTATATACTACTTGCAGTAATGGAAATACCAACAAAAAAATGAAAACTTCGTAGATACATGCATTTGATATTAAACTACAAAAGATCCTTCATGGAATGAAACATATTTAAGAAAATAAGAGTAACGCTAAATTCCAACACAGACAACAACAACAATAATAACGCCTTATTCCACTAAATAAGATCAGTTATATGGATTGCATAATGTTATTGGACTCTATCAAGCTAAATTCCAACACAGACTGTTGCAATAAAAATAATTTAGTGTGTAACCTGTGATGTGAGTATTCAACGAGGCTAAGGATACTGCAGTCTGTGTTTTGATCAGCAAACAGCAGCAAAATTGATGAAGCTCTGTTAAAGTAAAACTTAATTCAGAGACATCGGAGAATGGATTTTCTTTTTAAGTAGGAAATCAAGGATCAAGGGAGAATGAGGGGATTTGTTTTGAATCTGGCTAGGAGGACAGATCTGCCATTCTGTACAGTAATGAAGCAAAAAAGCAAGTAACTTCACCATCACCAATAAGTTTTCTGTAAAATTACCCTTTATATTATTTGATTCATTAAAATCAGTAGTCTACTGAGGTTTCCATCTGCTTAGCCTTTGTACAAGGAAAAAGTCATAACTAAAATGAAAATAGAATAAAAATAAAGCAGAGATCTAGAAGATCGGTGACCGATGAGTCGGTCCATAAAGAGTAACGAGCAGACAAAACATGACAATAACAGTGTTCCAAGTGAAACTTGATTAATATTCTAATATTAATGCATGTTCACTGAATTTATATGGTGCTTACTCTTTGCCTTCATCAATCTTTCATTTTTCTCATTTTAGTTTGAAAAACGATGATACTAGCAAGTTAATGGCAATATTTCTCATCAACCTAACTGATTACCACCTACCTTGAACATCATGTATTTATTCTATATATATGAATGTAATTCATAAAATTTTCATGGATAGGGTCATTTCACCAATGATCAACATCCTATTAATATCACATGACATTTAGATTTTGATGTTAAAATTAAGAATGGTTCAGTATTGGTTATAATTAACCTTGGAAGGACTTGAAACTATACATAGGACCTACAACTCACCGCGTTTCACCTGTCTTTCAATGCTATTACTGTAGAATGCCGAAACTTATAAATTTCATGCAAGTTAAATCATGTTTCGCAATTTCTAGTGAACATAAAGGACCACACTTGATATTGACATCTTTGCTTATTTTTTACAGACACTGCTAAATAAATTGGAACAGTGCCATCCTATGCTGATTATTGAAGTGATGCCACTGATCAGTTTCTTCTTACTCATGTACACTACTCAGTTTTCTAAATTTCTGACTTTGGATATTGATGGCAAAGAGAATTAAGGACCCGAGGTATTCACTCTAGAATGCATCTACTTTTTTCCTATAAAACAGTGTGAAGACTGTTGGTAAAGAGATGTGTCTGCATTTCTCCTTTTAAGCAACTACATTACATATACTTAGCTCATACGAAACTCGGAAGTTTGACCCCAATAATTTTGTTCTCTATATAGAAGCTAGAGACTACTATTTGTCATATCAATATGACCAGTTTCCTAACCATTTTTCATGCAATTACTGTTCTAGAAGCTAAATTCACTTTGTGAATACAACGAATAAATTCAGGGCCACTTCCCGGGTTGATTTGTCAGCATATCATTACCAGTGAAAATTCAACATGTTAGTATCACATAAAACAGAGAATTTATACCACTACTAATTCTTGATCCAAAAAACAAGGTAGAATAATCAACCTCAGTTGGATAACTGCAGAATTTAAAGGCAGCTGTCATTCCATTTAGGTTGTAATTTTTAACCTTAAGTCGCAGATGGCCAATGTATTGTTAGAACTAAATGTTATATCAATATTGAGTGAAATTCACTAAACTTTAAAAATGAGCATAAGTAAATTAATACAAAGGTATATAAATTGTTTTCAAAACTACTTGATTGTTAAAATATTTCTCTAAGTTTGGGACAAAAGATTAATTATGAATGTTTTGACACACCATGTTCTGTATCTACTGGGTCCTATTATATATCTCAGTTGTCAAAAAGAGAAAAGGCGTGTGTGGATATTCCTTGCCCAAAGGAGAACCCTGGATGTTTTCGAGAAAGATGAGAGTACGTTATTTTATCAATAATCTCTAAAAAAACAAGTTGTCTAAGACACCACTTATCTTTAAAAACTTAAAGACCTTTCTCTCTCTCATGAAAACAAGTTCAGCCTCACTATTTGGATGGATAAAACCCGTTAATTAATGCAGGCCACAGGCTCTTTCTTTCTAGCTTTCTCATTCACAAGGTTTGAGGGATTCTGATGTGATTTCTTGTCCCATCAGAACTATTAAGTATTAAAATTGGGCCTTCCTTGACTTGAATTATCAAGGCATTCGAGGTAGTGAAATGAATTGCAATACCGAAACTATCTTTGTACTTCTATTCGCGAAAAATCAATTGCAAAGATTTACAACAAAGATTGTCAATGCGATGAAAGCAGAAAAGCTATTTGAGTCTCCGGTATACTAAATATTCCATTACCTTTTTTAGCACCGATCTATTCCGACCAAAATGACAAAATAAGGAACTGCTCTCAAACACCATAAATATTGAAATTATACTTGCAATTTCTTCAAAAGATTTCAATGGAATAGAACATGTAAGCTTTCATATGCAAGGAACCCTATTTAACAGTCAGTAACCCAGAAAGTTTCAGATGCAGAAGTCTAAAAAGAAAAAACAAATCAAGTTGAAACATTTTTATACAAGAGGATTGTCAATGGAACAGAATATGATTTTTAAGGAACCCTACTTAACGATTAGTAATCTCAGAATACCAATACGAATGTTATCGGCGTCGATCTTGAGGAATCAGAGGAGCTCGAGAGGGATGAAAGAGCGCAGCTAATTATGGGTTTGTGACTGAGAGTAAGGGCAATATTTTTCAGATTGTCAAGGCGCTAGTGCGAATGCAGTTATGCAATAATACTAGGGCAATTTAAAGAACACTGGTTATTAGGTTTGCAAGATGGCGACGGTTCTATGCTAACCGTATCCAAATCAGCTGGAATATATATATATATATATGGGAGTCGTTAACTAAACCGCTGCCGCACCTGAAGTAACATTTGGAGGCGGTTTCGGCTAACTGCCTTTATCTACCCGCACCTATTTTACCCTTTTCTTTTTTTTTTTTCTTCCCCTTTACTATTTTATATTTTTGTGCAGTTTACATTTCATATTATTGCTTAATATTTCTCTTCCTTTGTATTTTGGTGTTGCATGTTTTTTAAATTTGATATTATTTCTTAATATTGATTCTTTAATCTCACGGTTATTTTCAAAGCATTGTGGAAATATTTGCATATATTTAAAACAACATATTCGCCAATTTTTGGAAGAGACTTTCAAAAATATTCAATTTTCAAGATTGTTGTAAAAAAATTTCAAATAAGTAATTCACCTGCTCTTTACCTGTTAATTCTATCAAATGTGTGAGGATACCCAGATGTAAACTAAATAAAATTGCAAACAAGGTACGAGGAAATGCTTGTTAAAGTGTTTTTGTAAACAATATATTTAACCATAATGAAAAAAAGAAAAAGGAAAAATGAACATACAATAACTACTTCCAAATGATTACATCGCTGCCAAAACTTTCAGCTCCTACAAGGCTTTTAGAATATTGTGATAGAACAAGTATGATTTCAAGGAAGGTTAATACCTTACTAACAAGTTATAGAAAGCTTAGCAGAAACTTTACAGAAGGAAATATAGCACTCTAACTAATTACACCGACACACAATAGAGGCGCCCTCATTTATTTTGTATCGTATTTTCCCTGCATGCATTTTACTGTTCATGTTTTGGATCGTAGTAGGTTAATGTAGGTGATAGTGCTGGAAATTGCGCATCATACATGCACAACGGAATAAAAATTTTGCACGATTTCCACCAAGGATCCATGCGAATTTAGAACGCCATAGATTAGGGATTAGGGTTTATACCTTTCGGCCAAAAATCTTCTGTTTGCTACACAGCAAATCCGATCTACTTTTGTCCGTTTTCCAATCTAATCTGCTCTCCAAATCACGAACCAAAATAAAAATTAGAAGATCAGATCACCAGTGCAGCGTTTAATGTGGCTGCACTTCTATGGTATCCACACGAACCCGTAAATCACCGATAAATGTCCACACAAACACCGGTTGGAATTGATCTCCTTTCACCTCGTAGTGCTGACTACGCCTCTTTAGGGGTTTTGGTCAAGGAGAGGTGCTAGGATTTTTTTCTATTCCTTTTTGGGATGCGTGAATAATGATAATAATTCTATTATTACCCAACAAGCCTATTTAAATAAGTGCATAGAAAAACCTAACCTATTTGGGCTTTATTCCATGTACAATTATAGGCTTACTATTGGGCCTTATAATTATAACATGAATTCCCAAATATTAAGCCCAAACAATTTGGTCCATTAATTCCAAATTCACTAGGTTCTAAGTGTGTGACCCTATAGGCTCTCATTACATTGGCAATGACCATTGAACATATTAATGATCATAAACAATGATTGGTGTCTAGCAACACATCATTGTTATCCAAGCAATGAGAAAGTTGGTGATTTGACTAAACTTTTACACGTGATCATCACCTATGTCCTTTTATCCTATACATCTAGATTGAGCACGAGACATGGATCGTGTCATTCCTGTATAGCCCAATCTTAAGTAAGCTGACTGAAACAAATGTAATCGACATCCCATGTCAATTCATCTGAGCATGACCATGCATTTTCTCAGCTTTACTTAATCAAGGGGCCTATAGATATTACTCCTGTTATATAGGAGGGACAAATCCCATCTTGATCACACAAACCCCTCCACATGATATGTGATATATCCAATATCTACCCTTGCATTCACTCAACCATTAGTGACATAAAATAGTATCAAAATATGAAACTCATATATAGGGAACCTTGGTGATCTCAGGTCAAAGAACCATATTAATAATGATCACTAAGAACCACTCATGACACTCATATAACGATCCATGTAGTGTTCTTAATATGGATCGGTCCAGTATACAAGTTCTCTAACTTGTACTCATGTGTAAACTTAATATCTCATATAAGTCTTCACACATGCTAGTTTTAACATATCAAAGCAACCTAATCCACAATGATATATGACTAGGGACATTTAAGAATACAATTATTCTAAGATTATTATCATAATTGAATATATTACGCAGACAACATATATAAATATAATAATTAGAATTGCCATTAAAATAATATGATTCAAAATTACAATTACCAATATGATTGGTTTTAGGGCATATACACTAACAGATAGCTCAAAGCCAAAGCTTGTGTGTTCATTGTTCAGTTGTTGAGAGTATGATTTCAAACTGCAGTCCAAAAATCATAATATTATTGTTATCATAGATTTCGCAATTATAATTTTTTGCAATATAATCCTCTTATGATAATATTTGTCCATAATTATGATATGCAACACATTTGCAACGATCATGTTGAGAAATATTTAAAGTTAAAAACATTATTTGAAATAAAATACCAATTCAAACATTTTTTTCCTTCTGTTTTGCTTCAAATTTTATTTGGGGTTAACGTCAAGACAAAGAAAGCAAGAATGAAAAAAACATGAACCCATTCAGGCAAAACTCAGTGTTTCGTCTATAGCTAAAGATGATCTGAGGTAAATATATTGCTCCACTCGAGGGTCGAGGTTATATACAACAATTTGTCATTATAGTGTTGTGCCAAACATTACTGTGAACTATACCATAGGTTGTAATTTTTTTTTACAATTTAACAATAAAACAGCAGAATTTTTTCATATATGTTCATAATCTTACAAATCGTAGTAAAACCACAACAATATATCGCATAAATTTGTTGGAATTAACTCAAATTCTAAGCATTATTAATTAATAATTATTTTATTGTAAGTTATCTTCTTATTCAAATTTGAATTGAGATTTCTTGTGAGAATGAATATTTTTTGGCTATAAATGCTAATATTGAACAAGTATTTGAGATATAAAAAAGATATAATATAATGACCTATGAGAATTATGTGAAAATCTTCAAAAAGGTTTAGGATAGATGTACAAGTAGTGACTAAGGAATTACGGAGTTATAGTTAAGAATCTTTACATATATTATTCTATCCTATAGTCTTTGTTAGATATAAAAGATCTCTTCTTATCCCTAATTTTACCCTTACAATTTGAAGTTTTTCAAGTTAAATTATTGAAGTAGTTTATTTTGATACTCTAATTAATTTAAGGATTTAAATTTGATTTATTATCAATATAAAATAACTTTATATTATCATTATTCTATATGTTGTTATATCAATAAAGAACTATTAAAGCTTTTCTATTATTGTTAAAAATTTATAATTATTATTACTTTTTATGATTTGTCTTCTTTTCATTTATTGACAGTGTACAAAACCTTATATTAATAATGAATTAAATTTAAATTCTTAATTTAAATACTTGGTACTTGTGTGTTTGAAGATGTGATATTTTTCCTAACAATAAAATTGTTGCTGTTAAGGACAAAATCATCGTAACTACGGCGTAAGTATTGTACCAAATGTTTTAAGTGTTGATCAAAAAGTTCTTCCGTTTTCCGGTCACAATTTGGAGACATGGTTTATTTGAAGGCATGTCTCGAAGAGCCTAATTCACAATTTGGTGCAGTTTCGGGTTTTTTTTAATCAATTTGATGAAATTAATTCTTTTTTTTCGGCACAATAATTTTCTACTGAATTAATTTCATTTTATCAATATTTTTTTTGTATAGTTGAATTTTGACTGACTTTGGTCATTAGCATACTTGATTTTTGTTGTTTTTTGGTTAGTACTTTGGATAATGATGCTAACCAGTTTTTTTGGTATGACAAAAAGGCAAGGCTCCAAGAAAAACAAAAGGCTAAGGGTGTATTCGGATCTTTCTTCTAATATTTTTTTAGAAGTTATTTTTAAAGATTATTTTCTGATCTGTAGACAATAGAAAAAAAGAGGATGAAATAGAGTAAATAAAGAAAATTTTCATTTAATTATAAAATTACCATTAAAAACAAAAAAGTTAAGAAAATAAGTAAAGATTGTTTCATTTTTTTTTCAAATTTTTTGTTATACATTTGGAGTTATAGTTTTTACAAATAAACTATAAAAATAATTTCCAAATATAGACTTTTATTTTTAAAATATAAAAAATATTTTTTAAAATAGTAAATAAATAAACTCTAAAATATTTCGTCATTCCTTAAGTTTTCACTCAATTTTGAATTAAATGCTTACGGTTTAAAAGTTTTGAATGGGACTCCTATATTTTATTTTCCATTCCTAATCAGAAACTTTTTATCATTTTATTGTTAAATTTTATTAGCTTTTGATTCACTAAGACAAGGGTTTATTTCTTGTTTATTGAGTGAAAACAATTAACCGATCCTTTCTCACTAAAAGCAAAATTATTTTATAATATGTAAGTTATTTTTCATTTATATAGAAATCAAAATGATATTGAAGCTGTACATCAACATTTGTTAAACTAGATCAAAAGAGCATTGTTTATATTTAAATTTGTTGATTGCTAACCAAATTTAACAAAAAAATATCACGACCATCCTATGCTTGTGACCCGTGTGAAACTCCATAAAGCTTCCTAATTTAAGATACTAATTAATGTGAGAAATGCGGATTTAAAGGGATTCAATTAATAACGCATACTTAATCATATCTATTGATGTCACATTCAAATTTGCAATTGAAGTTGGTAGCAAAAAGGAGAGGTGGACTCATGTATAATTTTTAATATTTACTAAAAGATAAGTTAATTTAATTGATGCCTCATGATATTTCCTAACATGTATTATAATTAGAAATTTATCCACCTAATAAGGATCAAGGCCCACTAAAAGAAGGTTCGAGATACTTTTTACAATTAAGTAATTATCTCACTAATTTTTTTCTTAAAATAGGAGAAGTTTTTAAAGTAACGCCCTCACTATGGTGGTGGCAAAGGTGCATTATCCTAAGGATATGTAAAATAAAACACAAAGGGATAAGTCCAGAATTTTGTGAGAAACATTGTTATAGACATCATGGGATGGAAATAAATACTTAACTATAACAACTTCTTACCATTAACTTACCCTCCATTGAACCATGGGATGGAAATAAATATTTAAGTATAACGAGGAACATTCATGTCCTAACATTATTAATGTTACCATGACATGTTTCATTTATCAATTCAACCTAAACATGCCTAAGCATCAATAATAAGTAAATAGGTTAATGATAGCAAGCAAGTAGATCTCCTTTTGACTCCTTTTATTCTTATCTCACATGAACACATCCTTGTCCCTCACAAATAAACACCTAGATCTAGTGAGCAAGTTATAAGATTCATTAACTTTTCATGTATCATATTCATCAAGCATATAATAATCATAATGTCCATTCATTAACAAATTCAAGCCATAAATAAAGTTCACATATGGAAACACTACCATATGCATTTACTCCAAATTGAAGGATACTATTTATATAACTTCCATGAGAAAGGATTTGATTTCTATAACTACATTGGAAAATGTTAGATATTCATGTCATTTTAGAAATAGGAATTTGATTTATAATTCTTCTATTGTTATTCTGGTTTGTTATGTGATAGGTTGCATAGGATTAAGGATTAATTCAAGTTTTAACTTTTCTAACTCAATAAACATTATTGTTAAAAATAAGAGAGGAAGAACTGCTAAGACATCTTCAATGTTATGGCACAAATGTTTGGGCATGCTTTTAGAGAGAGAATGCAAAGGTTAATAAAGAAGGGAATCCTTCATTATCTTCATTTTTTAGACTTTAGCTTATGGTAAATTGTATTAAAAGAAAAACTTAAAAAAGGAAAATGAAGTAGAAAATAAAATGCCCTAAAGTTGATCCATGTTAATATTAATGGAGCTATTATGCTGAGTGCTATGGATGGCTATAAATACTTCATTACCTTTATTGATGACTAGTCCATAAATGGGTCAAATTGCTCAGTGAAAATTTTGAATCACTAAAAGCCTTAAAAGTAGCAATTAAACTTAAATTGGGGAAGAAAACTGAATGTCTTAACACCAATAAAGGTGGTGAGTATTATGATAGGTATGATAATATTGGCAGAAACCTTAGTCCTTTTGCCATATACCTATAGGAGTATGGAAGTGAAACAAGTTGCACGATGCTTGGGATGCCAAAATATAAAATTGTAGAAGGAAGAAACTAAATGCTTATAGACATAGTGAAGTGCATGTTGGCTTATTCATAATTGCTAGAATACTTGTGGGGTGATGCATTGCAAAGTACTACATACATTTTGAATCAAGTTCCCAACAAATCAATACCTAAAACCCCTTATAAGTTGTTATATGGTAAAGATCTAGTTTATGGTATTTTCATATTTGGGGTTATAAGGTAGAAGTGAAATGATACATTCATTCACTAAAAAGCTTGATTCAAAGACCATCACTAGGTATTGTATTAACTATTATAGTCATTTTAGAGATAATAAATTTTATTTTTAACTCATTTAACTAAAATTATGGAAATAAACTAAGTTATCTATTTTAAGGATGAGTTAGATGGTAAGAGTCAGGTACTACACATTGTCGATTTCATAGTAAAAAATGTCATCATTCCACTAAAACTAACATTAGGTGAGTTATCTTCTACTACCTCACAAGATGATTCAATGCAATTAATAATAGAAGATGCAAAACCAAGTAAAATAGTTGAAGAGATTCCTTTGAAGAGATTCCTTTGAAGAGATCATCTAGTGCTCACGGATTAACAAATTCTAATGGTTATCTAGTTTATCTACATGAATATGAATATACTATTAATGATGCCACTTATGCTAATTCCTATTCAATTTCTTCTAATTGGATTAGTGTTCATAAGCATGAAGTGTGAGATTTAGTTAAATTGCTTGCATGTTGTAAGATAGTGGGATACAAATAGGTCTTTAAAACTAAAATAAATGCTTAAAGAGAGATAGAAAGGAAAAAAGTTTGATATATGGCTAAGGACTTATTCTAAAGGAAAGCATATGAAGAAACATTTTCCAAGTTATCATGGCAATGATAGCTCATTTTGACTTGGAGCTACATCGGATGAACATTAAAATAGCCTTCTAAAATGGTGACCTATCAAAGACTATACACATGAATTAGCAAAATGGTTTCCGAAAGAAAGGCAAAGAACATTTTGTGTGCAAATTGAAGAAATCTATATATGGCTAAAGGCAAGGGTTTAAACAGTGGTAACTTAAATTTAATGAAGTAGTAGCTTCTATTGAGTTCAATGAGAATAATGCAAAGTAGTGTATCTATATGTTGATGGGTGAGGGTAATTTTGTGATATTATAATATATGTTGATGACATTTTCTTTGTTAGTAGCCTATTGACTAAGATAAAATAGGTGTTGCTAAAATAATTTGTCATAATGGATTTTAGGAATACCTTATATTTGTTAGGTATAAATATCCATCATGATAAATCTTGAGTATGCATGATTTGTCTTAGTAGTCAAACATTGAAAAAGTACTAAAGAAGTTCAATATGTCTACATACTTTCAAGTCTTTGCACCTATTTTGAAAGTGAGATTTTTACAGAAGCCTAGTGTCCTTAAAATGATAGTGAGTAAGAAAAGATGAAAAATGTTCCATATACAGTAGTCATATGTAGCCTGATGTATGCTCGTTCATATCCTCATATAGCTTATATTATTAGTACACTAGAGAGATACTTGAGTGATCTTAGTTAGGAACATTAGACTATTGCTTAAAGAGTTATAAAGTACTTATAGGGTACAAAGAATTACATGTAGACATATAAGAGATCTTAAAGTTGCAGGCTACTAAAACTTAGAATTTGATGGTTGTCTAAATGATCACAAATTTACATTTGGCTATATCTTTATAATAGTAGACGAAATTATATTGTGGAGAAGAATTAAGCAGTCCTTTACTAGAACCTCACAAAATATATCATATATTATGAAGTTACTTGTGAAACTATGTTGTTAAGGAATTTTATTATTAGTTTTAAAGTTATTAAGAGCATATTAAGACTCTTAACCATCTATTGTGATAGTGCTATAATTGTGAACTTCTCTTAGAGCAACAAAAGTTTTGTTCGTATAAAATATTTTAATTTGAAATACCATTTTATGAGAAAGAATATACATATGCATATTATTTGTATTAAGAACATTACCATGGATCATATACTCACAAGTCTGCTAACCAAAGGCCTAGTAGTTTGAATGTATAATAATCATGTAACTAAGATAGGTTTGGCTAAATTTTTTATGTTTTGCGTTAGTAAAAGTATTTTACTCGTTATAATTACAATAATCTAATTATTTATCTTAATATGTGTATTGATAAAATACTCATAATGAAATATTCATATCTTGCCATAGATTATTATTAGTACAAATTTTTTTATTATGGTATGTTGATAAAGATATTTAGACTTGGTCTCACTATTATGTTAATAATATTAATTCTTATTTAGTATCTTAGGTGGATGTTAAAATTATTAGGAGAAAATTTACATATAATTAGATTTACCATTATGTAATATTATTATGCATATTTTACATTAATATCCTTATCAAATATAAATTGGTTGGCAAGGTAGAGGTGTACAACCTGTATGACATCTATATCCTTATTGGATATGATGTTTGTGGTATTAGATGCTTACAATTGCAATTTTTTCCTATAAGTGTGGTAATATCATAATTGACTATAATATTTATTAAAGTTGTTGGTGTGTGTATCCTAGGAGCTAATCATAAGATGATTATAATAATGCATAATGTATTACATTTTTATTTTAGGCAATATAATTATTATATTTTATTTTATTTTAATATTTGTGCAATTTATAACTTAAATATAATAATTATCCCTAAAATAGTTTTGCTATTCCTAAAATGTCCATAGTTGAATATTATTACAAAAGGAATAACAATAATATATTGAGACTGTCATGTATGATGACTGATGATTATAAACTATGGATATATGATATCAAGTCAATACATAGGTATATTGTTAGTGAATAGATGTACTGAATTGACCCATTGTAAGAACATTGCATGGATTGTCATGTGTCATTAACTATTCTCATGTGATCACAAAGCACATAGTCCTTTGACTTGAAGTTACTATAGTTCCCTACATGAGGGGTCACATACTTTGATGCTATCCTAAGTCACCTTTAATTGGGATGACGTATAGGACATTGAATGAATGTATCATAAATCATGCAGAGGGATGTGAGTGACAAAGATGAGATTTTGTTACTCTTATATAAAGGAGAAATATCTTTGGCCCCCTTAATTAAGTGAGACTTAGAAATGCATGGTCATGCTTAACTAGATCAATATGTAATATTGATCATTTGTTTAAGTTAGTTTACTCAATATTAAAAAATATAAATTGAATATTGACAAGGATGACACACTCCATACCTCTAGTTTAACTTGGATATCATTAAAAAAAGGACTGTGATACAAAGCGTTGGCCACTCATTAAGTGGATATCTAATCATAGACATTCTTACTACTTGGGTGGCAGTAATATATTTCTAGATACCACTTACTGTCTATGGTTCAATGATAGGTTATTACTAATATAGTAAAAACCTACATAGTCACACAAAAGGAGTAAAAATGAGATAGTAATTAATTAGTTTTTAATTAGACTAAAAACTTATTAATTGGATTTATTTATATATATATATATATATATATATATATATATATATTATCAAAGTAATAATGTGTATATATTATTATTCACATAATATATATTTT
Source organism: Sindora glabra (assembly GCA_020226215.1). NCBI lineage: Eukaryota > Viridiplantae > Streptophyta > Magnoliopsida > Fabales > Fabaceae > Sindora > Sindora glabra. Next base: position 69,044,946 of record CM035232.1, on the reverse strand, counting down.
ATATTATATTATGTGATATTATCTAATATTAAAGTAATATCAGATAATTATAGAATTTGATATTAGATAATTATATTATGAGATAACATTATTATTTAATAATATTAGATAATTATATTATGAGATAATATTATTATATAATAATATTTAGTTATTAATATTAAATAACTAATGAATAAGCCTTATCTCTCCTCACTCTCACCATATTAGAGATAAGGTATTAGTGGTTAAGTAAAATTAAGATTAGATGTAGTTTTCCTAGTAGGACTAGGAAAGATGCATGCCTTTAACTTTATAAAAAGGGCATGAAGGCATCATTATTTTGTGTGAAAAATAAGTAAACTTACCACTAGAAAAACTACACAAAAACACCCTACAAAAACGTACTAAGCTCTTTTTCTTTGTGTGAGAGACGAATCCTTGCATATTCGTGAAGTTAAGAAGTCATCGTTTGCTTCATGTAGATATTATAGAGGCACTGTCACTTGATTGTGCTTCTGATTCAGATCTACACTCCAAGAGATAATCTTTGATTTTTTATTTATGTCCCTATGCATTGATCCATGGAAAGGTTTCATATGACATAATTTTGAAAATCTACTTTTCTGCTGCATTACATGATGAATGTGAAACCTAACAAAAGTAACCACGAGTTTTAAATCATGTGATTCAAGTGGGAGATTGTCTGAATTTTTATCCCATAGTGGATGTAAAAATTTGTAAAGTGTTTTACAATGTTAAAATATTATTAAAAGCCCATTAAGTGATAAAAGTTAAGTTAATCTATTGGCACTTAGTTTCGAAATGGATTATTGTGTTAGTTCCAGTTATAGGTTAGATTGAAACTTAATTTAAATACTTTAAAAAATAATCTTTATAGCTCCTAGAACTTTATGTATGTTGTGTGTTTTCCTCTACAATGTGCAAAGCATACTATCTTTTTTCTTGAAATAACTAAGGTTTTATAGTAGGAGTGAGCCTACATTTGGAAAAGTTATATTCATGACCTAAGATTAGGTGGTCATGATTCAAATAAAACATGAAATCATCTTTAATATTATACCTGAGTTTGTGATTTGTATGGATTGAAATAACATGATTATTTTGATATAATCATACAGAAAGTCTTGGTGTTTGCAATCTATTCTATAATTTTGATTCATTCACATACATTTTCAAGCCTAATTACATTACTTGATCATATTGATTATTATAGAATTTATGAATCACATTTTTGAAACTATTATGATTCTTATAAAACATGTAACATGCTACAAACCAAATGCCATTTAAGTATGAAGAGTGAAGACGAATAACACTATCTTTTTAGGAATATTTAATTATAATTTTTAACTAGTGAAATTTTTCATGGAATAATCTTATAGGAAGTTCAACATTAAGTTTTTTTTTCATTATTGAATTATTTTTTGCACTGAGATTTATATTGTTTATTTAACTTATTTATTTAAGAATTTGAAAAAAAATTAATAAATAAAAATAAATTTAACAATAGAAACAATTAACCTTTTAATTAGGTTTCCATAAAATTTTTGTTTCTAAAATAATTCATTGGTGGATTTGTACTTGTGATTTTCTTAAAGTTACTTTTAGCTTCAAGCTAATTATACTTGCAAAGGTTGTATTGACTAATTAGAAGGATGTTAATATAGGTATTAAAAGGAGTGATGAGAGAAAAAGGTTAAGTTTGATTAGGCATTAATAATGCACTTAATGACTGATCAGCACAAGCCTTGATGACCTACCTAAAGTCATCAAGTCCAACTTAGCTTATCCTTAATAGATCTAGATCAATTTATTTTTGTGTTAAAAAATCATAAGATGATTAAACTTAGCCCAGTAAGCCCAACCCTAACCAATCCACATAGTTGATTATCCTCCATTTGTGTACATCTCCTAATAGTTGAAAACCATTCAAAAGCACAATGCATTACTACCCCAAGTAGGGCATGTATTAAGTATGATTTCCTTATTTCAAAGTTAATTGAATTCTCTAACTATTACTATTCTCACATACTGAATTAACCATTAAAGGGTTTATAGTGGACCTTTGTCCACCATCCTTTTATGGTATTTTTGTCTCTTGTAGGTCCTAAAGACTAAGATCCATTTTGGGCAATTGAAAGTTATTATTGGTGTTATCTATAACTTACTCAACCATAATTCTTAATCAAAAATTACTTTTTCATTAGCTAGGCACTACTGTTACATGGTAGGGAGAATAACATTATATTGTGAATTCACAATGGAATTCTAGCAATTCCTGTAAATTTTTAGTGTAGTTATAGAAATGGCAAAAAAAAAAGAAAACTCCATGGTCTTTAGACTTCAACCTTCTCTTCTAGTTCGTTGGAAGAGAAACAACATATTAATTATGGGGCATTTCTTCGTGTTTTAAATCAAGACTTATGATACATAATCCTTAATTGGTAATGCATTATCTATGCAAACAAATATTAAATTACATTAAGCCATGTAGCAAATTAATTAAAATGAGGAGTATAAAGGAGGCATTATATAGAGTCAAATGGGATTCCTATCTTTATTTCCTTACTAGTCACAACGAATTAATCTTGGCATCAAGTTGTTAGAATCATCAGTCAAACATTTAGTCTCTAGTAGTGTTTTTCATATGCAAAGCTAAACACCAATCATACAGAGTTTTTAAAGAATTAAAATCCAAATTTCAAGTTAAAAATCCTCCTTAATACTAAAAAAAGAAGACTCTTTAAAGATTGCCATCATAATAGAGTCATACCATTAAAACATCATTCAATAAGCTTTTTTAAGCATAAATGTCAAATGGAATTCAAATATTTTTGGGTAATCATGCCTTTAATCTTACTACATATTGGTTCAATGTTCAAGCTATAATGCTTTAATGTTTATAAAAAGGCCATAATTTTGGTTAGACCTTTCATAGGTCATCACTTGAATATTAAAGAAAATTTTCTATGCTATGTTCATGGATATAACCTAATTAAAAGACCGCTAGCACTAAGATATTTAAGTCATAATAGTTTATTAATCATGGAATAAGGCACTTCATAATAAAAGCTTAAATGCTTACAAAAAAATCTTTTGAACAATTATAAGAATTCACACAAGGAATAATATTCCTAACCATATTAAAGTTATGCTTTAGTAACCTAAATTTAAATGCATTACATATGAATTGCAAATGAATGTGTTGCTAAAAAATATAAACCTTTAACTTTATGATTGTCATAACCTAACCTAACCATGACCAGCATGGATCTTAATATCAATTTCCACAAGCCTTTACATTTTTCACTTTTTCTATCCAATAAAAGTTTCCAAATTTCTAGAGGGGACTCAAAATTCATTTATAGAAAAACAGACAGAGTCTCCCTTGTTTGGACACTTCCCCAAGATCATACACCCTATAATATGCAACATGTATATAATCTTAGATACAATAGGTACAATAGCATCATATACATACATGATACTACACAAAATGAAACTTATACATAAATAAACAATTCAATAAATCTAATGTTAAACTAATAGTATCTTTATCTTATATTTTCATTCTAATCCAAAAAGAATTCCAATTGTCAAATCTTCCAATCCAAGTGGTTGTTGATTCTCCATGCATGAGGTGTAGCTTAAATAAACCATCTTAACCTAAAAACAATGAAAATAATCAAAGTGATTTAACTTAGTAAGCATATTTCTACCATTACCTTGCAGAAGATCAATTTTATAATTATTATTCACATGTTAATCATGTACTAATATTAAAATATTAATAAACCCATATTCCTTCAATTTCTGAAACATGTGAAATCATGCCCTGAAATAGGAGTTCTCTTGCATATGACTTAATTCTATATTTGATATCATAATTCATAGAAACTTCAACTTTCTATTAATATACAACATCGTTATTGTATCATATATTACCTAATTTGAGTAGAAATCATAGTTACAAATAGCCATTAAAGCTTAGACAAATAAATTATCTCAATCACACCAACAATAATATTCAATCACAAACAGTTTTCAATATCGCTTCATATCTCACATCCAATTATAGCAAACATATATGTAGCTACTTTTTGGTTCAAGGATTAATTCTATACTTTTCTTAACTATTTGCCAAAAATTTCTCATTTAACTCTTAGATTAACCTTTTATTCTTCATAGTTGTTTGCCGGGGATTTCCCTTTCAGCTTTTAGAACATTGGTCTATTACAATTCATAATTTCTAAAATTATTGCTCTAACATAGTTCATAACTTTCAATGCTATCTATAACATAATTTGTAGATAATATATATATGCATAAGAGCTCAACTTCCATATTATGATTATTTATAAAACTTCAATACAACATAATTAAATTTATCACTAGACAGTACCAAGCACACAGTAGCATATAGCTATAACATACAATTATCATTGAACACAATTATAATCCGTAAAAAATTAGAAACATCACCATTATATTTCTGTTACACACTCTGATAAATTTACAATCACTCAACAACTAATTACATGTATACCATGAAACTAAGTTTACATATGAATATATATATACATGCTTATGAATATGAAATCTATACTACCAACGAGAAGAATATAATTCATAATATTTAAATAATCTTTTATTAAGATAAAATTAGTGGTGAGATATACACTTAAATGGTAATGTTGATCTAACCTTAAACATTTTTAAATATCCATAATCATCTTTTCGCATTTTCCTCCTAATATCACCATTTATAAAAACAAAATTATAATTATATAAATACTAATTATTTTCTTTTCACATATTACAAATTCATAACCCAATTATAATGTAATAGTATTCTATATCACTTGTTTCTTATATTTTCTAATATTAAATGGTAATCCAAGTATGCCATTGAATTATCTTGGATCCTAACTTCCTTTATTTTCTTTTAAACTTATTATCGAAACATCAAAAATTCTTGTATATATGTATAACAACTTTTCCAACTCAAAGTATTAAACTATCGAAACATTACCACTCATATAAATATATAAAATTATACACCTATCTCCTTGTATCTTTAACTTTTCATAAAGAACTAAAAATTTATTTTTATTAGGAACTCTCACCTTGATGATATAGTTATATTCTACACATACTAATCTAGTACTTTTGATTATAAAATTCTTATTTTATTAATACTATACTAAGCATTCAAATAATATTATAAAACAAGATTTTCTTGAATCAAATTCATATCCTTTAAATATTGGAAAAATGACAACCAAAAAAATACTCTAATTATATTATTTCAACATTATATATCATAAAACTCTTTTTTTGCAAGGCCACCATCACATTTGTAAATTTACTTACAACATGGATTTTATAAAATATATAACCATCAAATATTATACTATCATATAATACTCTAAAATTACTTTACTTATATTATATAAACATTTTATAGTAAAAAAATTCATACTTTTATAAGCTATCGTTGCCTATCTTAAATATACATAAAATGAGTTTCTCTAAACCATGCACATATCTACTGTAAAAATAGAATAAAATGGTCTATTCAAACTTTAATCATCCTATTTTAGCATTTTATAACTCAAAAATTATATTTTTCATATGTATCATTACATATGTCAAAAATACCTAAAATAGATTTTTCTTGAATCAACTACCAAAACATCATAAATATTAAAATTTTATGATAAAAACTTATTCATCTCCATCTAAAATACATACCTAGAGCTTGTCGGTGATGGGAGCTCATTAGAACATTGGTGGATGAAGAAGAATGCAGTTTCCCCCACTTCTACCTAAGCACCAGATTGTATGGTTCTCGTCAGCACCAATAGCAACAGTTGGCCAAGGAAATAACTATGCCCAATAAAAGTGCATGCGATGGAGCAAAGTTAAAGACCAAAGGAGAAAAAGACCACTAAAAGAAATAACATTAGGCTATTGATATTGTATTATCACACTCTCCTATAAGATCTAAACACAATGGCACCACGGTGAGAGGCTACCACCAATACCAAAAGTAGCAACAATTAGCTAGGAGAGAGCTTCGGAAGAGATAAGAAGAAAGGAAGGAAATAGAGTTCAAGCGGTGTGAGTATGAAGTGAGAAAAGGGGGGTCGAATACAAAAACAAGATGAAAGGTAGTGAGAGAAGAGAGAGTAGCTACCATATTAGCTGAGAAAAAAAAACAAAAATAATAGGCTATGTGGAAGAAACCAATAATAGGAAGAGAATTGGTGGAAAAAGAGCCATAACTTCAATTTTACACTTTTCGTGCATTTTAAGCTCATTTTAACGTAAAATTTGAACCTTTCTTTTCAAAATCAAATCCATCCTTACCAATAATTTATTTTGGTAACTCATTTTATAAAACTGGTTTTATTTAAAATTCTTAACTCAATTATTTCTAATCTTTCCTCAATGTATGTATAAATATACATATTTATAATAACTTGATAAATTTGAAAGTTTAAAAAATAAATATTTTAATCTCCATTAATTCTAAAAAAATTATTTATAAAATACACACAAATTATTTCATATATTTTTGCATCCATGATCACTAAAATATTTTTAACTTGTAGAAAATTCCTTATAAAAATAATTTTAAACTAATCTTAAATTAATAATAGCCATATATAAAAATAAATAAATTTAAAAAAATGAATTTAAAACTAAATATTAACTTAATAAATAAATAATTATTCACAAGTGTCAAAATTTTATAAAACTTTAAATTTTAACTTAAGATATTACAGTGACGTTACTACATATCAATTAATTTCATTGCTTTACTTGATTTGTTAATCTTGAATCATATATAGTAAAACCTCAAATGCTTATAAAGAATCTCTTCAACAATTAATAGAATATACACAGGGGATAGTATTCCCAACCATATTAGAGTTATGCTTTGCCAACCAAAATTTAAATTTATTATATATGAATTACAATTGAATTTATAGTTGAAAATATATAAAACCTTGACCTTGTGATATTGTTAGGTATAATTTAATTCCATTGCTCTATTTATTTGCTAGTCTTGAATCACACATACCAAATGTTTGTTAAAAAGCATGGCTATATTGTTTGAAAGACTCTAACTATATACTTGTGACTAGTTCCATTATATTCTATTTCCAAGAGACATCCTAGAAAGCATCACTAAGTTTTGAGTTTTCTTTTAACACATGTTAATGTGATTGCACCAATAAACACAAAATATCAAGTAATCATGCAATTTTCACCTTTCACACTCTTACTTTTATGGTGATGTTATCCTTTTACCACAAAAAACACATTACTGACTTTATGACACTCTCATCACATTAAGGTTTGTTTTTCTAAGAGAACAAATGGTGACAATCTTATTATATATAATGCTAAAGGAAGGCTCTATTATTGAAAATATTAATAAAAAATACAAAATAACTCAAGATGCAAAAAGGCAAACTCCTTAAAGGTAAACATCAAGTGACATTTATACTAGAGGTTAATATCACATAGCATACATAAAATCATCTTAATCTTATTTGGTCAACTAAGTCCACCTCTTCAGTAGCTAGCATACATAGGACTAAATCTAATTCAATATTATAATCACTAACTTAAACATGTGTGTGGATAAAGCCAATTATAGGTAATACATCATATTTTAATAATTAAAGTACTTATCTTGTTAGGTAAGACATAAATAAGTACTTATATAAAAACCATTCTTTACACATGTATGTTAGTGAAAAAAATTTATTAAAACCTTTATAATAATCCTAAATCTAACTATAAGATGCTTATTCCTTTCATTAGAATATGCATGGTCATTTCAACCTTTGAGTTCTTATTAATTCCTATTCTAGCAAGTAAATAGTATCAGTAACAGGTATAATGGTTTGAGGTCACTACGTGAGGTAATAGAGACGTAATATCCCCAACTTAGATATAAAGTAAATTTCAAGATTTGTAGATAAATGATTTATTTAGTTGATATTTGGACTTTAAATTTATTTATTTATTTATTTTTAGGTTGTGAAAAGTTAAAACAAAAATAATATTTATGAGAATCAATTATTTTCTTAGTTGAGGTTAGTTTTCATATTTTGGGTACGAAAAATTGGGAAATAAATTATTTATATTTAAAAAAATTATTTTTAAATGAAGAGATTTAGAATAAATTTATTTTAAGTGACTATTATTAATTTGAGGAGAATTTAAATATTTTCTAGAAGAATTCTCTTATTACTTATAAACAATTTTAATAATTTTGAATAAAAAGATTGTATTTAGAGATGAGATTTGATGGAATTTTTAAATTTATTACATTATTATAAATACATGTATTATTATATATAAAAATCTAGTTTTCCCTCTGAACATGGTTGGACAGCTTTTTTTTTTCCCTTTGGTTTATATGCTATCCCCTCTCTTGGTTGCTATTTCGGTTCCTCTCTTTCTCGATTTTTTGCAGTTTTATTGATTTTTTTCCTTTAAGTTTATTGCTAGTAGCTGCTTTTTTTTGCAACACCACTTTTCTCCCTTTGTCTCATTCGAAAACCTTCTTTTTAAAAGAAAAGCAGTAATAACTTCTATTGGCCTTAGTAACCCACATCCAAGAGGGGGTGAATTGGGTGTTTTCAAAAATTTTCATATTTTTCAAACTCTTTTTGAGAAGCCTTTTATTTTAGGAAGTCATAAGAATAATTTTGATTTAAATAATTTCAAGAAGGTTTTATGCATATGTTTGCACTTAAGATATAACAATTCAATTCACTTGTGCAAAGCAATTCATTCAACTATGCATAGATGAATAATCAAAAAGCACATGCATAGATGAATTTTATTTTTAATCATTTAATTTAACCTTTCAATCATTTAAGAATCAAGATCAATATTGATGCATAATGTATTAAACAATTATCAACAATAAGAATAAAGCATTCAGCATAATATCTTAACAAATAACAATAGTAGAATGGAGATGAATTTCTCTTTCAATCATTCAAATATCCAAGCAACAACATAAACATTACAGCACAAATATATTCAACAAATAGCAACAACAAAACAAAGTGTACACAGTAAAAAAATAGAGCAATGTTGCAGAAAAATAAAAGGATAAGGAAGAGAGATCAAACACAAGGATTTATAGTGGTTCCTCCCTTGAATATCCTCACCAATGTGTACATCCATTCTCCAAGCTCTCCAAGCTTGTGTTAATCCACTATCCCTTCAAGTTTCAATTGGTACTTGAAGAAGCCTTATAATCCTTGCTCTTCTTTGAGCAAAAACTTTTTTACAAGAGATTCCTCACCCTCTCTAAGTTTTTCCAAGGGATAGCGCACCCTTTGCAATTAGAAAAAAATATATGATGAAGAACAATTAATACAAACTCTCTTAAAGAGTGGATAATACAAATGAAGCACTTAGAATAGAGAAATTTCACAAAGACAAGCTCAAATCAGGATTTGGATGAAGAAGGATGTAAACTAATGTTTAAAGATGTAGTTTAGGCTCTCTCTAGGTTGTATTTGATGTTTCTTAACTTATATATGAAGCCCATGGAGTAATATAGCCATTTGGGGTTGTTAGGAATGAAAACTAGCCATTATTTGCACACTAGAATAGCTATAATTAAGCAGTGAATTGATTCAGGATGTCTAGAGTGATCTCTGGATGTTTGGAATCAATTGGCCAATCAATTCACCCATACAGAAATGCAAACTTAACTTTAAAAGGTCAGAAACAGTGAATTAATGAAAATATGATTTTAAGATTCAATTTGTAAAATTCATAACTCTTTCATATTTTAGTCATTTTAAGCAAATGACTAGTACATGGAAAGCCTTTTGAGTTTATTTTCACATAAAAATAATTTCATGCTCATGTAATTTGTATTTTTCAATATATGATCAAAACAATAAGTACACGTCAGAAATGGCTAGAATGCATAAGGCTAGTTTTTAGACTCAATTTAAAGAGATCATAACTCATTCATATACTGATCATTTTAAGTAAATGATATGTCCATGGAAAGCTATTTGAGTATATTTTTATAGAAAAAGTTTGACAATAAAATCATGAGTATTTTATGAGATATGATTGAGAGAATGATCAAAGGTCAAAACTAAAAACATCAAAAACTCATATCTTATTTGTTTTTAAAATGTCCCCACAAGCTATCTTATAAAAACATTATTGTAGGCTATCTTTTAAAGAATTTTGATCAAGCTAAGATTATGAAAAACATGTTTGAGTTCTATATCATGAAATACTCTATTTTACAAGAAAGACTAAGCCTAAAATGAAAAACTATACCATTTAAGTGTTTAGGCTCTTCTTAATGCCTCTAAGCTTTTATACACTTTAATCTTCTCAATCTTCAATAATTAGATCACATCTCCTTTCTTGTATTTCTTTCTTGTTCTTGAGTTGAACATGATGTGATCTTCCATTCTTTTGCTTCAATGCTCACTCTTCTTCATTTTGGACTTTCCTATATACAAGTTTATAAACCTTGCAAATAATATAGTTAGTCCAATCTAATATATCAAGATATTGATGCATGATTCATATAAAATAAATTAACACAAGAACATGCATAAGCCTCATGTATGCGTAAGCCTTATATCATTTATGCATCAATTATAATATAGTATGTCCATTAAAACTTATAAAATGTATCAATTTAGCATAAGACATACAATGCTATTGCAACACCTATTTGTCATCATCAAAACTCATCATATGAAACCTAAGGCTAACAACTTCCACATGTTTATTTATAGGTCTCATTTAAAAAGTCAATATCTATCTATCTATATATATATATCTCTCTCTCTTTGTTTCTCAACATCACCTCCTTTCTCTCATTCTTCCTTCCCTCTTCTCCTTAACTTCAGCTAGAGCTATGTGTGGTCCTTGGCATTGTTGCTATTTGTCATGCGATGCAGTTCTGTGAAATAGCTTCCTCCAATGGTGTTGCTGTTAGTATTTAGCCATGATGGAAAGATGATAATCGGTAGCCGAACACGACTAGCGAGAAGCCGCCATAATGCAACGGCGGGCAGGGGAGCCACACGAAACCAATCTCAGGCCAGCTTCTCTTCTCCTTCTCTCTTTTCTCCATCTTCCTCTCCTTCTCGGCTCCAGTTGGGTGGCAGTCTTACACCATCATGAGGAGCTGTTGTGCATTAACAATGGTAGCGTATGCCAACTCTATTTTAATCTTCAGCTTCTCAGTCGTGTATAGGAGTTGGCATTGGTGAAGACATTCATAAGGGGCCGTTGTTGCTATCTCTTCCTTGGTCAACTGTTACAAGATTAGTGTAGGAAGGTGGCAACAAGTCAGATCGGAAGGCTCCATCTTTTCCAGTGAACCTATGCATTCTCTGACACTGGCTATGCTTCCCAGAAAGAAGAGAATTTTCTCATGTTGCTATAGGGAATACATACCATCAGGTGAGTATATATCTTACAATTTCTTAATATCTTATTAAAAGACATTTTAAATACTATGAATTATGTTTTCGTCATCATTAGTATCAATTCTATGTTCTGTATAAATATAGTTATATGTAAGTATCATGAATTGAGTTTTTTGAGATATTAAAAAGTGATGAATAATGCTAGAGTAAAGATATCGAATATCATGATCAATGATAAAGAAATGATATGAAAGTTAGATGGAAATTACTGACGAATTATATGAGATGGACATGATATTGATCCAAGAGTTAGATGAGAAATTCATGGCTAATAGTTAACAGAGGTATAAAATTGACTTTGATACCATAGAATAGCTATAGGTATGTTTACAATATATGAATAGATGACATCATGTGACCGTTTGTAATTGACTTGTACTGATGATGTAATTGTAATGATCTGTTTATATTTGAGCCTTAATGGTTATTTATGTGTGATGCCTACCCGAAATAGGTAGTACATGATCTTAAATTCCAATAGAAAGTTGGGAATCTTATAATTGTGTTACATGAATTATAGTTTCAGTCATGTGCAAGTGAATCCCTATTATAGGATATAGTTCCATATATTTTAGGAATCCAAAAATGGTTTGCTATTCTTTTTTTTTTATATATTTAAGTTAATCACCTGCAAGATAGTGGTAGTTATATACTCATTGGGTTCGTGGAACTCACTCTTTTTTTATTTATTTTAATGTTTTCAAGTTAGCATCCATGGAGAATTAAAGACTGCCTCATTTGAAAGATTTGATAGTTGAGGATTAATTTGGATTAAAACTAGAATTAAATGAATTGACTGTATATGTGTAAAATTGAAATTGTACTACCCTGTGTGTATGTGTGATTGTTGTTATATCTGAAAAATAGCATTAGTTTGAATTATAGAGCATGTGATCCTTATAGAGTATACAAAAAAAGGAGAGTTTCTATTTGTTTTCTACTAAAATTCAAAGTGAAAATTTTTAAAACCCCCTTATAAGTTAGAGAACTCATTAGATAAAAAGAGTGAAAAATAGTTAAGGCTTGTAGAAACTGGTAACGAGATCCACGCCGGTCACGATCAGAAGTAGGTTGTGACAAGAGATATCTAACTAAGTACTAATTTTTGTCTTATAGTTTATAGACATCTATTTATTCCTTTTCTATATGAATAACCTAAACTTTATCGGCTATAAATTTGAGCTTTCTTTAATTTGAGATAAGATATCATATTGTTTGCATATTAGTATACTTGATAATGATATGGCAGTCATGCTAGAGTCATATGTTATAAGTAAGGAATTCACTTTTTGTATTTGATACAATGTTTAAGGCTACACATTGACTTATTAAATTATTGAAAAAGCATGATCTCTCATGTTTGAATATAATATTGTCTTACTACATGCATAGTATAAAACTAATTAGCACACTCACTTACTGTCATCCTTAAAAAAGGAATAAAACATTCTTGAAAATCATGAAAATATCATTGTCTTGCTTGTAATGTTGTTAAAAATTATGTCATTACATAAATGCTTCACATTTGGCTTTAAGATAAAGTTTTTCCCTTAAAGAACTACTTAAGAGTCAAAAACTATACTTGATACTCAAATTGCTTAAATGCTTTTACTTACATGTTTTTAGTAATAAAACTTGATATTGAAACCTCACAACATGCTTGGTTGAAAGGGAAGTAATAATATCCTTTTTACATGATTGAACATACATAGAATTTGCCTATTATGAATAGCTTATTCTACCATATTTGAATGTTCCCATAAGAAGACATGTTTATGTATTCCTATACTAACTTATTATCATTCTTTACATGCAAGGGAACAAAACATTTTAAGAATAACACTCATTTGAAAGGAAAATGTGACAAGTAGTAAATGAAATATTAAAATCACTTTCCAAACTAGAAAAATTGGAATACAACATAATAAAGCTAAAAAAAATTGATTGCCATATGAGTTGATCTACTTAAAAGCTCAAAGGCCATTGATCCTTTAACCTATAAAAAACTTTATAGAGTATATACGATAGGTTGCATTCCTCATGTTAAGACACATTCCAAATTTATGTCCCTTTTAGGCGATTACTAACTTAAACTTTAAAGTGTGCTTAATTGACTTATCTCCACCATGCATAGCTAAATATATGTACTATATAGGATCTCTTAATGGAAATGAACTAACTTGGACAAGATAATGGATTTCAAGTCCAATCCATCAAAAGAAGAAAAGCATAAAAAATCAATGAAAAATTTAGAAGCCTAAGCTATAAGCTCAAACTTAAGCTCAACCTATCTTCAAAAATATTTTAAAGGCCAAGCAACTTACAATATCCTAAAAGCCTAAGCAATCCTTATTAGCATCTTAAAGGTTGACCAACCCTTATTATCCTAAAGACTCAATTAACGTTTAACATAACTAAAAGCCTAGGTAACCCTTAATAACATCTTGAATGCTAAGTAACCATTAGTGTTAGTGTATATGCCCTAAAACCAATCATATTGATGATTGTAATTTTGAATCATGTTATTTTAATGGCAATTCCAATTATTATATTTATATATATTATCTGCATAATATATTTAATTATGATAATAAATTTAGAATAATTATATTCTTAAATGTCCTTAGTCATATATCATTGTGGATTAGGTTGCTTTAATATGTTAAGACTAGCATGTATAGTGACTTATATGAGATATTAAGCTTATACATGAGTACAAGTTAGAGAACTTGTATATTGGACCCACCCATCCTAAGAACACTACGTGGATTGTTATATGAGTGTCATGAGTGATTCTTAGTGATCATTATTATTATGGTCCTTTGACCTGAGATCACCAAGGTTCCCTACATGTGAGTTTCATATTTTGATACTATTATGTCACTCATGCTTGAGTGAATATAAGGGTAGTTATTGGATATGTCACATATCATGCGGAGGGATTTGTGTGATCAAGATGAAATTTATCCCTCCTATATAACAGGAGTAACATCTGTGGACCCATTGATTAAGTAAAGTTGAGAAAATGCATGGTCATGCTCAAAGAATTAACATGGGATGTCAATTATATTTACTTTAGTCAGCTTACTTAGGGATCAAGAAACCTCAAGATTAGACTATATGAGAATAACACGGTCCATGTCTTGTGCTCAATCTAGATGTTTAAGACAAAAGGATATAGATGATGATCACATATAAAGGTTCAATCGAATCACCGACTTTCTTATCACTTGGGTAACAATGATGTGTTGCTAGACCCTGCTCATTGTTTATGATCATTAATATGATTAATTATTATTGCCAATGTAATGAAAGCCTAAAGGGTCACACATTTAAAGCCTAGTGGATTTGAAATTAATGGACCAAATTGTTTGGGCCTAATACTTGGGAATTCTATATTATAATTATAAGGCCCAATAATAAGCCTATAATTATACATAGACTAAAGCCAAAATTAGTTAGGGTTTTCTATGCTTCTATTTAAATAGGCTTGTTGGGTAATAATAAGGTTGATTCATTATTCACGCATCCCATATAGCATAGAAAAACCCTAGCACCTCTCCTTGACCATAATCCTTGAAGAGATGTAGCTAGCACTACGAGGCTAAGGAGACGAATTCCAACTAGTGATCGTGAGGACGTTCATTGGTGATCTACTAGTTCATGTGGATACCTCGGAGTCTTTAACCGAAAGGAAGTCGAAGAGGTGATCAACGAACAAAATTTGGAATCATATAAAGGTATAACTTGAATCCTATATTCTAATTTAACATTTTGCATGGATCCGTTGGCTGAGATCAATTTATTCCGTTGCGCTCGTATGGCTCCCAATCCCAACAGTGGTATCAAAGCTACTTGTAAAACGCTAAATTAGGATTTTATTTGCTAATTGCGTGATTATGATGTTGATGAATTATTCTATATATCAAGCTTCAATGATTCCTAATTAGGATTAGGGTAAATTTGATTTCGTGCATTCTGGTTCAAGCAAACTTAATATGATTAATTCTGATTCTGTTTTGAATTTGAACCTTATTTTGAATTCTGATTTAAATTTGAATTTGTTTTGTGATTAATTCTTGTTTCTATTTTGAATTCAAATCTATTTCTGGATTTTTGATTGAAACTCGAATCTGTTTCTGGGTTTCTTTTTAAATTTAAATATGTTGCAATAATTCTGAATTTTTATTCGAATTTGAAACTAATTTTTAGGTTCTGTTTTAAATAGAATCAAAAGAATTAATTGTGTGAATCTATTTTAATATATGAAAGATGTTTTCTGATTAAAACACAGATTCTATCATGAATCAGAATTAATAAAATTAACTTCTTGAATCTTTTTCATATATGTGATATACCTTGCACTTAATGGCTGAATCTGATTTTTCATGAAATTAATTATTGAATTTGTTTCGTATAAAATCTGTGAATTAATTGGATCTATTTTAATATGATTAAAATTTATCCATTATGATTCTATCATAAATCAGATTTGTAAATCCATGATTTGAGTGTCAATAATTGTTGAATTGATTGACTAAAGGGGAATGTCAATTGTTGACAAATTGAATTGCAATCTGAATGTCAAGTGCAATTAATTTTTTAGGTGGGAGGCTCCGCCCCCTAACCCCATGGCAGGGGCGCTGCCCCTTGACCCTGCCCGCTAATTGGCTAGCGGGATCGCCGTAAATTCTCTGCATAGTGCGACATTAAGTAATTAGTTAATTAATTCAGAATTAATTAATTCAGATTTTGATATTGAAAATATATTTAGATATATGTTTCACTTATCATGTTATTTTGTTGCTTGATGTATGGTGCATGATTATAGCTTTTAGTTTTGTTGCAATTTTTAAATATAGCCTCCATGTTGTGCCTCTCTATTACTTCTAGTTATACATTCTCTTCTCATCTTACTCCCCTCGAATGTAACTCAAGGTTTCTTTATTATTATGTAATAATTTTATTAGAGCACTTAAAGTGGAAACAATGGAAGTGGAGATCAAACCATGAAGAAAGAAGAAGATTTTTAGCAAGAAGTTTTTCTTTCTTAGTTTTATTTGATATTCTTGAGCTCTAGAATATCACTTAGGTTGGGCCATAATTATGTCACGTTTAATTTATGTTTTATGTATGAGATGCATATGATGAATGTATGAGATACCTATGCTAGATGTATATGATGCATGCTTAATAAAACCAAGTACATAATGGTGAGATCAAATAAATTAAAATCTCTCAAACAAAATGTTAAGTTAAAAAAAAGGAGATGCCTTCCAATAATAGCACTCGTCAAGATCTTGATCGACTATAGGTGGGTTTGCCAAAGCAAAGTACATAAAGTCTATCTTGGTAAGACACGATGGGATAATAGTGATATCCAAATTGCTAATTATTGGGTCTTGACTTAACTAGGCTATACCAATAGGATTGGGGCCTAGAGGCATAGAGTTGGTTATGAATTCATGAGATGAATTTGAATAAGTATTATTCACCCAACTATCCAAAAGTTGCATAAGATATAATTGACAAAGGAGTTATCTACCTAAACAGCCATATCTTGGGTGATTAGCCAAAGCTAACTCAAGATTTGGTAAAATATGGATCTTGGCCCACTAGAAAATCTTGACGATAAGGTTTTCCGAAATATTAGTAAGGGCTATTATTTTGAGAAAAATAGTGGGAGTATTATTTAATAAAAGACCTTATTAAATAAATAAAATACATGATTCTCATTCTGCATATTTTTCTATTGTAGATAACCATAGCATCAAATGCATCAAACTTATCACTGCGATCTATCCTTGAGAAAGAAAAACTGAATGGGATGAATTTTCTCGATTGGTATCGAAACTTGAGGATTGTCTTCAAGCATAAGAAAAAGTAGTATGTCCTAGAGCAACCTACTCCAGATGAGCCTGCTGCTAATGCTCCCCGAGCAGAAAAGGATGCTTATAAGAAGCATCTAGAAAATGCTCTGGATGTCAGTTGTCTCATGCTTACTATCATGAACTCTGAGCTTCAGAAGCAACATGAGAACATGGAGGCATTCAATATGATTGATCACCTTAAACAGCTACCAAGAGCAAGCAAGACATGAGAGATATGATGTATCTAAAGCATTGTTTCAGTGTAAGATAGCTAAAGGAACACCCGTTGCTACACATGTGCTTAAAATGATTAGGTACATCAATAGCCTTGAAAGATTGGGTTTTCCTTTGCAGCAAGAATTAGCCACTGATATAGTTCTGCAATCGTTACCCGAGAGCTATAGTCAATTCGTTATGAATTACAACATGAACAAAATTGATAAGACTTTGCCTAAACTGCTTAACATGTTAAGAACTACTGAGCAAAACTTAAAAAAGTCCAAGCCCAATTCCATTATGATGGTTCAAAAGGGCAAAGGAAAGGGCAAGTCTAAGACCAAGAATAAAAAGAAAAAGGACAAGACTGATGGAATTTCCAAGTCAAGTTCCTCTACATTAAAGCTCAAAGGTGGCGTGGCTAAGGAAGGGCAATGCTTCCATTGCAAAGAACCAGGACATTGGAAGCGAAATTGTAAGATTTACCTAGAAGAGCTTAAGAAACAAAAGGGAAGTGGGACTTCCAACTCAGGTATTTATGTCATAGAGGTTAATTTATCTACTTCTACATCTTGGGTATTAAATACTGGATGTGGTACTCACATTTGTGTGAATGTGCAGGATCTTAAAGAAAGTAGATCGTTAGCCAAAGGTGAAGTGGACCTACGCATTGGAAATGGAGCAAGAGTTGCTGCATTAGCTGTAGGGACTTATTATTTATCTTTACCTAGTGGATTAGTTTTAGAATTGGACAATTGTTATTTTGTGCTTACTATTAGTAGAAATTTGATTTCTATTTCTTGTTTAGACAAGAGAGGTTTTTCATTTATAATAAAGGACAAATGTTGCTCTATTTATTTAAATGAAATATTTTTATGGCAGTGCACAATTAATGAATGGTCTTTATGTTTTGGACTTTGAAAATCTAATCTATAACATAAACACGAAGAAGGTCAAAACTATTGATTTAAATCCAACCTATCTTTGGCATTGTCGTTTATGCCATATAAATGAGACACGCATCTCCAAACTCCGTAAGGATGGATTTTTGGACTCATTTGATTTTGAATCATATGAGGTATGTGAGTCATGTTTATTAGGTAAGATGACTAAAGCTCCTTTTACTGGGAAAGGTGAAAGGGCTAGTGATTTATTGGGCTTTATACATAGTGATGTATGTGGATCTTTAAACACACAAGCTAGAGGAGGTTATCAGTACTTCATTACTTTTATTGATGATTCCAGTAGATATGGTTATATGTTTCTTATGAAACACAAGTCTGAATCTTTTGAAAAGTTCAAAGAGTCCAAAAATGAAGTACAAAATCAACTTGGTAAAAGTATTAAAGCACTTCGATCAGATCGAGGTGGTGAATACTTAGACCAAGAGTTCCTTAATCATCTAAAGGAGTGTGGCATTGTATCACAACTCACTCCACCAGGAATACCTCAATGGAATGGTGTTTCTGAAAGGAGGAATCGAACTTTGTTAGACATGGTTCGGTTAATGATGAGTCAGGCTAACCTTCCAAATTCCTTCTGGGGACATGCTCTAAAAACTGCAACTTTCACATTAAACCGTGTTCCATCAAAATCAATTCAAAAGATACCATATGAGATATGGACTGGAAAACGTCCTAGTTTGTCTTTTATGAAGATTTGGGGCTGCGAAGCTTACATAAAACGTCAGGCTTCTGATAAACTTGGACCCAAATCTGATAAATATTTTTTTGTTAGATATCCTAAGGAAACAAAAGGGTATTATTTCTATAATCCAACTGAGCAAAAGTGTTTATTGCTCGAACTGGTTTTTTTCTAGAGAGAGAATTTATCTCTAGAAGAATCAGTGGGAGAAGAAGAGAACTTGAAGAAATTCAAGATCAACAAGAAAACATTGAACTTGAGATGGAACCTAAGCCGATTCCAAAACCAGTTGTGGAAGAACCTGCTCATGTAACACAGAACCTACGTAGATCTAGTAGGATACGTCATGAGCCCGAGAGATATGGATTTCTCATGACTCATCATGGTGATGTGTTGCTCATGGACCAAGATGAGCCCACAACCTACCAAGAGGCTATGATAGGCCCAGATTTTGAGAAATGGCTAGAAGCTATGAAATCAGAGAGGGACTCCATGTATTCAAACTAAGTTTGGACTTTGGTTGATCCACCTAAAGGGGTAAAACCCATTAGATGCAAATGGGTTTTCAAAAAGAAAATCGACATGGATGGTAATGTGTGTACCTTTAAAGGACGATTGGTTGCAAAAGGTTTCAAACAAATCCATGGTATTGACTATGATGAGACTTTTTCTCCAGTTGTCTTGCTTAAATCCATCAGGATTCTTCTAGCTATAGCAGCATATTATGATTATGAAATCTGGCAAATGGATGACAAAACTGCTTTCCTTAATGGAAATCTTCTTGAGGATGTGTACATGATACAACCTGAAGGTTTTGTAAATCCTGAAAATGCTGGAAAGATTTACAAATTGCAACAATCCATTTATGGGTTGAAGCAAGCTTTTCGGAGTTGGAATCTTCATTTCGATGATGCAATCAAAGAGTTTAGTTTCATCAAGAATGAAGATGAACCCTGTGTGTACAAGAAGGTTAGTGGGAGCACAATAATCTTTCTGGTGTTGTATGTAGATGACATATTACTCATTGAAAATGACATTCCTACACTACAGTCTGTAAAAACTTGGTTAGGAAATTATTTTTCTATGAAAGACTTAGGTGAGGCCTCCTATGTATTTGGTGTCAAGATCTATAGAGATAGATCGAGAAAATTACTTGGCCTAAGTCAAAGGACATACATCGACAAGCTGCTAAAAAGGTTTAGCATGCAAGATTCTAAAAGAATATTCTTGCTGATGTCACATGGCATAAGTCTCTCAAGAACTTAATGTCCTTCCACAAAGTATGAGAAACAGTGCATGAGTAAGATCCCTTATGCATCTGTGATTGGGTCTATCATGTATGCCATGTTATGTACTCGTCCTGATGTCTCGTATGCTTTAAGCATGACAAGCAGATACCAATCAAATCCTGGTGAAAGTCCTTGGATAGCTGTCAAGAATATTCTTAAGTACTTAAGAAGAACTAAAGACATGTTCTTGATTTATGGAGGTGAGGAAGAGCTCATCGTAAGTGGTTACACTGATGCTAGCTTTCAAACTGACAAAGATGATTTCAGGTCATAGTCAAGTTATGTATTTTTCCTTAATGGTGGCGCTGTGACCTGGAAGAGTTCAAAGCAAGGGACAGTGGCTGATTCTACAACAGAAGCTGAATACATTGCAGCATCAGATGCCACAAAGGAGGCTGTTTGGATTAAGAAGTTTATCACTGAACTTGGAGTTGTTTCTAGCATTGCTGACCCAGTAGAGCTTTATTGTGATAATAATGGAGCCATTGCGCAAGCCAAGGAACCTAGAACTCACCAGAAATCCAAACATATACTCTAGCGCTATCATCTTATAAGAGATATTGTTGACAGAAATGATATTAGGATATGCAGAATACTGACTGATAATAATGTCACCGATCCATTGACAAAAGCCCTGACGCAGCAAAAGCATGATAGTCATATGAGATCCATGGGTATTAGATACATGGATGATTAGTTGTAGTGCAAGTGAGAGATTGTTAGTGTATATGCCCTAAAACTAATCATATTGATGATTGTAATTTTGAATCATGTTATTTTAATAGCAATTCCAATTATTATATTTATATATATTATCTGCATAATATATTTAATTATGATAATAACTTTAGAATAATTATATTCTTAAATGTCCTTAGTCATATATCATTGTGGATTAGGTTGCTTTGATATGTTAAGACTAGCATGTGTAGTGACTTATATGAGATATTAAGCTTATACATGACTACAAGTTAGAGAACTTGTATACTGGACCCACCCATCCTAAGAACACTACATGGATTGTTATATGAGTGTCATGAGTGATTCTTAGTGATCATTATTATTATGGTCCTTTGACCTGAGATCACTAAGGTTCCCTACATGTGAGTTTCATATTTTGATACTATTTTGTCACTCATGCTTGAGTGAATACAAGGGCAGTTATTAGATATGTCACATATCATGCGGAGAGATTTGTGTGTTAAGATGAAATTTGTCCCTCCTATATAACAGGAGTAACATCTGTAGGCCCCTTGATTAAGTAAAGTTGAGAAAATGCATGGCCATACTCAAATGAATTGACATGGGATGTCAATTACATTTGCTTCAGTCAGCTTATTTAGGGATCAAGAAACCTCGAGATTGGACTATACGGGAATAACACGGTCCATGTCTTGTGCTCAATCTAGATGTTTAGGACAAAAGGATATAGATGATGATCACATATAAAGGTTCAGTCGAATCACCGACTTTCTCATCACTTGAGTAACAATGATATGTTGCTAGACACCGCTCATTGTTTATGATCATTAATATGATTAATGATTATTGCCAATGTAATGAAAGCCTGAAGGGTCACACATTTAGAGCTTAATGGATTTGGAATTAATGGACCAAATTGTTTGGGCCTAATACTTGGGAATTCTATGTTATAATTATAAGGCCCAATAATAAGCCTATAATTATACATAAACCAAAGCCCAAATTAGTTAAGGTTTTCTATGCTCCTATTTAAATAAGCTTGTTGGGTAATAATAAGGTTGATTCATTATTCATGTAGCCCATACAGCATAGAAAAACCCTAGCACCTCTCCTTGACCACAATCCTTGAAGAGACATAGCTAGCACTATGAGGCTAAGGAGACGAATTCCAACCAGTAATCGTGAGGACGTTCATTGGTGATCTACTGGTTCGTATGGATACCTCGGAGTCTTTGACCGAAAGGAAGTCGAAGAGGTGATCAACGAACAAAATCTGGAATCATATAAAGTTATAACCTGAATCCTACATTCTAATTTAACATTTTGCATGGATCCGTTAGTTAGGATCGATTTATTCCGCTGTGCTCGTATGGCTCCCGATCCCAACAATTAGTACCCTAAAAGCCCTAATTACCATTAAAACTATCAAATTTAAGTGGTTTCTTTAATACTATCAAATTCAAGTAGTTCCTTTAGCATACTAATGTGAAAAATATTTATTGTATTATTTCTTCCTATTTCATTTCTCTCAGTGTGTTACATTTGCTAAATTTCATTGGATTGGCCTTATTTTATAATTTAGGATTAGTTTTACAATGTTTTATATTTAATTAGTTAATGTTGAATTTTTACACTATTTCATTTTTTTAGCTATATCTTGAGCTCTGAATGTTAGATTGGAATGATCTTTATATCTTTGAAAATCTTAAGGAAGGCCTACAACTTTTATGTTTTGGTTAAAGCTCAATTCAAACTTTTGGAAGGCCTTATTTAGCTAAGAATTTGAAGCTCTCTTTGTATTCCGCTAAGCTAGTTTTAGTTTTTAGGCTATATTTGGAGTTTTAGAGGTCCAATTGACGTAAAACCAATTCCAAAAGTTTTCTAAGATGTAACTTTATAAATTTGGTGTTTATGGTTTATTAAAACTATGCCCTTTAGGTGGTCTTACATTATATGGAAATCAAATCTATGAGAATTCACGATTGTAACTCTTAGGTTTTCTTACTTTATAAAAATAGGTTCTGGGCTTTTAAAAAATTAGCAAGATCCTATTCATGTAATCCTAAGAGGCATAGATTTTAGGCATAATTGGATTTAAAGTTATCAAGTTAGATTAGGAGGTAAGAACACTAGAGACTTTTAGATTTTACTACACACAATTTAGCAAACAACTTCTCTTCTTATTCTAGTTTTTTTATTCTTCAACTTTGAAGGGCAAAAAATTTGGTTAATTCAAGAATTTTGAAGCTCTTCTTCATTTGATTTATGAGATCCTAATATGCAATATTAACTTCTTCTAATTAATTTTATTTTTTCTCTAATTGTTTGTGTTGATTACTTTAGATTTGTATGTGTTAAATGTTAATTTGATATAATTAGTATTCAACCTTGTGATTTCTTATTCTTATCCATTTTTATGATAAATTATGACTAATCAATCATACTTTTACTTACAGGAACAGGGGGTTGAGATACTAATTTAGAGGTTTTTGATTTAATTGCTTAATTCAACTAAATCCTATCTTTAAATCAATTTCAATCTAGCTTTACAAATTATAGCAATTACTTAATTCAATTAATTTTAATTGATCAAATCCTAGATAGTTATCTAATGTAGGATTTACAAATTATTATAGGGGTTCCGAGTAATTCAAGGTTAAGAAATAATTAGGATAATCAATTCTTGTGATTTATCATTAGTCCATATTAAAATCTATCAAATCCATGGATTGATTGCTTTATTTTATTGATTTTCTTTCTTACTATTTAATCCTTTTTTTATTTGGTTTAATACATTTATTTTAATTTTGATTCAAACCCCCTAATTTTGGTTCTGTGTTCATTCTATATTCTATTTTTTGCATTCTGTATACTGATTAATTTTTGCCTGCATTCTATTTTACTTTTGTTTGCATTAGTTTCTCTTATTTTTAGTACATAAATAACTTAAACAATTATTTAATCATTGTTGATAAGTCAATTGAGAAAAGATAAATTAAAGGATCACTAAGGTATGATTTGGTTTGTCTCACTATATTGCATTATTTTTAATAAACTAATAATAATCTAATTTCAGTGTGTTAAAATGTGCTTGTCACACACTCCAAAACTCAAGTAGATCCTTTAATATTTATTGAAAGCCTTAGTAGTTCTCTTAATGTCATCCCAAACTTGAGTAGTTCTCTTAACACTATCTAAAAGCACAAGAGGTCCTTTTGAAACTATCTAAAATTTAAGTAGGCCTCTTGATATCTATTACAAGCCTAAGTAGTTTCCTTGAAACTATCTAAAACCTAAACAAATCCCTTAATATTTATTAAAAGCTTAAGTACTTCCCTTAGCACTATATAAAAGCTTGAGCAATCCCTTCAATAATATTTAAAATTTTAATAGATCCTTTAATATCTAATAAAAGCCTACATACCTTCTTTCTTACTATTGAAAATCTAAATGGATCCTTTAATATCTACTAAATGCTTAAATAGTCCCCTTAGCACTATCTAAAATTCAACCAGACCCTTTAGTATCTAGTAAATGCTTAAATAGTCCCCTCAACATTATCTAAAATTAAAGTAGGCATCTAGGTATCTTTTAAAAGCCTAAATAACCTTTAATGCACAATCTTTGCCCACATCACTCCTTTGGTACTCAATTAAAGGGCTTTTTTAGAACCTAATCTTAGCTTAAGTAGTTCCTTGGTACATAATCATAGCTTTAATGGTTCTCTAGATATTAAGTTAAGCCTAAATGGCTCATTGATACTAAATGACCTATTTGATAATCCCTTTTATACAACAATTTATTTCCATGACTATCATAAGTTTGTCATAATACAACTAAAATGAATGTCTAATTTAACTATCCCATGTACTTACTATTACACCATAAGCTCTTGAGTAAGCCTACATTGTAATTGTTTGAAAAATAGCTGAAAACCTAAAAGGTAAAAATTTTTAGAAAGAGAAAAGAAGGATAATAAATTTCTAAGAAACTCAACAAGTGAACAATTATATTGAAAGAATTCAAAATTTCAAATCACAAGCAATTTTTCATTTATTAAATGTTTAAAGATAACAAAACCCATACATAGCTTAACACACACACACACACATTTCTATTGCTAATAAAAATAAAAAGTGCAAAAAATGTGTATGGAGATTTTAAGTTACATTTTTCCATATGAAGTAATTGCTATTGAAGACTATATAGTCAATAAGAAGTGTTATCCAAAAATACTCCCTTAAAGTCATAAAATAGAACTTACATATATATATATAAACATTTATACATCTTAAGTCCACACTTGTATAGGCTTGTACAACATTTTTAATATTTACCAACACATGTTTCCACCATAGTTCACCTTTTTAATCAAAATATCATTGAGACACATTCATGGAAATAATCATAAGATAAAGTGAAGGGCTTAAATCAAAATATATTCAATTAATATGGATTTTGCTTTCAATTTCATAATTTAATTGCATAACTATGATATATTTTATTATCAATTCAAACATAACAATTAGGTTTACCTTCTTGTGACTCTTTTTAGCCTTATTCATCACAACTCGAACATTATCCCTCCAATGCTAACCTTATCCTTTCATAAATAAGTACACAAATCCAATGCTGTAATCAATCTGCATATCAATTTCTCCCTTCTTTTTCCTTATAGTAAATCACATTCAAAATATGATTTATCTATATAGGCATGTGATTATGCACATCACAATGTACTAAAATTAGATTAACAATTGCTTTACTACAAAATAATGTAGTATAGTGGCACAACCAAGTTGTACGCCAAGTGATTCCTTAATATATCCTTTCTTATGAATTACTTGTAGAATGCAGACAAAAAATGCAAAATTAGATTTGAAAATAGAATGTAAAAACAAGCTAAAAAGAATGCAACAGAATAGATGCAATATACTAACAAAATGCAATGCAAAATGCTATGCTATACAGAACGCAGCATGTAGAACACAAAATTCGGGGGTTTTATAATTCAAAAATAAATTGAATGTATTAAACAAAATGTAAAGGCAAAGTAAATGGCAAGAAGGAAAATCAATATAATGAAATAGAAAATTCAAGGAATTGAGAGTTCTAATTTGAATTAATCATAGATCAATTGGATATTTGACTTTTCTAATTAATCTTTCAACCTTGAATTACCCAAAACCATTACAATAATTCATGAATCCTATGCTAGATAACAATCTAGGATTTGATCAATTAATATTAGCTAATTAAGTAACCACTATAATGCCACTACATGTCCTGATTGTGAACAGTACGGATTTTGTTACTAGTTTCCATAAGCCTTAACAATTTTCATTCTATTTATCCAATGGGAGTTTCCAAATTCTCAAGGGAACTTAAATTTTTCACTTTAAAATTTTATAGAAAAATGAAAAAAGTCTCTTTTATTTTTGGACACTTCTTGAAGGCTACATACCCTATAATTTAAAACCTGTATTTATTTTCAGATATGATGGCAATCAACATACATGTAGTACAGTACAATTTTCAACTTATACATAAATAAAAGATCTAACATATCAAACAAAGGATCAATAATAACTCTATTTCAAATGTTGGTCCTTAACCAAATAGAAACTCCAACTATCATATCTTTCAATTCATGCGGTTTTGATTCTTTATGGATGCATCAAGTTCAAATATACTCATCACAACTTGAAAACATTGAAGATACAATAGAGTGAGTTATAGAAACTCAATTAGCATATACCTACCACTATCTTGGAAGAGAGCAATTTTATAATAAACATTCACAAGTTAAATATTTATTGAATCAAAATATTAACAAACTCGTATTTTCTAGATTTCAGAAACATATATGAAACCATAGTCCAAGATGGAAGTTCTTCTACACATAGTTTAGCTTTGTATCTTATATCACAAATCATAAGAGACTCAACACCTATTAAGATATAATATTGCTATCACATCATGTATTACCCATTCTGGTAAACTTCACATTCATAAGTAGTTATTAAAGCTCAAATACAAACAATTCATCACAATTAAATCAAGCCCTTGCAATTATGTTAGTCAATAAACCAATCATAGACAGTTTTCGACATCACATCATATCACATATCCAATTACAATAAGCATGCAAAAATCACTTTTTTGATTTCTAGGCCAAAATTATATTTTCTCAATTGCTCACTAAGAATTTCTCATGTGACTTTTAGATCAATCTTATATCCTCCATAACTATTTGCCAAGAATTTGGCATCCGGCTTTCACATTTTTGGCCTTGTCACATCTTCAATCTCAATGTCATTCATGGCACAATTCACACTATAACCCTTAGCACATAAATAACCAAAGAACTCATTCATGATCCATCGGTAGTTAGAAATACTATTATCACACTTTTATTGTACACTTTGATTAATTAGTATTTAATTAAACAACTATTCTTATTTCACAATACTGAATTCACATATGCATATAGATGCATGAATAAGAAGTCCATTCTATTAAGTAAGAGAATATAATTCATAGTATTTAAACTAAACTATCATTTATCAAAATATTAAGATATGATAAGATATATACTCACCTAGTAACATTGACCCACCCTCAATGGTTCTAAAACGTCCATAACTTCTCTTACTTTCTTCCTATTATCATCATTTACAAGGATAAATTATAATTATATAAATATTACTCATCTTCTTTCTAAGTTTAATGCTTTTAAGTTCTAACCATAAGATATTCATATCTTAACATCTCATATCATATTGTTTTATCACACTATAAGTTAAAAATCTCATTTTTCAAATATATTTTCATTGTTCTCAAAATAGATAAAATGGATTCTCTTGGGATTAACTTATAGAATCAATACAGGCTTATATAATCAACACCACATTTAAACGATTTACTTGGATTAGCTTCAAATACCAAAATATTAACTTTTATGATACACATGTACTCTAAATATAATAGTTTAGAATTTTAAATTTTCAAATCACTCTTTTATCAATGCTATATCAATTATTCGAGGGAAATGATAAAAATGAGATTTTCCTGAACTGAATATGAATATTCACAATATTAAGACTTAATACTACAATAATACTATATTCATATCATTCTAGCATTCTACTACATAAAAGTCATATTTTTCTCATGTATCCTCATATTTCTCATAAATATGTTTAAAAATGGGCTTTTTAAATATACATATACAATTCATCATTGAAGCTGTTATCATATAACACTCTAAAATGGTCTTACCATATTATTTAGACATTTTATAGCATATAAATCATATGTTTTTAAGTTATCATCACCTATCTCAAATTATTCACAAAATGATATAAATCTGCGAAAATAGTAGAACTTTATATTTTAATGATTCTATTTTAACAGTATAAAATTTCTATTTTTCTTATGCTTCATTGTAGTTCTCTAACAGACATAAAAATCAATTTTTCTTGGATTCAGTAACAAATCACCATAGCTACTAGGATTTTATGATGTAAGCATGTTTATCATGGCTCAAAGGGGGCAGCAGTAGCTCACTGTCGCTGAACTTGAGCCCAGTTACTAGCCAGTGAGCATGGTCGAAACCCCTTTATCTCGCAACAGTACAGTAGAAAACTCAGCTGGTTTTTATGATTCCCACTCATGAGCTGTGGCTAGGGAATAGAAGAGAACAGCGACACAACATAAATGGAGCTTCAACAACTCCGGACAACACAAAACGAAGGAGGAAGAAATGGGTTATACAAAAATAGCCACACGAGATCAGGATAGTTAATCTGAGCTCTGTTGCTCAACGTGCTGGAGTTTGCATTGTGGAGACGTTGTGCACAAGGAAAGCGCATAGCCAGCAGCAGCGGTCCGATGGGGACACACGTGACGGACATGCCCTGAATAGCACCTTTGCGACCGGACGGAGAAAGGGGAGCACCAACTAGAAAAGAAAGAAGAAAAAGATGAAGAAAATCGGTGGAGGGGGAGGAGAGAGGGGATCGAGTATGAATGAGAGAAAAAGCTGGAGTGGTGGAAATTGAGAGAGAGAGAGAGAGTATCCAAAATTTATTAAAAAAAAAAAAAGAGAGAGACGAAGCTGTCAGGAAAAAGTGAGAGGCCGGTACAGGCTTTTTAGAAAAATAAAGAGGGGATTTGCTGACTTAGAGAAAAATATTAAAGGAAGGAAAAGAAATCAGCTTTGGATTTCTATTCTATGTTGCATAATCTAGTTTACACCCAAAATCTCAACCACTGATTTTAAATATCCAACTCTCCTTTACTAATCTTAGTCATT
This sequence comes from Sindora glabra, assembly GCA_020226215.1. Classification (NCBI taxonomy): domain Eukaryota; kingdom Viridiplantae; phylum Streptophyta; class Magnoliopsida; order Fabales; family Fabaceae; genus Sindora; species Sindora glabra. Next base: position 69,015,392 of record CM035232.1, on the reverse strand, counting down.
CCTTTTCTTTAAAACTTAATTTCTCTATAAACTCTTAAATTTTTAATTTCTTTATAAACTCTTAAATTTTTTAAAAATAGAGATCTTAACTTCATTATATCCAATATTTCCTCAAGAATAATTTATCCAATTCAAACAATTTATTTCATAAAATATTACACCCTTGATCAATAAAATTATTCCAACTCATGGAAAATCTTTATAAAAATTATTTAAATAAGCCTCAAGTCAATAATGATCATTTAAAATAAATTTATTTCAAATTTTCACAATTCTCATAAATAATATATCAAATATACAAATTATTTCATAAACTTATCCACTTTGACTTACAAAAAAATTATTTCTTAACTCATGTGAAATTTCTTCTAAAATCCTTTAATATTGGCAATAAATTTAAAATTAAATATTACTAGAATAAATAAATAATTATCCAAAAATACCAAAATTTATAAAACTTTAAATTCAACTTGGGATATTATATATAATCTTCATGCTAAATTAAAATTAATTTAAAAATAGAATTTGATTAAATTAAGTAATCAAATTAGAAACATCTAAATTAATCCCTCAACCTTCTATCTCTATGTGTGAAACCATAATTTACTAACCATAATTCAATATTAAAACAACAAAGTATAAAAAATTACAAGGATAAATATCAATTATACCAAATCAACATCCAATACATGCAATTTCAAGCAATTAGCACAAACAATTAAGGAAAGAGGAAAAATAATTAAAAAATATCAACATTACAAATTATAATATTATAATATAATGGAGGAGAGCCTAAAATCCTTGAATTAACTTTGAAAATTAGCCTTCTATGGCTAGAGAACACAAGCTAGAAGAAAAGAAAGAAAAGTTATTTACTAAATGTGTAAAAATCTCTTATGTCTAATGAGTTCTCTCCTTTTATTTGACCGAGTTAATAGACCTATTTTACTTGGATTGTATGTATTTTAGGATTACAACAATGGGGCCTTCTTAATTTTTAGAAGCCCGTACCTATTTTTAACAAGGTAATTAATTTTAATAGTTACAACATTGAATTCCAACAAATCTGAATTTCAACTAGTTTAAGATTATTAAAATAAGGTAATTTAGAAAATCCATAAACATCAAAATTGTAGATTTAGGTCTTATAGAGGTTTAGGCACTAGTTTTAGGATAATTGAACCTCTATAGCTCTAAATATGATCCAAAAATTGAAACTAGTTCAGCTAGGACAAAGATAGGGTCTTAGATTCTCAGCTAAATAGTGGTAGAGTTTGAATTGGACTTTAACCAGAATATCAAAGTTTTAGATATTTCTTTAAGCTTTCCAATGGTATAAAGGTTATCTCAATTGACATCCAAAGCCTAAGATATAGCTAAAAAATAAAAATAGTGTCAAAATCTAGTATTAATCGAATAAATTTAGAATAATGAAAAACTAACCCCAAATTATAAAACAAGGCCCATCTTATGAAATTAAGCATGTGTAACTCATTAAGAGACATGAAATAGGAGGAAATGATATAGTAAATATTTTTCTCATTAAATTCTCCCACACTTAGCTCTTGCACATCCTTGGGCAAGACATAACCTTATTCATAACTAACAAACAAAGGACTTTACTTTCTAAAAAATGTCAAAATCACAAATTCATAAGCAAGAGACAAATAAAAGCCAGCAAGAAATATAATATATCATGAAGAAAAATTATGATAAAGTTGAAACTAACTAACATAGTAACTTCATTAAAAAAGAGTAGATCACATAGTAGATTCTTATAAAATTCACTCTCTAACTCTCAAGTATTTAAGGTAAGTGTTTCACTAAAGTTCATCCCATGAAATTGCTCTACCATAACCTTGCTAATCATCTAATCTCTACTACATAAATCACATACATAACATAAATCAAAAGGACTTTATCCTAGGTTATAATAGAGCTAAGGAAAAAAGAAGGAAAGATAAGGATATGACCAATTAGAAACTAAAAAAATTAATAAAGCATTTGAATAAAAAATATATAGGCAAATCATAAACAATTATACCTCAACATAAAAGCCAAAAACACTCATCAACTTTTTTATTTTTTTTTTCTTTTCCTTTCTTTCTTTTTTTTTAATTCAATTCATTTTTTTGCCTTATTTTCTTTTTTTTTTAACTTTTCTTTCTCTTTTTTTATTTTTTTTTATTTTCTTCCCTCTTTTTTTTTTAAACTAACCTTTGATGACTTTTCTCAACATATAAACTCGCGCACCCCCTATACTTATTCAAGGTCTTATCTCACAAAAATTTAAATACTTTACTAATCCCTAAGGTTAGGTAAAGATATTTGTTTTTCGTTGGAAAACTATATGCTTATGGGTTAATTAATAAAAAAAAAGATAATTAAAGCTCAAAGGGTCTAACAATGATAAAAACTTCAAAGTTAGCTATATAGCTTTAGCTTAAATAAAGAAAGAATGCCCTTATCATTTTTATGCATGCATGTGCAAAATGTAATCTAAAAAAAAAATTAAAACAAGTTCTGGAGAAATAAATCATGGAAGAACATTACATAAGAAGAAAAGAGAATAGTATGAATTTTTAACATAAGACTTAAAATCTCATAAGGTAAGTCACGTTACTAAGTTGAATCTTGTAATTCAAAATCCATCACTATATCAATCATTTTCAAGTAGAATCATTTAATTATGTTATAACTCATATCTAACTTCAATTGAATCCTACTCATGAAAATGTGAAGTCTCCATCAATGGAAAGCAATTAAAATGACTCAAAAAGACTTTAAAACAAGTGAAAAACACATTTTTCTATCTTTTTTTAATTTTTTTGGTTTTCTTAAGACTCTTAAAAGCATGAAAACACAAAACTTAAAATAAATCCTAAAAGTCTCCCTTTATACTTAAATTTTACATTATCCTTGATGTAAAGCATATCAATATCGTCAAAAAAATTAAGAAAAATAAAAGACATGCAAATAAAAGAAAAAAGTAAGAAAAGAAAATTTAAAATGGCTTAGGTTACCTCCCAAGAAGCGCTTTTCTTTAATATCTTTGACTAGATCATGGCTTTAATTGCTTTAACTAAGATCTACATAAGGATTGGCTACCTCTATTGTATCCACATGGCCAACCCTAAAATCATCCATAAAAGAGATGTTTTGAAAATGTAAACCATCCACCATAATTTCTTCAAGTGCTATTTTTAATTTACTTTTTCTTGAATGTTCAAAATCCTCCTGGACAACAAATTCAATATGATTAACAAAATAGTTAGAATGGTTAGTATGAAAGAACTTTTTTTCCTCAAAAGGTGGGATGTCCTCATCATCATGTTTTTATATAATTTTTAAAGCAAAATTGCTATTTTCATCACCTAAAAATATAGAAATTTTAGCACAAATGTCACATGGAATAACATTATCTCTATAAAGGCATTCATAGCTATTAACATAATGCATAAATTCAAAATTTTCAGGGAATTTGGCAAATATATCATTATCAATAGCATTAACATGTAATTCATAATCAATACATGCAGAACCAATAAAATCAGAAATAAAAATGTCAAAATTGAAAATAGTAAAAATAGCAATAGTAGAATGAAAACAAAAAAAATTACAATAAAAAGTCACAACATCAAAAGGATAGGAAGAGGAACATCATGCAATAAGGGCTCTAAAGTTTAAAGAAAGGATATAAAATTCTCTTGCATGGCCTCAAAAATTTCAAACTTAGCTGTGACACTATCAAACTTCATGGATAATGTTGTATCTCAAACATTAATTATGATTTTTGCTATCTTGAGAAAAGGCTGGCCAAGAATGATTGGTGGAAGAACATTGAAATCCTCATTTTCCATCTTTAAAATGTACAAATTTGTTGGAAAGATTAATTCATCAACCTACACTAGAATGTCCTTAATAACACCTACGGGATAAATATTAAATCTATTTGCTAATTAAACAACCACCTTTATTTCTTTCAAAACTCCTAAATTCAAGGCATTAAAAACAAAAAGAGGCATAACTTGATTGATATTCCTAAGTCTAGCATGGCATGCTCAATTTTAGATTTGCCTGTAATGCATGAAATGGTAAATATGCTTGGATCTTTCCATTTTGTTAGTAATTTTTTTGAATAATTGTAGACACATTTCCCCCTCACTTACTTTCTCATCATCATTTAATTTTCTTTTATTGATGCACAAAATTTTCAAGAAATTAGCATATCTTAGAATTTATTTTATTGAATCTAGTAAACGTATTTTAACTTTTCCTTTGCTAAAGGAATCTAAAATTTATTTTTCTTCCTCCATTTTCTTTTAGTGAAAAGTTCTTCTTCTTGGAAAAAAGAGGGGACAAGGAAAACCAATGGAAGGTAAGGCTGTAGACTACCATCATATTTTGTTTCTTTTTCTAGTTGTTTTTGGTTAATGTATTCTAGTTTATTGTTGGCATCTACTTGAGTGCCTATTGGTTCATTAGCTGTTAGTTTAGTTCATTATAGTTTTAGTTGATTGCTTGTTAGTTTAATTAATTCTAGTTGTGTAGGGTTATTAATTTCCTTATCACTTCTTAACATAATGGCATTCACCATTTCCTTATTCTTTGTATTGCTGGAACATGGTTGACTAGAACCTTTTACTTTATGCTCACCAATGGTGTAAGTTAATTAGCCAATTCATATTTGCAAATTTATGATGGTAACCTTCACTCTCTATTGGAATTGTAAGTTACTTATTGCTATTTACTTAACTAAATCTTCAAAAGATGGTTAAGAAGTAATTAAAGTGGAATCTAATTGGTTCACAAGATTTGGTGTTATTCTATTATAAGTGGAAGGGGAATATTGAAATTAACTAGGATTGCTATTATATCTATAATTCTAGTTATGCTAAAATTAGTTCCATTACTATCTTTAACTAGAATATTGAGCTTGCTATTAGTAGTACTGGTTTAGCTATAGCTATTAGTATTGATACTGGTTTTGCTATTAGAGTTGAGGCTTAGCAGGATAGATGGTTATTGCATATGCTAGAGAAGGATTATATTCTTCATCTTGTAGTGTGGGATAGCAATTTATTGGATAACTTGGGTAAGAGCATATACCATAAATTTATAATGGAAAAGGAGCTTAAAATTAATGCTATTATCCTATTACTAATTGCCTAACTAGTAAAGTTAACTCATTTATTCTATTTTCTAATCTTTGCTAGTTTAAACTAGGGAATTTTATCTCACTCATGCCTTTTGTTACAACCCTAATTCTAATTCCAAATTACTGTGAATTTGTTACCATATTTACTATTAGATCTCTTATTACTAGAAGAGTTTTTATCCACTAATGTACCATCACTTGCTATATCTATCATACATGTATCCATTGGAAGAAAACTTTTATAAAAATACTAGATTAGAAGTTAATCACTAATTTAGTAATAAGGATAGCTTACACATAACTTTTTAAACCTCTCTCAATATTCACAGAGTGCTTTTCCATTTAATTTCCTAATGTCACATATTCTTTTCTTATTACAGCAACTTTGGAAGCAAGGAAATTTTTTTTAAGGAAAAGTCATTTCATGTCATTCTAGTAGGTGATTGATCCAGGTTACAAGTAGTAAAGTCAATCCTTAGCAACATCAATTAGTGAAAAAGGAGAGGCCCTTATCTTGATGTGATTTTTAGAATTTTCTTAAGGCTTTATGGTAGAAAAATCGTTAGGTTTTGGATTAATATACGCAATGAAATTTTAAAATTTTTGATCCAATTCCTACCGAAGATCCATGCAAAATAACATAAATCAGTATTAAGATTTTACCTTAATAGTACTCGTATTCTTTCTGAATGAATCCTTAAAAGATCGAGATGAATCAAATGCCAGCCGGAACGTACAGTGTCTCTATGGTATCCACATGAAATGAACAACAACTTCTCCCTTTACGAAACTACTAGGATTTGTCTCTCTCACTAGGATTAAGATTGAGCAATTTTTTGAGTGATTTAGGGTTTTCTTAAAGCTTATGAGCATGAATTCAAAGTGCTGCCTTCAAGTCCTGTTTATAAAACTAAGGCATATTATAATCCTAGTCCTACTAGGATAATGCTTTAAAAGAATCTTAATCACATTTAACAAAAATTACATTATCCTTATCCTAGAGAGAGTGAAGCGAGATAGGACTTATCTATTAATTATCTAATGTTAAATAATTACATTATCTCATAATATAATTATCTAATATTAAATTAGCATGTAATTATCTTATATTAGATAATAAATTATCTCATAATATAGTTATCTAATATCTAATAATATAATTATCTGATATTACTTTAGTATCAAATAATATCACATAATATATATATATATATATATATATATATATATATATATATATATATATATATATTACATGAAAAACATATTATTATCTTCTTAATAATATATATACACAAAAATAAGTCCAATTAATTGAATTTTAGTCTAATTAAAACTCAATTAATTATTATCTTATTCCTACTCCTTTTGTGTAACCTTATAGGTTCTTACTATGTTGATAATGACTCATTTTGGGCCATAGATAGTGAGCGGCATCTAGTAATACATCATTGCCACTTAAGTAGTAAAAATGTCTATGATTTGACATTTACCTAATATATGATCAACACTTTGCATCATAATCCCTTTTGTAATAATATCTAAATCGAACTGGAGGCATGGAATGTGTCATCCTCGTTAATGTTCAATTTATATTTCTTGATATTGAGTAGACTTAAATAAATGATCAATATCACATATTGATCCAATTGAGCTTGGCCATGCATTTCTAAGTCTCACTCAATCAAGGGGCTCAAGGATATCTTTCTTTTATATAAAAGCAACAAAATCTCATCTACATCACTCACTTCCCTCTGTATAATTCGTGACACACTCAATCAATGTCCTACTCATCATCCTAATTAAAGGTAACATAGGATAACATCAAAGTGAGTAACTCCTCATGTAGGGAATCGTAGTGACTTCAGGTCAAAAGACTATGTGCATTTATGGTCATATAAGAATAACTAATGACATGTTTATCCATATAATATTCTCATAGTAGGTCAATTTAGTACATTATTCACTGATAATGTACTCATTTATTGACTTGATATCATATATCCATGATTCATAATCATCAATCACTATACATGCTAGTCTCGATGTTTTATTACTATCCCTTTCGTAGTAATACTTGATTAAGGGTATTTTAAGAATAGCAAAGTTATTCCAAGGACAATTATTATATTGAAGTTATAATTTGTGTAAAATAAAATAATACAAAATATAATAATTGTATTGCCAAAATGAAATGTAATAAATTTTATAAAATTGCAATCATCTGTATGATTGGCTCCTAGGACACACACTAACAAAAACCAAATGGAATTCCTTTAAATTCTTATAAGGATTTTCACCTGTAAGACCATGAAATCTTAGAAGCAAGTGTATTAAACTAGATTTTAATTCAAAGTTAACATCTAATTCAGGATATTGAATGCTTTATGGTTAATAGGTAACATCAAGGGCAGCCAATTCCTTCAATGTCTTATTATTATTTGCCATATGTTTTAAATTATCTAAAAGGTCAAAGAAGGAATGTGAATGTTAGAATTATTTTATTTTTACTTCTACACAAAAAATGAAAAGTTCTATTAATTTCAAAATTAAATTCAAGCAACTTAGTACCATTCTTCCTTATCATGCACTACTACTACACTACACTACATTAAGTTATACTAGACAGAAGCATTGGAATAGTAAAACACCAAAATGAAAATACAATATGAAAAATCATCCTAAAAACACCTAATTAACCTATCTAGACATTTTTAAAAAGTATAAGACCACCACAAAAAGTTTGCGATAACCATGCAGAACTCAAAAATGTAATAAAAATCTTAAAAAATTAAAAAGGAGATTAAGATAGTGGAATTTGGCTAAAAAATAGGGCACCTCACTAGCAATGTTTGTGACTTTTAATGAGAAAAGTCAAAATTAGCTCCTATAAAAATTCCAACTCAATCGGAGCTAGTGAGACCTAGTAAGGTTCTAAGGAAGGTTAAAGTGCAAAACTGTGTAAAACTAATTTTCTTATGCCAAAAACCCATGTTTCAATGTTAGATGAGGTAAAATATGATAAAATATGATGAATTAAAGTGGAAGAACACATAAAAATTAAAAAATACAAATGAATGCAAGTATATGTAGAAAAACTATAGCTATTGTAAAATGCAAGGCAATAATAGATGCAACTACTAACTGAAATGCTTGAACAATTATGTAATACATATTAAGTAATATGTAAGAAAAGATGGATTCAAAAGGATCCCTAGCAACAATACAAAATTTTGATTATGCACATTGCAATACATTAAAATTAGATTAAAAATTAATTTACCATAAAATAATGCAGTATAGTAGCACAACTAGGTCGTACCTTTAATGATCCATTAATTTATCTTTTCTTATGAATTATTGGTAGAATGCATACATAAAATGTAGAATTAGATATGAAAATAGAATACAAAAATAAGCAAAAATAGAATGCAACAGAATAGATGCAATATACTAATAAAATGCAATGCAGAATGCCATGTTATGCGCACAATATACTAATAGAATACAATGAAGAATGCTAGGGTTTTGTAATTCAAAATTAAATTAAATGTATTAAACAAAATGCAAAGGCAAAGTCAATAACAAGAAGGAAAATTAATGTAATGAAATAACCAATTCAAGAAATTGAAAGGTCTAGTTTGGATTAATCATGGATTAATTAGATATTTAACTTTTCTAATTAATTTTTTAACCTTGAATTACCTAGAACCTGTACAATAATTCATGAATCCTATACTAGATAACCATCTAAGATTTGATCAATTAAGATTAGTTAGTTAAGCAACCATTATAATCCCTATGTTAGATTAAAATTGATTTAAAGATAGAATTTAGTTAAATTGAGAAATCAAATTAGAAACTTTCAAATTAATCCCTTAGCCTTCTGTCCCTATATGTAAAACCATGATTTATCAATCACAATTCAACATCAAAATAGCAAAAGTATCAGAAATCACAAGGATAAATACCAATTATACTAATCAACATCTAACATATGCAATTTCAAGAAATCAGCATAAGTAATTAAGGAAAGAAGAAAATTAATTAAAGAAAGTTCACATTACAAATCATAATCTTATAATTTGGTGGAGAAAAGCCTTAAACTCATTTAATTAACTTTAAAAATTAGCCTTGCATGGCTAAAGAACATAAGCTAGAAGAAAAGGAAAGAAAAGTTGTATGTTGAGTATGTATATATCCCTTGTTTTTAATGAGTTCTCTCTTTTTATTTGACCTAATTATCCTAAAACCCTAATGGACTTAGATTGTATGTTTCTTAAGGTTATAATAATGGGGCATTTTTAATTTTTAGAAGCTCAAACCTATTTTTAACTAAGCAATTAACTCTAATAATTATAGTAGCAAAATTTCTACAAGTATAATTTCTAACCAATTTCAAACCACTAAAACAAGGTAATCTGGATAATCCATAAACATAAAAGTTGTAAGCCTAGGTCTTATGGAGATTTGAAAGCTGATTTCAAGTTAATTGGACCTTTGTAGCTCTAGATGTAGCTTAAAAATTGAACTAGTTCAGTTAAGATAGAATAGGGCTTCAGATTCTTGACTAAATAAGGGCTTGAAGAAGTCTGAATTGGACTTTAACCAAAACACTAATGTTGTAGATCTTTCTTTAATTTCTCCAACGGTATAAAGATCATCCTAATTTGACAACCGAAGCATAAGATATAGTTGAAAAATAGAAATAATGTCAAAATCCAATATTAACCGAATAAATTTAGAATATTGTAAAATTAACCCCAAATTATAAAATGAAGCCAATCTTGTGAAATTGAGCATGTGTAACTCACTAAGAGACATTAAATTAGAGGAAATGATATAATAAATATTTTTCTCATCAACATGAATGTTTCATCCAACACTTTAATTTCATTTCCACATCAAATAAATAACAACATCCATAAAAATTTTAAAGTAAGTTAATTTCCAGCATAATCTAGCACATGGCAAGGAATAAATAACATACTTGCTTACCAAAATATTCATAATATAAAATCTACTCCTGATTGCAAAAACTGTTTCATACAACATTTCAAATCAAATTATATCTTTTATCTATACATTTAAAATATCATCACACTAGCATCACATGATGTTAGAATAGAAATTAGTTATTAATTCCTCTATTCTACAATTCGAGTTGACATTTTCTAGTAAGCTCATTCATCATAAAAAAATTCTAATACTAACATAACCATTTATGTACCATATTCAAGATAAAAATCCCCTTAGAAAATCTTTAGATAACATAAAATTTAAAGAGAATCTCAAAAAATTAATTCCACCCATGAAACATATCATTAGGCAAAAATCCTACTAATGGAATCGATTCATGTATTAACTTAGAAAAAAAATGAACTAATTTATCTTAAGAATTTGCTTTCAATTCTTAGTGAATTGATTCTTGAATTAATTTAGCAAGATATTTAGCTTTTTTAGGTTCTTTAGGAAATTGATTCATGAATCAATTAGCTAATGAACAGTGACAAGTTTGCATCTTTTTTCATTATTTATCACAATTTTTATCACCATAGAACTTAATCATTTTGTAAAAATCATCAACCAATCCACAATTTCACATAATCTATACCATAAATCAACCAAATCTTCATTTAATTCACCATTTTCACCTTTCCTCTTTCAAAATTAGCCTACATACTAAGTAATGCATAATTAAACATAATCATACATCAGGTATATATTAACACAAGTTAAGTGAAGAATCATTCACTAAATTTGATGGAAATGATTAGAGTATAGTGATGTTAAAAGATTAAACCACTCTTCAATAAAAAAAGTATTATTAAATCTAACAAAAGTATTTCTAAAAGCTTAAAACCCACTACTCCTTAATTAAATAAATATTACATCGTATGAAGAGGGAAAGGAAGTACAAAAAATCATCATACCTAATTTCATTGAAAATTAAATATGCAAAAAAGTACCAATCTTAGTGAGAAAAATAAAATGAGAAAATTTTCTTCTCTAATGTAGTGAGTTAGTTTTTAAAGAAGAATAAATGAATGAAAGGGATTGTCAAGACCCATTCATAGGACAATAACCAACATAAGAAGTCACTATAAGTGATCACCAATCAACCTCCTCTAAACACATCTAATGCAATGTTTCATATACAAATATGCCATGCTTCTAAAGAGTATCTATTTTCTATAAATTCAAATATAAATGTATTAATGAATAGAGGTGTATATAAGTTAGGTCATTTTGTTTTGAGTTGAGTTTTTCATACATAATTGCATGGAATATAATGGACTAAGCTCAAGTATGACTTGTTTAATTTTTAAACAATTTGGTTGGTCCAACCTAATTAAAATTATATATGGCTCAAGACTGAGCTTGAAAATCTGATTACTTTTATTTTTATTATTATTTTGAGCAAAAAATATTTTTTACATTAAAAAATACATATTTAAATAGATAATAAGATATTTAAATATATTAACTATTTAGTTATATGAAAGTATTTTTGCATTAAAATTGATTAAATATAACCTTTTGTAATATAAAATTATATTAATGAAAATAAATTTATATAATTAGGCTAGGTTGACTTGATTCATATAATTATGGCTCAAATTCAGCTTGAATATTAATCAAATCATTAGAAAAAAGTCCAATTAATTATTAGGTCATAGAAAAAAGCTCAAATACTATATTTTTTAATATTAGGCCAAATGACTTATTTAGACCATGTACATCTCTATTGATAAACCAACATGGCAAATTATTTCAACTATTCTAATGCCTATCATTAAACCTAAAATTTCTCGAGCAGACTTACTTTCATCCCATCTAATAATAGTTGGACACTTAAAGGGAATGAACCTAAGGAAGACAAAATAAAGAAAAGAAAGGAGTCAATTTTTTTGAAATTGAGTGAGTAAACATTTAAATATTTTAAAAAAATATAATCCTTTTAAGTATATTGTAACAATTTTAAACTCTCCTATACTCATATGTATTTATTCAAAATTACTCAATTCAATCTTAATTAACATACACACTTTTGTACACTTTCTAAATGGAAAAAAGGTAGTTTCCTCCATGAATAACCTATATAATAGGAAGGTATAAATGAACTTACACTATATTGGGTCACAATTATAGGCACACTAGATACTTATTCATTTCATTTTCATCATTTAACATTAACGTGATTCATAAATGAAAAATCCTTTTTTTATAAAGTATTCACATGCATATCCAATTATTGTACAATATCAACATAAGTCAAAGTGGATAAAAGAAAACATATAAACCTAAATGTATCCTTGTTATGTCTCTTGATATCTTTTGTTATACCTTATTTAGAATATAATAATTTAAATTTTTATTTTAGAATGAGGATAAATGTAATAAGCAATATCCTATCACCTAAAATTAAAATTATATGTGCATTATAAAAAAATTTATGAATGAACTATTGTAGAAAAATAATAATTAATATTTAAGCAAGTTGTGGTATACAAAATTTATGAGAAATAGATGAGAAAAAATAAGTAGCATATTAAGATTTAATGTTTTGATTTATTAAAAATAAGTATATGAGTATAGAGAAGATTTAGGAAATATTTTCAAAAATGTCCCTAGGTACTATTCCATATTTTTAAGACCACTCGTCATCTTTTCCTTTCATTTTTCTAACTCTCTTGAACCCCACTTCCTCTCCTCCTACTTCTTCATCTTCTCTTCTTCAAATCAAATTAAGGAAGTATAAATTTTCTTTAAATTCTTTATCTAATCAAAGTAAGAATATCATCATTTCCAAAATCTCTTTTCATTTTCTTTTGGTTTAATAAGAATTAGGAATATTTTGGCTATAAATTAGGATAGGACCCTAACCAAGAATCTCTTGAATAGCTCAAGGAACATTAAATTCAACCTCTTAGGATCTTCCTCCATACTAGGTGGGTGAATGTTTTGGCTTAAATTCATTGATTGTTAAGAGCTTGTTGTTTTGTTTGTGTATTCAACTTTATGTAATTTTGTTGGAATATGATAATTTATAATGATTTCATTGAATTTAATGTTAAAAAATTCTTATATAGAATCTTAGATACTTGTATCAATGAATGGATGGTGATTTGGTAACTAATAAAGAGTTAGGAATGTTGATTTGCATATCACAATAGACCAAAATTAGTTTATTATTGGTTTTCTTAAGATAATGTAGTGTAGTGAAGCAAACTAGGTTATATCCCTAGTAATCCATTAAATTATCTTCTCTAAATTGACTCGGTAGCAATGTTTACACAATTATTTTAATTTATTATGCACTAGAAATATATGAAACAAAAGAAACAAATGCAAAATAGAATGCAATATGAATATAGATAGTAATGCAAAGTGCAGTATGAAAGCAACATGTAGAATTATGCAAAAATTATATAGAACATAGAGTTGGGGGGTTGGTGATTCAAAATTGAAATAAACATACTAAACAAAGTAAAATACAAAATAAACAATGAGAAAGAATATCAACGTAATAAAATAGCCAATCCAAGGAATTGAGAGCTCTAATTGGAATTAATCATGGATCAATTAAGATTTAACTTCTTTAATTATTCTTTCAACCTTGAATTACTCAAAACCCATGCAATAATTCATAAACTTTATGTTGGATAACCATTTAGGATTTGATTAATTAAGACTAGCTAAATTAAGCAACCATTATAATCTCTAAACTAGATCAAAATTGATTTAAAGATAGAATTCAATTGAATTAAGAAATTAAATTAGAAACCTCCAAAATCAATCCCTCAAATCCTATGCCTCTATGTGTAAAATTGTGATTAACCAACCACAATTCAATATCAAAATAGCAAAAGATTAGAAATCACAAGAATGAATATTAATTATACCAAATTAACATCTAACACATGCAATTTCAAGAAATTAGCACAAGTAATTAAGGAAGGAGAAAAATTAATAAGAGAAATTCAATACTACAAATCATAATCCAAAAGAAAGGGGCCTCAAAATTCTTGAATCAACCCTAAACTTAGCCTTTCATGACTAGAGAACATAAGAGGCAGAAGAAGAAGAGAAAAGCTATCTGTTGAATACTATCTAGTCTAAAGTGTCTAATGAGTTTTCTCTTTTTATCTAAACTTATTAACCTAAAACCTTAGTGGACCTAAATTCTATGTCTTTTTGGATTACAAGAATAGACCTTCCTAATTTTTAGAAGCTTAAAACCTATTTTACAAATTAACTCTAAAAGTTACAATAGTGAATTCCTATAGATCTTACTTTTAACTAATATAAGACCATTAAAACAATGTAATTTGGGAAAAAATTGTAAACATAAAAATTGTAGAGTTACGTCTCATAAAGATTTAGGCATTGTTTTTATATTAGTTGGACCTCTATAGCTCCAAATATGACTAAAAAATCAAAGCTAGGTTAGTTGGGATAGAAATAGGGTTTTAACTTCTTAACTAAATAAAGGCTTGATGAAGTCCAAACTAGCTTTGATCAAATACCAAAGTTATAGATCTTTCTTTAAGATTTCCAACAATATAAAGATCACTCAAATTTAACATTCAAAACCCAAGATATAGCTGAAAAATAGAAATAGTATCAAATCCAACATTACTTGAATAAATTCAAAATATTATAAAATCAACCTTAAATTATAAAACAAGGTTAATTCTATGAAATCAAGCATGTATAACTCACTAAGAGACATGAAATAGGAGAAAATAATATAGTAAATATTTTTCTCATTAAATATATTTAAAAGAATAATAGAAAATCATTTAGAAATTGCAAATGCTTATATGCAAAATTTTTCTTATGCCTTGGTTTCATTACGCTAGGAAGCAATTTATGAAGCAATTTATTGCTTCATAAAAAAGTTATAGGAAGTCCCAAAGAGCTTCATAAAGCACTTTATCTCTTACAAAATGTTACTAAAAGGTTCAAAGTGACTCTTGAAGTGCTTTATTTGCCTTATTTCATATTTTAACATTGAAATCAATTATAATTGATCTTTTAAAGCATGTTTAACCCTGAGATTGATATATGAACATGTTAATAAGGATTCTTACCTCTTCCAATCCTATGTATGGCTATTATATCATAGGTTGCATTGAAAGTGTATTTTTCATGTGGCTTATGAAATGAATTAAGATTTAGATATGATGTGAAATATAATATATGATATAAGATCTCATTTATGAAAATGTGAGTTGAAATAAGATATATGATCATACATTAAGGCATGGAATTGTTATGAAAACATGACAACTATGTTTTAAGATGTGATTTGAAAATAAATGCACTATGACTAATGACATAAGAAATGTAATAGGGGAGGTGATATGAATATTAGATATCTAATTCCTAGTAATATGCTTGTAGAGGGTATAAGGTTGATTTAGAAGTCACAAGAATGATGTATGTGGCTTTTTTATATATTCATTATTATGCATTATGATATGGCATTGGAACTTTAAATTTATTGGCTATTTCCATATGGTATATTTGAAATAAAATGATTATGATTAAACTTTTTATGGCTAGTTGAGACTAAATTAATAAATAAGAATAATTTGCATGTTAGGTAGTGTAGAAGGATGGTCCAATGGGTAAGTAGATATATTATTATGTTTGTCTATTTCATATTCAATCATTAAGCCTCAAACTCATTCCTTCATGTTATTTTGTAGATAAAAAATTTAAGCTTCCATCACTATTTCCTCAAAGCTAGCCCTATTGGGAACTTCTATAAAAACAATAGTTTTACTATCACAAACATTTGTATATAGGATTATTTTAAGGCTTTATCCTGTATAAGCATTAGGTAGATAATACATGGACTAAACCTTTCAGAGTTAGTTAGAGGGCCTTGTCCTTAACTTAAGAGGATTATAAATAAACTTAACTTTCTTTTATTTTATAAACATTACTTTTGTTAATAAATGAAATATCTCATTTTCCCTAAGACTACTTCTTTATTTTGATATGACTCTAGTTGCATAAGTAGAATTGTAATGAATAATTAGAATTAGGATGGTAGAGACTAGATAGTAAGTTCCACCCTAGTCATGATTGCATTATGGTCATGACAAAAATGGTATCATAGCATAGTTTAGGGTTCTAGTAGGATAAATCCTTTAGATTATGCTTGTATGCTATTATAAAAGTTATTAATCAAAATTGTACTAGTGATTAATGTGCACTTAGGATCTCATATCACTAATGGCATTTCGATGGACTCTATAATGCTATAAATGTGCATGATAGAGCTTATGTATGATATAAACTATTTAATATACTATGTTAAATGATGTTGGGAATTTGGATTATTATATGTAGTGAAAATTCAAAATTTGATCCGAATTCTACCTAGGATCCATGCAAAAAGCATAAATCAATTATTAGGATTTTACTTATTGGGCACTTGTATTTCTACTGATCAAAACTTGAAAGTGGATGGATCAAATACCGACTAGAAGGTACAACGTCTCTATGGTATCCACATGGAGTGAACAACGACCTCTCGTCCTCCACGAATCTATTAGGATGTGTTTCTCTCTCTAAAAATTAGGATTCGATGTTTTCTAAATGATTTAGGATTTTAGGAAGCTTATCAAGCCTCTTTTTATAGAACTTAGGCAAGCCACAATCCTAGTCCTACTAGGATAATGCTTCCAAAATCCTAATCACACTTAACAACTCATCTTATCCTTATCCTAGAGATAATGAAGAGAGATAAGACTTATCTATTAATTATCTAATATTAGATAATATTATCTCATAATATAAATATCTTAATATTAGATAATTGTATATAGTTATCAAATATCAAAATAATATTATCTCATAATATATTTATCTAATATCTGATAACGTAATTATTTGATATTACTTTAATATCAAATAATATTACATAATATTATATATATATATATATTACATAAATAACACATTATTATTCTTAATAATAATATATATGCACGAAAATAAGTCCAATTAATTAGATATTAATATAATTAAAGTTCAACTAATTATTATCTTATTCCTACTCCTTTTGTGTGACCCTGTAGGTTCTTACTATGTTGACAATGACTCATTATTGAGCCATAGACAGTGAGCGGTATCTAGCAATACATCACTGCCACTCAAGTAGTAAGAATGTCTGTGATTCGACATCCACCTAATACATGATTAATATTTTGTATCATAATCCTTTTTGTAATAATATCCAAATTGAATTGGAGGCATGGAATATGTCATCCTCATCAATGTTCAATTTATATTTCTTGATAGTGAGTAGACTTAAAATAAATTATTAATATCACATATTAATCCAATTGAGCATGGCCATGCATTTCTAAGTCTCACTCAATCAAGGGGCCTAAGGATATTTTTCTTTTATACAAGAGTAACAAAATTCCATCTACATCACTCACTTCCCTCTGCACGATTCATGGCACACCCAATCAATGCCCTATTTGTCATCCTGATTAAATGTGACATAGGACAATATTAAAGTTAGTAATCCCTCATGTAAGGAACTGTAGTGACTTCAGGTCAAAAGTTTATGTGTATTTATAATTATATGAGAATAACTTATGACACGTCTATCCATGCAATATTCTCATAATGGGTCAGTCCAGTACATTATTCACTAACAATGTACTCATGTATTGACTTGATATCACATGTTCATGATTCGTAATCATCAGTCACTATACATGTTAGTCTTGATGTATTATTACTATCCTTTTTGTAATAATACTTGACTAAGAGCATTTTAAGAATAGCGAAGCTATTCCAAGGATAATTATTATATTAAGTTATAAATTGCGCAGAATAATAATAAAATTATGAAAATAAAATATAATAATTAAATTACCTAAAATAAAACATAATACATTGTGTATTATTTGAATCATCTATATGATTGGTTCCTAGGACACACACCAATAAATGATTGCTTGAATTCTTGAAATTCTTGTGAAGTAGGAATATAATGAATACAAATAAGGATTCTTTTATAGGCTCTCAACCTCAAAGTAGTAGAAATGCTAATAGAGAAAAAAATTTATTAGTAGTTCTCTTCTTAGGTTACAACTTTTATGTTACACATTTTAAATCTAGTAGATAAAGCATTTAACTAACATAGATGCTAAAACATGATAAGGATTGAAGGGATCATGAGATAGATCATGATCACGAAAGAGAAAAAAAGAGTAAGTGTGCCCCTCTTATAAGGGGAAATGAAAATAAATTAAAAATTATGTACAAGTTTCTTAGGCTAAACCTACTAAAATACTACAATTTTGATCCGGCAATGGATCCTTATCATTTCAAAGAGCATATTAAGTGACTTAGCAATTTGTTACAAAGCTCCACTCCATTGTTAATTAAGTTAATAGGTTACCAATTAGATGATATGTCTCATTACTAATTCATTGACACCATAACCAATTAGGATCCTCACTCAGAGTCTTTAACTTAGCTAACCTTTCAAAAACCTTTCATTGACTATTTCTTACCTTTAAGTCTTTACTAAAGTAAAATTTAGGAGTTTGAATCTCTTAGGTAAGAAGGCTTATCTATTATGGTGTATGATGCTTGATTTATTTAACTATCCAAATATACCTCTTATCTAATTCCTACAGAGAAAATTAAGGTAGAAAGAAGGATTATGATATTTTTATTTTGAAAAGATTCACATCAATAAGGACACCACCTATCTGTTGGGTTTCACATATATTATGTAACATAGCAGAAAGCAAATTTTTCAAAATCATGTAATGTGAAACCTTTCCATAGATTAATGCACAGGGACATAAATCAAGAATAAAAAATTACCTCTTAGAGTGTAACTTCGAATTATGGGCATAATCAGGTAATGGTGCCTCTACAATATCCACACAGAGCAAATGGTGACTTCTCAATCTCCATGAATTTACTAGGATTTGTCTCTCACACAAAAGGGATGGGTTTAGTGCGATTTTGCTAGTGGAAAATTTTCCTTTTTCTCATGCATGAACAATGACATTTTTATGCCCCTTTTATAAAACTAAAGGCATGCATCTTTCCTAGTCCTACTAGGATAACCACAACTAATCTTAATCTTACTCAATCACTAATACCTTATCTTTAATATGATAAAAGTGAGAAGAGATAAGGCTTATCCATTAGTTATTTAATATTACTTTAATATTAATGACTAAATATTATTACATAATAACATTATCTCATAATATAATTATTTAATATTATTAGATAATAATATTATCTTATAATATATTTATCTAATATCAAATTGTATAATAATCTAATATTACTTTAATATTAGATAATATCACATAATATAGTATAAAATATATATTATGTGAATAATATATATATATATATATATATATATATATATATATATATATATATATATATATATATATATATATATACATTATTACTTTGATGATATATATATAAAATAATAAGTCCAATTAATAAGTTTTTAGTTTAACTAAAAACTAATTAATTACTATTTTATGCTTACTCCATTTGTGTGACCCTGTAGGTTTCTACTACGTTGGCAATGAACCATCATTGGACCATAGACAGTGAGTGGTATCTAGCAATACATCACTACTACCTAAGTAGTAAGAATGTCTGTGATTCAACATTAATGTATGATCAATGTTTTGCATCATAGTCCCTTTTGTAATGATATCCAAATTAAATTGAAGGCATGAAGTGTGTCATCCTCATGAATGTTCAATTTATATTTCTTTATATTAAGTAGACTAAAACAAATGATCAATATCACATATTGATCCAATTAAACATAGCCATGCAATTCTAAGTCTCACTCAATCAAAGGGTCTAAGGATATCTCTTCTTTATACAAGAGTAATAAAATCTTACCTACATCACTCACATCCTTCTATATGATTCATGACACACCTAATCAACGACCTACACGTCGTCTTGATTAATGATAACATACGACATCATCAAAGTATGTGACCCCTCATGTAGGGAATCGTAATGACTTCAGGTCAAAGCATTACGTGCATTATGATCACATAAGAATAGCTAATGACACATGTCTATCCATACAGTATTCTCACAATGGGTCGGTCTAGTATATCTATTCACTAATAATGTACCCATGTATTGACTTGATTTCATATATCCTTGATTTATAATCATCAGTCGGCATACATGATAGTCTCAATGTATTATTGTTGTCTCTTCTGTAATAATATTCAACTATGGACATTTTAGGAATAGTAAAACTATTCTAAGGATAATTATTATATTTAAATTATAAATTGTGCAAAAATAAAATAAAATAGTTGTATTGCTTAAAATAAAATGTGATACATTGTGTGTTATTATAATCATCTTATGATTGGCTTTTAGGATACACACTAACACTATCAAGAAGTAGTTAATTAAGCATTGAGGCTTGAATTAATGTCCAAAAGGAGAAAAACTAAAAAAAAAAAGTAGAAAAAGAAGCCAATTTGAGGGATTAACCTAAGTATAATATTTTACTCTATATATGGGCATGGTGGAGGAAATTCTATTATGGAGCCAACTTTACATTATAGTGCATGTGAAGGAATTTCTACTAGAATGAGCTCTAAGAGACAAAATAGTCATCCTAATTTCCCTTTAAACTGATAACTAAATCGATCTCTGGCTTAATGTAATAAAGGATATGGTGGCTTATGGTGTTTACAATGTCATTTCCACCATAATGGTCTTTGTAATCATTTTGGAGGAAAATGCTTCAAGTATAGAAAAGTAGAGCATAAACTAAAAGATTACCTTAAAAATGTTATAAGCTAAAGAGTAAGTCATTCCATGTCCTAATGGAATGCTTAAAACCTTTTACCCATCCATCAACCAAGGAATCCTCTAGCACCTACTAGATGTACTACTACAACTAGCCAAAGGAAAAAGGCAAGCAAAAGTCAAGCATGGGTTTACACATTTACTTGTTTAAAGGCTCATGCTCCAATGCCATTATGACAAGTATCATTATGATTAAGATTTTTTTACTAAAATTTTATTTAGTTTTAGAGCCACTCATTCCTTTATACTAAATAAATTTGTTACTGCTTTAGATAGACTTACCAAATTAATGAATGCATGATTAATTGTAATGACACAATGGAAAAGGCCTCTTATAGCCAATATGTTAGAAACTTGCCTTATAAGATTCATGAGCATCCAATGCTTGTAGACCTAGTTCTTCTTGATATAAGTGATTATAATGTGATCTTAAGTATGGATTGGTTATTTAAACATCATGAATGTGTGAACTATTTTAACAAATTTGTCACATTTTCTATAAAAGGCCCTCCTCCTATTATATTTTAAGGAGATCTATTGCCAGAAACTATTAGCATTATCTTAAACATCATAGTTCAAAAGCTCAATAGAAAGGGAGGCACCACTTATCAAACTTTGGTTTGGGATGTGAATCAACGAATTCATGATATCATAGATGTTTGCATTATGAGAAAGTTTCTTGATGTGTTTTTGAAGGAGTTGTTTAGATTGACACCAAATCATGGGATATAATTTCATATTAACCTTTTGCCTAGAATAAAACCTATTTCAATACCCTCTTATTGAATGGCTCTAGTAGAATTACAAGATTTCAAAGAGTAGTTATAGGACTTAAAAGTTTTATTTATTTAAGCTTTTTACCTTGTGGAGCACTAGTGTTGTTTATAAAAAAGAAAGATGACATGATATTATTATGCATAGACTACCATTGACAAATGCACAATTGCACATAAATTCTATGAGTTTCATCATTTCTTTACTTAGTATTTTGTGCAAATTGATTGAAAAAGATACTTAGATGCTTGATATTTTATTTTCAGGCTTTGAAAGGACACATATGAGCATTAGAAAAGGATCCGGAGGTAAAACTATGCGAATTATGGAGAATCGAAGTAAATTTACTCACCTGGCAAAGAACACGGGGTATGGGAACCCCGTGTTGAATGTCGTGTATCCTTCTGGAATGCTTCGAGACTTCACTAAACTGCTTAGAGAAGAACACGGGGTAAAACACGGGACGTGTCATACCCCGTGTATCATACTGCCTTTCACTTCTCAGATAAACACGGGGGGTGTCACACCCTGTGTACCATGCTGACCAGCTTTCGCAAAAAAACATGGGGTACAATATGGGTCGTGTCATACCCCGTGTACATTATTGCTTGACACTTCGGAGAAGAACACGGGGGCGTGTTGCACAACGTGTATCGTGCTGCTCAACTTTCACTGAGAAACACGGGGTACAACACGGGCCGTGTTGGACCCCGTGTACATCACCAATATAAGTTTTGTGCGAAATTTTGAAACCATGAGGAGAACAGGAGGAAAAACAAAGAATTAACAAGGAAAGCTGCTAGGAGAAACCCTAGGAGAGACCAAAACTCACCAAGGGCACCTTCTAACGTGAATTCGAGCAAGGAATTGAAGATTTAAGCAAGGAATTTGTAGATCTTCATGAATTGTTTGAATTCCCTCTCTGTTTTCTACTTTTCTTCTGATTTTGTAATGTTTTCACACTAAATCCTTGTGCTCAGCTTAGGTGAACTTGTTCATGGATTTATGGATTTGAATTTTATATAATCTAGCTTAATTTACTGTTAATTTATGATTTGATTATGCTATTTATGCTGGAATAAACCAATATATCCGGAATATTGGATTTGTGTTATGGATTAATTGATTCTAGGTTGAAATGACTAATTAATTAATCGGACCTTGCATAATCATTAGGAATATCAATTAGACTTAGGAATTAAGCTAATTGGATTCTTTTGCACAAGATGAAATGTCTAAAAATGGATTCTAAAGCAAGTTAATGCAACCTAGATGAGTGATTACTAGAGTAATTCTGGGCATTTAATCTTTTGGTTAGTAGTTAGTAGCCTTGCAATGAGGTATAGCTTAATTTAGGTAATCCAGCAGTCTAAATTAACAGTAAATCAAGTTAGAGGATTACATTCATTCCATAATGAAATGTACAAGGGAACCTTAAGCTGAGTACGCTTTCATTTCATTGAATTAAACCCTTTTCTTAATAGCTAAGCTCTGTTTTACATTTTATCCTTAATTCACACTATCAATTGATACGTCTAGATAATTTTACTTGAAATTCAATTAGTATTCAACGTGCAATCCCTGTGGAGACGATAATCTTTTATACTATAACTCGACTTAACCCGTGCACTTGCGGGATTGCGGTCAAGTTTTTGGCGCCGTTGGCAGTGATTGTATCTAGTTGATATTAACAAAAAGTTTTGAGTGGATTAGACTAGGCAATTCATTTTCTTTAGTTCTTAATTCATCTTGTTCTGATTTTCTTATTTTTATATATAGCATTTCTTTCTTACTTTGTTCTGTTCGAGTATTACCTACTCTTTTAGCAGAAAATCTTTGTATATGTGAAGGAGAAGTCTTGAAGGAATTCTTGACTTAGACCCAAAGATTAAAAGAACTCTGCTTAGGAGAAGGAGAGAGCAAAAATCAGTTCATATCCAAGAAGAAATTGACCTTGAACTAGTAGTTGAAGACATGGACAACAGATCACTTAGAGAGTTTGCAGCACCCGACGCCACTGGTCTTCAATCCAGTATAAGAAGGCCTGCTGTTGAGGCTAATAACTTCGAATTGAAGCCAGCTCTTTTGTCTATGGTGTAGCAAAACTAGTTTGGTGGACTGCCAATGGAGGATCCCAACCTCCATATTTAGATTTTCTTAGAATACTGTGATACAATCAAGATCAATGGTGTAGCAGCGGATGCTATCAACCTTAGACTCTTGCCATTCTCCTTGAGGGATAGAGCAAGGGCTTGGTTGCACTCATTACCAGCAGGATCAATCACAACATGGGAAGAGCTACTGAGGGCCTTTCTATCAAGATATTTTCCTCCAAGCAAGACTGCTCAATTAAGGAATGAAATCACTATATTTTCTCAGAGAGAAGGGGAATCTCTATTTGATGCTTAGGATAGATAGAAGGAACTGTTGAGGCTGTGTCCACATCATGGGCTAGAGAAATGGCTAGTTCTTCATAGTTTCAACAATGGTTTGAACTACAATACTAAGCTTACTGTGGATGCTGCTGCTAGAGGTGCTTTGATGAACAAAAGGTTGGATGAAGCATATGAGTTGATTGAAGATATGGCTTTGAACCATTACCAATGGTCAAATGAGAAGGGATCTTCAAGGAAAGCTTCAGGTAAGTATGAATTAGATGCTTTTAATCATTTGTCAGCTAAGGTAGATGCATTAGGAAGTCTAGGTAGCAAAGTAGATGCACTTATGGCTAAGTTTGATAAATTTCAAGTTAACAGTGTAAATGCAATAGGTGCTACTGACATTCCTTGTGAGATTTGTGGTATTACAGGTCATATGGCAACTGAGTGTACATTGGGGCAGGATTTCACTGAACAAGTGAACTATGTGCATAACAGTGGGTTTGGACAGAAAAATTCAAATGAACCATTTGGAAATACCTACAATCCATCATGGAGGAACCACCCAAAATTTTCCTACAAGCCCACCCAGCCATTCAACACACAAACCATTCCCAATAGACCACCACCACCACCCGGTTTCCAAAACCAAAGACCCTATAACCCACCAACTCAAACTTCTTCCACTGCTAAATTAGAAGGCCTCTTGGAGAAATTCCTCATTTCCCAAGAGAAAACTAATGAAGAGTTTAGACAACATGGTAGAGCCATGGAAGATTCTATTAGGCAACTATCCTCCAAAGTTGATTCATTGGCCACACATGGAAAAATGTTGGAAACTCAAATAGCTCAACAAGCTTCTGCATCTTTTTCTAGAGCTTTTGGTCAACTCCCTGCTCAACCTGAATCAAATCCTAGGGAGCATTGCAAGGCAATAACTCTTAGGAGTGGAAGGCTATTAAAGGTTCCAATTGCCACTCAAGAAGATGAAGAAGATATAAGTGTGGGGGAAGAGCAAAAAGAAGGCAACAAGGCCTCAATTCCTAATGAAGCTGAAGAGAAAGAAGGGGAATTACCTGAAAAGTCAAAATATGTCCCTTCGGAACCATACAAACCCCCTATCCCTTATCCTCAAAGATTAGCCAAGGCTAAACTTGATAAGCAGTTTGGAAAGTTCCTGGAAGTTTTGAAAAAATTGTACATCAATATCCTCTTCACTGATGCTCTGTCACAAATGCCATCATATGCAAAATTCTTGAAGGACATTCTTTCTAACAAGAGGAAGCTAGAGGAGCATGAAACTATAGCTTTAATTGAGGAGTGTAGTGCCATTATTGAAAACAAACTACCTCTTAAGCTAAAGGACCCAGGCGGCTTCTCTATTCCTTATGTGATTGGAAATGTTCCAATTGATCGAGCATTGTGTGATTTGGGAGCAAGTGTGAGCCTCATGACATTGTCGGTTGCAAAGAGGCTGAACATAGAAGAGATAAAGCCCACCATAGTTTCTCTTCAACTAGCCGACCGTTCAGTGAAATATCCAGTAGGTATTCTTGAGGATATACCTATCAAGGTTGGTAAGTTCTTTATTCCTGTTGATTTTGTTGTGCTTGAAATGGAAGAGGATTCACAAATCCCTATCATTTTAGGCAGACCCTTTTTAGCCACTGTGGGTGCTTTGATTGATGTAAAAAATGGGAAGCTTTCATTATCTATTGGGGATGAAAAAGTTAAGTTTAATTTGAATGAATCTATTAAATCACCTGTTTGTGAAGTTTCAATATGCAGGATTGATGTGCTAAAAGAAACCTTTCTTTTGGGGTGCCTTCAAGATCCACTTGAAGCATGTCTAGTCCCAGATGGAGTTGTTGAAAATGAGGAGATTGCTGCATATGCAGAATTTTTGGAGGCAAGCCCACTACTAAATGGCCAGAGATTGAAACATTGTGTTGCCGGGCCACCAATAATGGTAGCACCAGATTGATTAAAACAGGGGTTGAGCTTATGACCTTAAACAAGCGCTTCTTGGGAGGCAACCCAAGCTTATTTTTTTTATTTTTATTGCTTTTAAATCTTAGTTTTCCCATTTTCATTCTGAGTAGTTTGAGGCATATAAGTCATGAGTTGTTGATTTAGGATGTTCATTTTTTGCACTTGGTCTCTGTTTCTGAGGTTAATTAGGCATGTATGCATTTTTATTGTTCGTTTTCTTACACAGAAGGCTCAAAGTGCAGTCCAGTGAGATACACGGTGTACAACACGGGCCGTGTCATACCCCGTGTACCTCACTGTCTCGCCAGTATAAAAGGACTTGTGATTTTCATGAGCCTTCTAGTGAGATACACGGTGTAGAACACGGACCGTGTCATACCCCGTGTACCTCACTAGCTGAACCACTGAAAAGGATTTTGAACATGAGCCTTCCAGAGAGAAACACGGGGTACAACACGAGGCGTGTTAAACCCCGTGTACTATTTCTCCTCTCTATTTCTATTTCTCTTGGTCTGTACTTATATTGACTATGCACTTTCATTTCATTTTTACTATTTCTCTTCTATTTTCTTGCACTTTTAATATTAATGTCTGTAATAACTAACAGAATATTTTTTTTTCTAGTATTGCATTTTCTTTCTTTTAAATTACCAGTCTCCTCTCTCTCTCTCCTACTCTGTCTCTACTTCTGGATCTCCCTGCCATCATGATTTATACTGGACCACCATGCTCCACTTGTCAGGGAAGTTTCAGTCCCCCATCTACTCTCTGTCTCTTTTCCTATTTTCCTTATTTGTACATTAAGGACAATATCCAATTTTAAGTGTGGGGGAGCAGTGTTTAGATTGCTTTGCAATGTTTTGCACTTGAACTTGCTTGATTGATTTAGAGTACTGAAATTTGCTCCAATTTCAATAATATAAAAATAATAATAATAATAAAAAAAAATTTAAGGCAATCTTTTGAATAAAGTGATTAATTCATGCCTTGCTCCTTTAATGATTATCTAGTAACTTAATAAGGAAAATCTAAAGCTTGAAGCTAAGAGTAATAAGCATAATTAACCCTTATGAGATTTGAGCCCTTTTGAGCAATTTTCACATTAGAAATAGAAGCTCATTTTTATCTTCTTGAGGGATTATGTCATCACTCTTGACTTTTTGCTCTAGAACTTGTATTTGGTCTTTTTTAGGCTACATTTTATGTATTTTGCATGTCAGAAATGATGAGGCCATGTTTTTTCACCCTTCTTTTTATTTGTTTAGCTTATTTGAATCCTTTTCTTTGATTTACCCTAAACTTTTCAGCTTTGCCCCTAGTTAGCCACTTTGAGCCTTGGACCCTCATTTCTAGCCTAGTCATACTATGTACATCTAAAGCCACTGCCTAAGTAAACTTGAAACTTAGAGTTTCAGGGAACTTAGACAAATTATATGAGTTTGGCTATCACTTAGAGGTCCTTACTTAGTGCTGCTAGTTGGATAAGTTGATTTATAGCTTTGTTGATTTAAAACAAAAAACAAAACAAAACAAAACACCATAAATACAAAAAAAATGGTGTCAAATAAATAATTTTAGGAAGAAAAAAAGATAAAAAAAGGAAGAAAAGCTTGTTAGGAATAAATAAATAAATAAATAAAAAATAATAATAATAATGTTGTGTTTGCTGATTAATATGTATATATATATAAAAAAGAAAAAAAATGAATGAAATGATGAAAATCAAAAAGAGAAGAATGGAGGTTGAAGCAAGGGTTGAAGCAGGGTAATATGCTAAGCTGAGTAATGGAACTCGACAATGGTCAAACTCATGACCAATATATCTTTTTCCTTCAAACTCATGACTCTATCACTTTTCATCCATTGATTTTCCTTTCCCCTTATCCTCACCATTTTTCCCTAATAAAGTCCTCTGATTTGCATGCATTTTACAATATAGTAGTGGAGATTAGAGTTTTTGCAAGCATATGGTAGCATTAAGTCATAAGCTGATTGACTTGAGAGTAGACACAAGCCTTATCTTGAGAGTGAGAGTAAACACTTTACCTGTGAGGCTACTCTCCTTTGCTTTTATGCTGAGGATTGACTTGTTTAGTTGCGTTATTTTCATTTAGTTGCTTGGCATGACTTGATCCTAATCTTTGATTTGTTGAATGATTGCCTGATTATATATATAAAAAAAAAAGAAGAGAAGAAGAAAAAAAAAGGAAAGAATAAAAATTGGAGTAGATTTTCTATTCTCTTTCTTCCTTACTTGAGGACAAGCAAGATTCAAGTGTGAGGGAATTGACAAATGCACAATTGCACATAAATTCTATGAGTTTCATCACTTCTTTACTTAGTATTTTGTGCAAATTGATTGAAAAAGATACTTAGATGCTTGATATTTTATTTTCAGGCTTTGAAAGGACACATATGAGCATTAGAAAAGGATCCGAAGGAAAAACTATGCGAATTGTGGAGAATTGAAGTAAATTTGCTCACCTGGCAAAGAACACGGGGTATGGGAACCCCGTGTTGAATGTCGTGTATCCTTCTGGAATGCTTCGAGACTTCACTGAACTGCTCAGAGAAGAACACGGGGTAAAACACAGGACGTGTCATACCCTGTGTATCATACTGCCTTTCACTTCTCAGATAAACACGAGGGGTGTCACACCCCGTGTACCATGCTGACCAGCATTCACAGAAGAACACAGGGTACAACATGAGTCGTGTCATACCCTGTGTACATTACTGCTTGACACTTCGGAGAAGAACACGGGGGCGTCTCGCACAACGTGTATCATGTTGCTTAACTTTCGCTGAGAAACACGGGGTACAACACGGGCCGTGTTGGACCCCATGTACATCACCAACATAAGTTTTGTGCGAAATTTTGAAACCATGAGGAGAACAGGAGGAAAAATAAAGAATTAACAAGGAGAGCTGCTAGGAGAAACCCTAGGAGAGACCGAAACTCACCAAGGGCACCTTCTAACGTGAATTCGAGTAAGGAATTGAAGATTCAAGCAAGGAATTTGTAGATCTTCATGAATTGTTTGAATTCCCTCTCTGTTTTCTGGTTGTCTTCTGATTTTGTAATGTTTTCACACTAAACCCTTGTGCTCAGCTTAGGTGAACTTGTTCATGGATTTATGGATTTGAATTTTATATAATCTAGCTCGATTTACTGTTAATTTATGATTTGATTATGCTGTTTATGCTGGAATAAACCAATATATCCGAAATATTGGATTTGTGTTATGGATTAATTGATTCTAGGTTGAAATGACTAATTAATTAATCGGACCTTGCATAATCATTAGAAATATCAATTAGACTTAGGAATTAAGCTAATTGGATTCTTTTGCACAGGATGAAATGTTTAAAAATGGATTCTAAAGCAAGTTAATGCAACCTAGATGAGTGATTACTAGAGTAATTCTGGGCACTTAATCTTTTGGTTAGTAGTTAGTAGCCTTGCAATGAGGTATAGCTTAATTTAGGTAATCCAGTAGTCTAAATTAACAGTAAACCAAGTTAGAGGATTACATTCATTCCATAATGAAATGTACAAGGGAACCTTAAGCTGAGTACACTTTCATTTCATTGAATTAAACCCTTTTCTTAATAGCTAAGCTTTGTTTTACATTTTATCCTTAATTCACACTATCAATTGATATGCCTAGATAATTTTACTTGAAATTCAATTAGTATTCAACGTGCAATCCCTGTGGAGACGATAATCTTTTATACTATAACTCGACTTAACCCGTGCACTTGCGGGATTGCGGTCACCATCAACTCAGCAAAGTTACCTTCAAGAACAAGTATCCCTTTCCACACATTGATGATCTCTTCGATCAACTCTAAAAAGACAAGTACTTTTAAAGATTGATTTATGCATGGGTTATCACTAGTTAAAGATTTACAATAAGGATGTTTTGAAAACTACTTTCATGACTTGATATGGCTATTTTACGTTCTTAGTTTTATGTTTCAAATTGACTAATGCTTTACCTATTTGTATAGGACTTAATTAATTAAGTGTTTAACTCATATTTGAATAAGTTTGTTATTATCTTCATAGATGACATCCTAATGTATTTGAAAATTGAAAAGGAACATGTTCAACATCTTTAAGCAATTTTGCAAACTTTATGGGAATATCAATTGTATGCAAAATTTCCAAGTGTAAATTTTGGACCGCTAGTGTCAAATTCTTAGAGCATGTGGTATCCTAAGAAAGAATTTAGATAGATTTTTAATAAGTTAAACTATAGAGAATTGGCCAAGGCCTTTCTCTATTACAAAAATTCATAATTTTCTAGGCTTAGAAGGATATTATTGGAGATTTATCAAAGACTTCTTCAAAATTTCAACTCTACTGATTAGATTGATTTGGAAAGGATTTAAATTTGAATAGTTAGATTCATGTGAGAACAACTATTGTTGAAAACATGTTTGATATCTATACTAATGTTAAACTTACTTTCAAAAACCAAAAGATATGTAATGTACTATGATGCATTGAGAATTAGGCTCCAATGTGTTTTTATATAACATGGCAAGGCAATGGCTTATATTTCTCGATAGTTAAAGAAACATAAGAAAAATCATCTTACGTATGATCAAGAAATGGAATTAGTGTCTTTTATTTTAAAAATTCAAAAATATTACCTATATAAAGAAACCAATAAAATTTATATGGATCATAAAAGCTTGAAAGTGCATCTTCGAGTAGAAATGTCTCAGTTTAAGGTAGAAAAGATGGATAAAGCTTATCAAGGATTATAATTGCTCAATTTTGTATCATTTTGGCAAAGCTAATGTGGTTGTAAATGCTTTTAGCAGAAAAACTATAAGCAAGGTAATGGAGACCTTATCAGAGGATCAAGACATATTACTAGCTCATATGGCAATTTAATCAATTTATTTCAAAGTAATAAAAAATTATTAAAAAAGTGATTTTAGTTATGCAACTTTTGTAAGAGAGGTAATTAAGGGTGTCGAGTCTAATTAGACCATTGATAAGAAAAGGATAGTATGCTTACAAGGAAGAACTTAGGCTCCTTTAAGTGAAAGCAATGAATTAATAATTAAGCTCATAACTCCTTCCATACTATGCATCTTACAGTAATAAAGATGTACCATGACTTAAAAGATGTTTTTAGATGGATAAAAATGAAAAAAGATGTACTAGATTATATGGTGAAATGTTTCAAGTACTAATAGGTTAAAATAAAACATTAGCATCCAATTGGAATACTTCAATCACTTCTGATGTTAGAATGGAAATAAGAAAGCATTACTTGTTAGTGTATATGCCCTAAAATCAATCATATTAATGATTGTAAATTTGAATCGTGTTATTTTAATGACAATTTCAATTATTATATTTATATATATTATCTGTGTAATATATTTAATTATAATAATAACCTTAGAATAATTGTATTCTTAAATGTTCCTAGTCATATATCATTATGGATTAGGTTGCTTTGATATGTTAAAACTAGCATGTGTTGTGACTTATATGGGATATTAAGTTTACACATAAGTATAAGTTAGAGAACTTGTATACTGAACTGACCCATCCTAAGAACACTACATGGATCGTTATATGAGTGTCATGAATGATTCTTAGTTATCATTATTAATATGGTCCTTTGACCTGAGATTGCCAAGGCTCCCTACATGTGAGTTTCATATTTTGATACTATTCTATGTCACTCATGGTTGAGTGAATGCAAGGGTAGTTATTGGATATGTCACATATCATGTGGAGGGGTTTATGTGATCAAGATGGAATTTATCCTTCCTATATAACAGGAGTAACATCTATGGGTCCCTTGATTAAGTAAAGCTGAGAAAATGCATGGCTATGCTCAAATGAATTGACATAGGATGTTAATTACATTTGTTCTAGTTAGCTTACTTAAGAATCAAGAAACCTCAAGATTAGGCTATACGGGAATGACACGGTCCATGTCTCGTGCTCAATCTAGATGTTTAGGATAAAAGGACATAGATGATGATCATGTGTAAAGGTTTAGTCAAATCATCGACTTTCTCATTACTTGGGTAACAATGATGTGTTGCTAGATACTACTCATTATTTATGATCATTAATATGATTAATGATCATTACTAATGTAATGAGAGACTGTAGGGTTGCACACTTAAAGCCTAGTGAATTTGGAATTAATGAACTAAATTGTTTGGGCCTAATATTTAGGAATTTCATGTTATAATTATAAGGCCCAATAATAAGTCTATAATTACACATAGAATAAAGCCCAATTAGTTAGGGTTTTTTATGCACCTATTTAAAGAGGCTTGTTG
Organism: Sindora glabra; assembly: GCA_020226215.1. NCBI lineage: Eukaryota > Viridiplantae > Streptophyta > Magnoliopsida > Fabales > Fabaceae > Sindora > Sindora glabra. Next base: position 68,982,887 of record CM035232.1, on the reverse strand, counting down.
GGTAATAATATAGGATTATTATTCACGCATCCTAAGCATAGAAAAACCCTAGCACCTTTCCTTGACCAAAAATCCTTGAAGAGGCATAGCTAGCACTACAAGGAAAAAGAAGAACAATTCCAACTGGTGTTCATATGGATGTTCATCAATGATTCGCGGGTTCGTATGGATACCTCAAAGTCTTCGACCAAAAGGAAGTTAAAGAGGTGATTAATAATCGAATTCTCAATTCATCATTAAGGTATTGAACGAATCCTTATTCTAATTTAAAGTTTTACATGGATCCGTTGGTTGGGATCAGTTTATTCCGTTGCGCTTGTTTGGCTCCTGATCCCAACATTACTATGGATTTCTTGATCAGTTTGCTTAAAATCTAAAAGAGATATGATTTCATATGGGTCATTATTAATAAATCAATAAAATTCGCATATTTCTTTCTAGAAAAAACCACTTTTATAGTAACTTAATGTGCATTAGTGTATCTTAACAAGATTATGCTATTGTATAGAATTCTGATCACTATCATGTCTAACTATGTGTGGGCCCCTTGATTAAGTAAGGTTGAGAAAATGCATGGCCATGCTCAAGTGAATTAACATGGGATGTCAATTACATTTGCTTCAATAAGCTTACTTAGGAATCAAGAAACCTTTGGATTAAGCTATACGGGAATGACACGGTCCATGTCTCATGCTCAATCTAGATATCAAGGACAAAAGGACATAGATAATGATCACGTATAAAGGTTTAGTCAAATCACCAACTTTCTTATTACTTTGGTAACAATGATGTGTTACTAGCCACCGCTCAGAAACCTTTGGATTAGGCTATACAGGAATGACACGGTCCATGTCTCGTGCTCAATCTAGATATCGAGGACAAAAGGACATAGATAATGATCACATATAAAGGTTCAGTCAAATCACTAACTTTTTTATTACTTAGGTAACAATGATGTGTTACTAGCCACTGCTTATTGTTTATGATCATTAATATGATTTATGATCATTGTCAATGTAATGAGAGCCTGTAGGATCACACACTTAGAGTCTAGTGGATTTGAAATTAATGGACCAAATGTTTAGGCCTAATATTTAGGAATTCCATATTATAATTATAAGGCCCAATAATAAACTTATAATTATACATGGAATAAAGCATAGAAAATAGGCTTGTTAGGTAATAATAGATTATTATTCATGTATCCCAAAGTATAGGAAAACCTTAGCAGCCTTCCTTGACTATAACCCTTGAAAAGGCATAGCTAGCACTACGAGGCTAAGGAGAAGAATTCCAATCTGTGTTTGTATGGATGTTCACTGGTGATCTACTGGTTCGTGTGGATACCTTGGAGTCTCTGGTTAAAAGGAAGTCGAAAAGGTGATTAACAAATGAGTCCCTAAATCATCGTAAAGTATTCCTTGAATCTTTATTTTAATCTAATATTTTTCATGAATCCGTTGGTTGGGATCTGTTAATTCCACTGTGCTTGTTTAGCTCCTAATCCTAACAGTGGTATCAGAACTACTTGTGAAATGTTAAATTAGGATTTTATTTTGTTTGCTAATTACGTGATTGTGATTTGATGAATTGTTCTATATATCACGCTTTGATGATTTCTAATTAGGATTAGTGTGAATTTGATTTCATGCATTCTAGTTTAAGTAAAATTAATATGATTAATTCTGAATTTTGTTTCAATTTTGAATCTAATTCTAAATTTTAATTTAAATTCGAATGTGTTTTGTGATTAATTCTTGTTTCAGGTTTGAATTTGAATTTGTTTCTAGGTTTTGATTGAAATTCAAATCTATTTTTGGGTTTTGTTTTAAATTTAAATCCATTTCAATAATTCTGGGTTTTGATTTAAATTTGAAACTAATTTTTGGGTTCTATTTTGAATGGAATTAAAAGAATTAATTACATGAATCTAGTTTTATATATGAAAAATATCTTTTGATTAAAACATAGGTTCTGTTATGAATCAGAATTAATCAAATGAACTCCTTAGATCTGTTTTGTATATGTGATATACCTTATCTTCAAATGTTGAATCTGTTTTGCACAGAATTAATGCGATTACTTCCAAAATAGTTTTCATATATGGATCTGATTAACATGTTTAATGTGATTTAAAATAAATCTGGACTCATGTATGAAGTGTATGCATGAATGCTTTAATCTATGAATTGATTGGATCTGTTTAATATGATTAAAATTTATCCATTCTGATTTTGTTGTGAATCAGATTTTGAAACCATGATTTGAATGTTAAATATTGTTGAATTATTCAACTAAAAGGGGTATGTCAATTGTTGACAAAAGGAATTACAATTTGAATGTTAAATGAAATCAATTTTTTGAGTTTAGGGCTTCATCCCCTCGCCCCCTGTATGGGTGCTGCCCCTTGACCCCACCCGCTAACTGGCTAGCAGGATCGCCGTAAATTCTTTACATAGCATGACATTAAGTAATTAGTTAATTAATTTGGAATTAATTAATTTAGATTTTGATATTGAAAATATATTTGGATATATGTTTCACTTATCATGTTGTTTTGTTGCTTAATGTATGGTGCATGTGTTAGGAATTCGGATTATTACATGCAGCGAAATTTCAAATTTTTTATCCGAATTCTACCTAGGATCCATGCAAAAAGCATAAATCAATGATTAGGATTTTACCTATTGGGCACTCATGTTTCTACTAATCAAAACTTGAGAGCGGATGAATCAAACGCCGGCCGGATGGTACATCGTCTCTACGATATCCATACGGAGTGAACAACGACCTCTCACCCTCCACGAATCTGTTAGGATGCGTTTTTCTCTCTAGGAATTAAGATTGGATGTTTTCTGAGTGATTTAGGATTTGTATAGAAGCTTTGAGCGTATCTATAATGTGCTGCCCTCAAACCCCTTTTATAGAACTTAGGCAAGCCACAATCATAGTCCTACTAGATCCTAGTCCTACTAGGATAATACTTCCAAAATCCTAATCACACTTAATAACTCATTTTATCCTTATCCTAGAGATAATGGGGAGAGATAGGACTTATCTATTAACTATCTAATATTAGATAATATTATCTCATAATATAAATATCTTAATATTAGATAATTGCATATAGTTATCAAATATCAAAATAATATTATCTGATAATATATTTATCTAATATCTGATAACGTAATTATTTGATATTACTTTAATATCAAATAATATCACATAGTATATATATATATATATATATATATATATATATATATATATATATATATTATGTGAATTTATTATTCTTAATAATAATATATATATATGCACGAAAATAAGTTCAATTAATTAGATATTAATATAATTAAAGTCCAATTAATTATTGTCTTATTCCTACTCCTTTTGTGTGACCCTGTAGGTTCTTACTACGTTAATAATGACTCATTATTGAGCCATAGACAGTGAGCGGTATCTAGTAATACATCACTGCAACTCAAGTAGTAAGAATGTTTGTGATTCGACATCTACCTAATACATGATCAACGTTTTGCATCATAACCCTTTTGTAATAATATCCAAATTGAATTGGAGGCATGGAATGTGTCATCCTCGTTAATGTCCAATTTATATTTCTTGATACTGAGTAGACTTAAAATAAATGATTAATATCACATATTAATCCAATTGAGCATGGCCATGCATTTCTAAATCTCATTCAATCAAGGGGCCCAAGGATATTTCTCTTTTATACAAGAATAACAAAATCCCATCTACATCACTCACTTTCCTCTGCATGATTTATGACACACCCAATCAATGCCCTATTCGTCATCCTGATTAAAGGTGACATAGGACAATATTAAAGTGAGTAATTTCTCATATTCAAATCTAATTATGCATTTTTCTGCTTCATATTCAAATCTGTTTCATGCGCAATTCTGGTGTAAATAGGTTCTGTTATGAATCAAATTTAATCAAACTTAATCCTTAAGTCAAGTTATATATGGGTGATATATATATATGCATTCTGGATTAGCATTTAATTCTGAGTTTTCGTATGATAAACCCTTACGTTTGTTCTGAATATGTGATGTTCCCTGCGTTCAATAGCATATAACCTAGTCAGTACAAAATTAATGTGATCAATTCTAAATCTATAAGGACCTATTTAAAATAATTTAAATATGATTAAGTTGAATCTAGTTTATGAGGTATATGTATGCTAGATCTGTATTGATATGATTAAAATTATTCAAAGTGTTTGGACGTAAATCCTATTTTGAAACTATGATTTGAATGTCAATCATATAGTCGAATTGTTCGACTTGGGGTGTGTCAATTGTTGGCAAAATGAATTAAAATTTAGGGTGTCAGATGAATTCAATTTTTGGCCCGGGGGCTCCGCCCCCCACACACCCCCGGCAAGGGGCTTTGCCCCCTTGATCCCCGCCCGCTAACCGGCTAAAGGGACCGCCATACTAACTCTGCGTAGCGTTCAAAAATTATTTTTGTTCTTAAGGCGCTATTTTAGAACATGATTTTTTATGATGATTATGTTATGAAATAAATATGTCAATCATCCTCCTTATCTTGGTTACATATATTTCTTAGCAATTATTACATATGATGCATGAATGTGTTGTATAGTATGGCCCTTGGAGTTTTTATGAATGAATTTTGTAACTCCCTTACTTATTAATACCTTAATCCTCATTAAATAGGTAATTGTTACACAATTAGGTATTCCTGAAGTCAATTTATGATTCTGCGCAATAGAATATTACAGATTTTGAGTTTCAGAAATTTTCTGCTGATTTCTAGAATTACTGGACCAACTTCAAAAATATGAAAACTACTTTTCAGAACTTAAAAAATTATGAAATTTTATCCTATGAACATTTAACGTATTAAATACATCCTGTAAAAATTTGACATAATTTAGACATCATTAGGCTTTTCAAAACTCACGGCAAAGTGTTTCTGTCCCAGTGCTGTCCAGAATTCACAACTGTAAAATTAAACCCTTATTTCAGGGGGTAAATCAACTTATAATAAGCTCAAATTTGGTATGGGACTTTATTAACATTTTATATACTTTCCATAAAATTTTCAGATAAAAAATCATCCATTTACTGCTTCTGATCTCTGAGATACAATTAGTGCTCTGCACTGTGACGGTAACAGAGAAGACCAAAACGTGTAATAAATTCACATAATAAATAAACTTATTTTGGACTGAATTTTGGCACAGAGTTCATTGAGTATGTAAGGTTCATACCTGAATTTTATCATAATTTTTTTAGCATTAAAACTCCACCAAAAGTCCCTGCAAACATACTCAACCTGCTGCCTACGAGTTCACTGTTCATTTAATCATTTACTATTCATTTGGTCATTTCCAATTTCACACATATTGCATACTAAATTGCCTTCTACTCCAAACTAGCTCACAATACCTCAAATTCATGTATTTCATACAATATAGGCAAGAGTCATATAATTATACAAAAAGTTCAACTTACAAAAACATATATCCATCACATACTAACATCACAAATTCTAGGAACATTACAATACAACTTCAAAACATCATTCTCCTCTATCATGAGAGCCTTTAGAAGCATCACTTGGAATGATTAGTAACAATATAAAATCATAAGAAATAAAGTTTCCCAGTAGCTAGCTATTACCATAAAAATATATCAAGTCATTCCAGATCCTTAAGCAAATAAAACATACATTTCAAAATTAATTAATCATTTATCATCTCATTTCATACCATTGTAAAAAATGTGCATCACACATAGCAATCATCAAGCCCATTCAAGGACTTATAAAGGTATCAAGATGGCTATCACAGATAGTCGTACCTAGGCCTCATATACAGCAATTTCCCTGTCTTCCCGGGGAACTCGGGCTATAGGCCTCACACACAGTAATCTTACTGTCTTCCCAAGGTACTTGAGCTATAGGTACCATATACAATAATTTTATGCACATCAATTTCATATACATTCCATACAATGGCATAAAATATAGAAAATACATAAATGAAAAATAGAGCTTAAGAATAAAGCCAGCTACCTTTTAAAAACTTCCAATAGAGATGATTCTTTGGCCCTCACTTAAAAACTTCTTTACAATTTCTCTTGCCTTTCCAACTTGTCACTTCTTAGTCTACATAAATACACATCATAGTTTTTATTAGAACACCATCATTTTTCTTAAACTTCATGTATTCTTCACTTCCTTCACATACACTAAGCCATGAAGGAAGTACCTAAATTTTAATGTACATTCCAATACCTCCTAAATTTCATTGTAATACATTATTCCAATCTTCCAAAAACACAATTTAAATGGCTAAATCTCCTTCCCTCCTTCTTTTTCATATTCACGGTTTTAGCTTCTCAAAAGGGAAGTTTCACACACACTTTCATAATTCAAAATTTCATCTTCCATAGGCTTCATAATGCTGGAAATCGCGCATCATACATGCACAGCGAAATAAAATTTTGCACAATTTCCACCAAGGATCCATGCGAATTTAGAACGCCATAGATTAGGGATTAGGGTTTATACCTTTCGGCCAAAAATCTTCTGTCCGCTGCATAGCAAATCTGATCTGCTCTCCAAATCACGAATCGGAATAGAAACTGGAAGATCAGATCACCAGTACAGCATTTATGTGGCTGCACCTTTGTGATATCCACACGAACCCGTGAATCACCGATGAATGTTCACTACACACACCGGTTGGATTTGATCTCCTTACACCTCGTAGTGCTAGCTACGCCTCTTCAGGGGTTTTTGGTCAAGGAGAGGTGCTAGGGTTTTCTATGCCTTTTTGGGGTGCATGAATAATGATAGTAAATCTATTATTACCCAACAAGCCTATTTAAATAGGTGCATAGAAAAACCTAACCTATTTGGGCTTTATTCCATGTACAATTATAGGCTTATTATTGGGCCTTATAATTATAACATGAATTCCCAAATATTAAGTCCAAACAATTTGGTCCATTAATTCCAAATTCACTTGGCTCTAAGTCTGCGACCCTACAGGCTCTCATTACGTTGGCAATGACCATTAATCATATTAATGATCATAAACAATGATTGGTGTCTAGCAACACATCATTGTTACCCAAGTAATGAGAAAGTCGATGATTGGACTAAACCTTTACACGTGATCATCACTTATGTCCTTTTGTCCTATACATCTAGATTGAGCACGAGACATGGACCGTGTCATTCCCGTATAGCCCAACCTTAAGGTTTCTTTATTCCTAAGTAAGCTGACTGAAACAAATGTAATTGACATCTCATGTCAATTTATCTGAGCATGGCCATGCATTTTCTCAGCTTTACTTAATCAAGGGGCCCATAGATGTTACTCCTGTTATATAGGAGGGACAAATCCCATCTTCATCACACAAACCCCTCCGCATGATATGTGACATATCCAATATCTACCCTTGCATTCACTTAACCATTAGTGACATAGAATAGTATCAAAATATGAAACTCACATGTAGGGAACCTTGGTGATCTCATGTCAAAGGACCATATTAATAATGATCACTAAGAACCACTTATGACACTCATATAACGATCCATGTAGTGTTCTTAATATGGGTCGGTCCAGTATACAAGTTCTCTAACTTGTACTCATGTGTAAACTTAATATCCCATATAAGTCTTCACACATGCTAGTCTTAACATATCAAAGCAACCTAATCCACAATGATATATGACTAGGGACATTTAAGAATACAATTATTCTAAGGTTATTATTATAATTGAATATATTACGCAGACAATATATATAAATATAATAATTGGAATTGCCATTAAAATAACATGATTCAAAATTACAATCACCAATATGATTGGTTTTAGGGCATATACACTAACATACATCTTGGGTATTAGATACAGGATGCGGTTCTCACATTTGTACAAATGTGCAGGAACTACAAAGGAGTAGGACTCTAGCTAAAGGCGAAGTGGACCTACGAGTTAGCAATAGAGCAAGAGTTGCTGCGCTAGCTGTAAGGACATATTAACTATCTTTACCTTCTGGTTTAGTAATAGAATTAGAGGATTATTATTTTGTACCTGCTATCAGCAGGAATATTATTTTTGTTTCTTGTTTGGACAAGAAAGGTTTTTCATTTATAATAAAGAACAAAAGTTGTTCAGTTTATTTAAATGAAATATTTTACTACAGTGCACAAATGTTCAATGGGCTCTATATTCTTGATCTTGAAATGCCTGTCTATAACATAAACACTAAGCGATTTAAATCAAATGATTTAAATCCAACCTATCTCTGGCATTGTTGTTTGGGCCATATAAATGAGAAGCGCATATCCAAGCTCCATAAAGATGGATTCTTGGATTCATTTGATTTTGAATCATATGAAATATGCGAATCTTGTTTGCTAGGAAAAATGACTAAAACACCATTCACTAGACACAGTGAAAGGGCTAATGATCTATTAAGTCTCATACATACTGATGTATGTGGGCCTATTAGTTCACTTGCTAGAGGAGGTTTCCAGTACTTCATTACATTTACTGATGATTTCAGTAGATATGGATATGTGTATCTTATGAAACACAAATCAGAATCCTTTGAAAACTTCAAGGAATTCAAGAATGAAATGCAAAATCAACTTGGTAAAAGTATTAAAACACTTCGATCAAATCGAGGTGAAGAATACTTAAGCCAAGAATTTGATGACTATCTAAAGGAGTGTGGTATAGTATCATAACTCACTCCGCCTGGAACGCCACAATGAAGTGGTGTTTCAGAAAGGAGGAATCGTACCTTGTTAGACATGGTACAATCTATGATGAGTCATATAGATCTTCCAATTTCCTTTTGGGGGCATTCTCTAGAGACAGCTACTTTTACGCTCAACCGTATTCCCTCTAAAACGATTCAAAAGACTCCATATGAGATATAGACTGGGAAACGTCCCAGCTTATCTTTTATGAAGATTTAGGGTTGCGAGTCCTATATAAAACGTTAAGTTTCTAATAAGCTTGGGCCCAAATCAGACAAGTGTTACTTTGTAGGGTATCCTAAGAAAACTAAGGGATACTATTTCTATAATCCTAGTGAAGGCAAAGTGTTTGTCGCACGAACTGGTGTTTTTCTAGAAAGAGAATTTATCTCTAAGAAAAATTGTGGGAGGAAAGTAGAAATCGAAGAAGTATGAGACTCACAAAGTAACACTGAACCTATAATAAAGCCTGAAAAAAGACCACAAGATGTTGTGGGTCAGGAACTAGCTCAAGTAACACAAGGCCCACGTAAGTCTGGTAGGATACGCCATGAGCCTGAGAGATATGGATTTCTTGTGACTCAAAATGGCGATGTTTTGTTCATGGATCAAGATGAGCCTACAACTTACCAAGAAGCTATAAAAAGGCCAAACTTTGAGAAGTGGCTTGATGCCATGAAATTTGAGATGGATTCCATGTATACTAACCAAGTCTGGACTTTGGTTGATCCACCTGAAGGGGTAAAACCTATTGGGTGCAAATGGGTTTTCAGGAAGAAAATCGACATGGATGGTAACATGCAAACCTTTAAGGGACAATTAGTCGTAAAAGGTTATAGGCAAGTTCATGATATAGACTATGATGAGACCTATTCCCCAGTTGCCATACTTAAATCCATCCGAATTTTGCTTGCTATTGTAATTTTTTATGATTACGAAATCTAGCAGATGGATGTCAAAACTGCTTTTCTTAATGGAAAGCTCCTCGAGGATGTGTACATGACACAGCCTGAGGGTTTTGTCATTCCTAAAACTGCTGGAAAGGTATGTAAGCTACAACGATCCATTTATGGATTAAAGCAAGTTTCACAGAGTTAGAATCTTTGTTTTGATGAGGTAATTAAAGAATTTGATTTCATCAAAAATAAAGATGAATCTTGTGTTTACAAAAGGGTTAGTGGGAGCATAATTATTTTCCTTGTATTGTATGTGGATGACATACTACTTATCGAAAATGATATCCCTACACTGCAAATAGTAAAGACTTAGTTAGGGAATTGTCTCTTGATGAAAGACTTAGGTGAAGCTGCCTATATACTAGGTATTAAGATCTATAGAGATAGATCAAGAAAATTGCTTGGCCTAAGTCAGAGTACATACATAGATAAAGTGTTAAAATGGTTTAACATGCAAGAATCTAAAAAAGGATTTTTGCCTATGTCGCATGGCATAAATTTTTCCAAAGCTCAGTATCCTTCAACACAAGATGAGAAGGACCGCATGAATAAGATACCATATGCATCAGCAATTGGATCTATCATGTATGCCATGATATGTACTCATCTTGATGTCTCGCATGACAAGCAAGTACCAGTCAAATCCAAGTGAACCTTATTAGACTGCCGTTAAGAATATCCTTAAATACTTAAGAAGGACTAAGGATTCATTCTTGATATATGGAGGAGAGGAAGAACTTGTTGTAAAAGGTTACACTGATGCTAGTTTCCAATTCGACAAGGATGACTTTAGATCATAGTCAGGTTATGTATTTAGCCTAAATGGTGGTGCTGTGTGCAGGAAGAGTTCAAAGTAGGAAACAGTGGCCGACTCTACTACAAAGGCTGAGTATATTGCTGCCTCTGATGTGTCAAAAGAGGCTATTTGGATCAAAAAGTTCATTACTGAACTTGACATTGTTCCTAGCATCGCAAACCCAATGGATCTCTATTGTGACAACAATGGAGCCATTGCACAAGTTAAGGAACCCAGATCTCACCAGCGATCCAAACATATACTTAGGCGCTTCCATCTCATTCGAGAAATCATCGATGGAGGAGATGTGAAGATATGTAAAGTACCAACTGATGATAATATCGCCGACCCACTGACAAAGCCTTTAGCGTAGAAAAAGCATGATAGTCATACTATGTCACTTGGTATTAGATACATGAGTGATTGGCTCTAGTCCAAGTGGGAGATTGTTGGTGTGTGTCCTAAAACTAATCATATAGATGATTGAAGTAATACACAATGTATTATGTTTTATTTTAGGTAATTTAATTATTATATTTTATTTTTATAATTTTATTATTATTATGCGCAATTTATAACTTAATATAATAATTATCCTTGGAATAACTTCGCTATTCCTAAAATGCCCCTAGTCAAGTATTATTACGAAAAGGATAGTAATAATACATCGAGACTAGCATGTATAGTGACTGATGATTAAGAATTATGGATATGTGATATCAAGTCAATACATGAGTACATCGCTAATGAACAATGTACTGGACTGACCCACTATGAGAATATTGCATGGATAGACGTGTCATAAGTTATTCTCATATGATCACAAATACACATAAACCTTTGACCTGGAGTCACTACGGTTCCCTACATGAGGAATTACTCACTTTAATATTGTCCTATGTCACCTTTAATCAGGATGATGAATAGGGCATTGATTGGGTGTGTTATAAATTGTGCATAATAATAAAATTATAAAAATATAATATAATAATTAAATTATTTAAAATAAAATATAATACATTGTGTGTTACTTCAATCATCTATATAATTAGTTCTAGGACACACACCAACAGCATGATTATGGCCCTTGGTTTTGTTGCAAGTTTAAAATACGGCCTGCATGTCATGCCTTTCTATTACTTCTGGTTGTACATTCTTTTCTTATCTTACTCCCTTCAAATGTAACTCAAGGTTTCTTTATTATTATGTAATAATTTTGTTGGAGCACTTAAAGAGGCAATAATGGAAGTAGAGATTAAACCATGAAGAAAGAATAAGATTTTAGGAAGAAGTTTTTCTTTCTTAGTTTTTTGAGCTCTAGAATATCACTTAGGTTGGGCCATGATCATGTTATGTTTAAATTATGTTTTATGTATGAGATGTATATGATATATGTATGAGATGCCTATAGTAGATGTATATGATGCATGCTAAATAAAACTAAATATGATAATGGTGAGATCAAGAACTTTAAAATCCCTCAAACAAAATATTAAGTCAAAAGAGATGCCTTCCAATAATAGTACTCATCAAGATCTTGATCAACTATAGGTGGATTTGCCAAAGCAAAGTGCTTAAAGTCTATCTTGGTAAGATGCGATGGGATGAAAGTGATATTCAAATTACTAATTGTTAGGTTTGACTTAACTGGGCTATACTACTAGAATTGGGGCCTAGAGGCATAGAGTTAGTTATGAATTTGAATAAGTATTATTCACCTAACTATCCAAGAGTTGCATAAGATGCAATTGAAAAGGAGTTATCTACCTAAATAGCCACCTCTCGGGCAATTAGCCAAAGCTAACTCAAGATTTGGTAAAATATGGATCTTGGCTCACTAGAAAATCTTAACGATAAGGTTTTCCGAAATAATAGTGAAGGTTATTATTTTGAGAAAAATAGTGGGAGTATTATTTAATAAAAGACCTTATTAAATAAATAAAATACATGATTCTCATTCTGCATATTTTTCTATTGTAGATAACCATGATATCAAATGCATCAAACTTGTCACTACGATCTATCCTTAAGAAGGATAAACTGAATGGGATGAATTTTCTCAATTGGTATCGAAACTTGAGGATTGTGCTCAAGTATGAGAAAAAGCAATATGTCCTAGAGCAACCTACTCCAGATGAGCTTACTGCCAATGCTCCTCAAGCAAAAGAGGATGCTTATAAAAAGCATCTAGAAAATATTCTAGACATCAGTTGTCTCATGCTTGCTACCATGAACTCTAAGCTTCAAAAGCAACATGAGAACATGGAGGCATTCAATATGATTGATCACCTCAAACAGCTTCACCAAGAGCAAGCAAGACATGAGAGATATGATGTATCTAAAGCATTGTCTTAGTGCAAAATGGCTAAAGGAACACCTGTTGCTACACATGTGCTTAAGATGATTGGATACATCAATAACCTTGAAAAATTGGGATTTCCTTTGTAGTAAGAATTAACTACTGACATAGTTCTACAATCATTACCTGAAAGTTATAATCAATTTGTCATGAATTACAATATGAACAAAATTGATAAGACTTTGCCTAAACTGCTTAATATGTTAAGAACTACTAAGAAGAACATGAAAAAGTCCAAGCCCAATTCCATTATGATGGTTCAAAAGGGCAAAGGAAAGGGTAGGTCTAAGGCTAAGAATAAAATGAAGATGGATAAGACTAATGGAAAGTTCAAGTCAAGTTCCTCTACACTGAAGCCTAAAGGTGGCGTGGCCAAGAAAGGGTAATGCTTCCATTGTAAAGAATTAGGACATTAGAAGTGAAATTGCAAGCTTTACTTAGAAAAGCTTAAGAAGCAAAAGGGAAGTGGGACTTCTAACTCAGGTATTTATGTTATAGAGGTTAATTTATCTATTTCTATATCTTGGATATTAGATACTGGATATGGTACTCACATTTGTGTAAATGTGCAGGATCTTAAAGAAAGTAGATTATTAGCTAAAGGTGAAGTGGACCTACGGTTAGAAATGGAGCAAGAGTTGCTACATTATTTGTAAGGACTTATCATTTATCTTTATCTAATGGATTAGTTTTAGAATTGGACAATTGTTATTTTATATCTACCGTTAGTAGGAATTTGATTTTTATTTCTTGTTTAGATAAGAAAGGCTTTTCATTTATAATAAAGGACAAGCGTTGTGCTATTTATTTAAATGAAATGTTTTATGGTAGTGCACACTTAACTAATGATCTTTATGTTCTGGACCTTGAAAATCCAATCTATAATATAAACACAAAGAAATTCAAAACTAATGATTCAAATCTAACCTATCTTTGGCATTGTCATTTAGGCCATATAAATGAGACATGCATCTCCAAACTCCATAAGGATAGATTTTTAGACTCATTTGATTTTGAATCATGTGAGGTATATGAGTCATGTTTATTAGGTAAGATGACTAAAGCCCCTTTTACTAGGAAAGGTGAAAGGGCTAGTGATTTATTGGGCCTTATACATAGTGATGTATGTGTTAGTGTATATGCCCTAAAACTAATTTTATTGATGATTGTAATTTTGAATCATATTATTTTAATGGCAATTCTAATTATTATATTTATATATATTATCTGCATAATATATTTAATTATGATAATAACCTTAGAATAATTGTATTCTTAAATGTCCCTAGTCATATATCATTGTGGATTAGGTTGTTTTCATATATTAAGATTAGCATGTGTGATGACTTATATAGGATATTAAGTTTACACATGAGTACAAGTTAGAGAACTTATATACTGGATCGACCCATCCTAAGAACACTACATGGGTGATTATATGAGTATCATGAGTGATTCTTAGTGATCATTATTAATATGATCCTTTGACCTGAGATCACAAAAGTTCCCTACATGTGAGTTTCATATTTTAATACTATTCTATGTCACTCATGGTTGAGTGAATGCAAAGGTAGTTATTAGATATATCACATATCATGCGGAGGGATTTGTATGATCAAGATGGAATTTGTCCCTCCTATATAATAGGAGCAACATCTATGGGCCCCTTGATTAAGTAAAGCTGAGGAAATGCATGGCCATGCTCAGATGAATTGACATGGGATGTTAATTATATTTGCTTCAGCTAACTTACTTAGAGATCAAGAAACCTCAAGATTGGGCTATACGGGAATGACACGGTCCATGTCTCGTGCTCAATCTAAATGTTTAGGACCAAAGGACATAGATGACAATCACGTGTAAAGGTTTAGTCAAATCACTAACTTTCTCATTACTTAGGTAATAATGATATGTTGCTAGACATCGCTCATTATTTATGATCATTAATATGATTAATGATTATTACCAACGTGATGAGAGCCTATAGGGTCGCACACTTAGAGCGTAGTGGATTTGGAATTAATATTTGAGAATTCTATGTTATAATTATAAGGCCCAATAATAAGCCCATAATTATACATGGAACAAAGCCTTAATAGTTAAGGTTTTCTATGTACCTATTTAAATAGACTTGTTAGCTAATAATAAAGATTATTATTCACGTATCCCAAGCATAGAAAAACCCTAGTACCTCTCCTTAACCAAAACCCTTGAAGAGGCGTAACTAGC
The DNA here is from genome assembly GCA_020226215.1 of Sindora glabra. Taxonomy (NCBI): domain Eukaryota; kingdom Viridiplantae; phylum Streptophyta; class Magnoliopsida; order Fabales; family Fabaceae; genus Sindora; species Sindora glabra. The sequence continues at coordinate 68,967,761 of CM035232.1, read as the reverse complement.
ACTACAAGGCAAAGGAGAACAATTCCAACTAGTGTTCGTGTGGACGTTCATTAGTGACTCATGGGTTCGTATGGATACCTTGGAGTCTTCGGCCAAAAAGGAAGCTGAAGAAATGATCAACGACCGAGTTCTAGAGTCATCATTAAGGTATTGAATGGATTCATTAGCTGGGATCAGTTTATTTCGCTATGCTTGTTTGGCTCCCGATCTTAACAGTGGTATCAGAGCTACTTGTGAAACATTAAATTAGGATTTTGTTTACTAATTATGTGATTTTGATTTGATAAATTGTTCTATATATCATGCTTCAATTAGGATTAGGGCAATCTTGATTTCGTGCATTTTGGTTCAAGAAAAATTAATATGATTAATTCTGGTTCTGTTTTGAATTTCATTTTGAATACTGGTTTAAATTTGGAAGTATTTCATGATTAATTCCTATTCTGGTTTGAATTCGAATTTGATTCTTGGTTTTGATTGAAATTTGAATCTGTTTTTGGGTTTTGTTTCAAGTTTAAATCCATTGCAATAATTCTAATTTTTTGATTTGAATTTAAAACAAAGTTCTAGGTTTTGTTTTAAGTTTAAATCTATTGCAATAATTCTAGGTTTTTTATTTGAATTTGAAATGAATTTTTGGGTTCTTTTTTGAACAGAATCAAAAGAGGAATTAATCACATGAATCTAATTTTATATATGAAGAAAAAATGTTTTTTGGTTAAAATGCAGATTCTGTTATAAATAAGAATTTATCAAATTAACTCCTTGAATCTATTTCATATATGTGATATACCTTGCATTTATTTAATAAATTTGATTTTGCATAGAATTAATTGTTAAATCTGTTTCATATAAGTGTATGCATAAATGCTTTAATCAATGAATTAATTGGATCTGTCTAATATGATTAAAATTTATCCATTATGATTCTACTGTAAATCGGATTTCAAAACCGTGATTTGAATGTCAATAATTGTCGAATTGTTCGACTAAAGGGGAATGTCAATTGTTGACAAATTGAATTGTAATATGAATGTCAGGTGCAATCAATTTTTTAGGCGGGGGGCTCCGCCTCCTACCCCCCTCTGCGCAAGGGCGTTGCCCCTTGACCCTGCCCGCTAACCGACTAGTGGAACCGCCATAAATTCTCTGCGTAACATGACATTAAGTAATTAGTTAATTAATTCAAAATTAATTAATTTAGATTTGGATATTGAAAATATATTTGGATATATGTTTCACTTATCATGTTGTTTTATTGCTTGATGTATGGTGCATGATTATGGCCCTTGATTTTGTTGCAATTTTAAAATACAGCCTGCGTGTCGTACCTTTCTATTACTTCTAGTTGTACATTCTCTTCTCATCTTACTTCCCTCGAATGTAACTTGAGGTTTCTTTATTATTATGTAATAATTTTGTTGGAGCACCTAAAAAGATAACAATGGAAGTGGAGATCAAACCATGAAGAAAGAAGAAGATTCTTAGGAAGAAATTTTTCTTTCTTAGTTTTATTTGATATTCTTAAGCTCTAGAATATCACCTAGGTTGGACCATAAACATATCACATTTAATTTATGTTTTATGTATGAGATGCATATGATGAATGTATGAGATACCTATGGTAGATGGATGTGATGCATGCTTAATAAGACCAAGTACATAATGGTGAGATCAAATACATTAAAATCCCTTAAACAAAATATTAAGTCAAAAGGAAGATGCCTTCCAATAATAGTACTCATCAAGATCTTGATCAATTATAGGTGGGTTTGCCAAAGCAAAGTGCTTAAAGTCTATCTTGGTAAGACGCAATGGGATGAAAGTGATATCCAAATTGCTAATTATTAGATTTGACTTAATTGGGCTATACTAATAGGATTGGGGCCTAGAGGTATAGAGTTAGTTATGAATTCATGAGATGAATTTGAATAAGTATTATTCACCTAACTATCCAAGAGTTGCATAAGATGCAATTGACAAGGAGTTGTCTACCTAAATAGCCACCTCTCAAGCAATTAGCCAAAGCTAACTCAAGATTTGGTAAAATACAGATCTTGGCTCATTAGAAAACCTTAACGATATGGTTTTCCAAAATAATAGTGAGGGTTATTATTTTGAGAAAAATAGTGGGAGTATTATTTAATAAAAGACCTTATTAAATAAATAAAATACATGATTCTCATTCCGCATATTTTTCTATTGTAGATAACCATGACATCAGATGCATCAAACTTATCACCGCGATCTATCCTTAGGAAGGATAAACTGAATAGGATGAATTTTCTCGATTGGTATTGAAAATTGAGGATTGTCCTCAAGCATGAGAGAAAGCAATATGTCCTAGAGCAACCTACTCCAGATAAGCCTGCCGCCAATGCTCCTCGAGCAGAAAAGGATGCTTATAAGAAACATCTAGAAGATGCTCTAGATGTTAGTTATTTGATGCTTACTACCATGAACTCTAAGCTTTAGAAGCAACATGAGAACATGGAGGCGTTCAATATCATTGATCACCTTAAATAGCTCTACCAAGAGCAAGCAAGACATGAGAGATATGATGTATCTAATGCATTGTTTCAATGCAAGATGGTTGAAGGAACACCCGTTGCTACATATGTGCTTAAAATGATTGGGTACATCAATAGCCTTGAAAGATTAGGTTTTCCTTTACAGCAAGAATTGGCTACTGACATAGTTCTGCAATCGTTACCCGAGAGCTATAGTTAATTCGTCATTAATTACAACATGAACGAAATTGATAAAACTTTGCATGAACTGCTTAATATGTTGAGAACTGCTGAGCAAAACTTGAAAAAGTCTAAGCCTAATTCCATTATGATGGTTCAAAAGGGCAAAGGAAAAGGCAAGTCTAAGGCCAAGAATAAAAAGAAAAAGGACAAGATTGATGGAAAGTTCAAGTCAAGTTCCTTTGCACTGAAGCCCAAAGGTGGTATGGCCAAGGAAGGGCAATGCTTCCATTGCAAAGAACCAAGACATTGGAAGCAAAATTGCAAGATTTACCTAGAAGAGCTTAAGAAGCAAAAGGGAAGTAGGACTTCCAACTCAAGTATTTATGTTATAGAGGTTAATTTATCTACTTCTACATCTTGGGTATTAGATATTGGATGTGGTACTCACATTTGTGTAAATGTGCAGGATCTTAAAGAAAGTAGATCGTTAGTCAAACGTGAAGTGGACCTACGCATTGGAAATGGAGCAAGAGTTATTGCATTAGCTGTAAGGACTTATTATTTATCTTTACCTAGTGAATTAGTTTTAGAATTGGATAATTATTATTTTGTGCCTATTATTAGTAGAAATTTGATTTCCGTTTCTTGCTTAGACAAGAAAGGTTTTTCATTTATAATAAAAGACAAATGTTGCTCTATTTATTTAAATGAAATGTTTTATAGTAGTGTACACTTAACTAATGGCCTTTATGTTCTAGACCTTGAAAATCTAATCTATAATGTAAACACGAAGAAGGTCAAAACTAATGATTCAAATCCAACCTATCTTTGATATTGTCGTTTAGGCCATATAAATGAGACACGTATCTCTAAACTCCATAAGGATGGATTTTTGGACTACTTTGATTTTGAATCATATGA